>CAXKVI010000007.1:3063948-3296984 GCA_964058755.1 Campiglossa producta
CACTTGGTACGGTTGAGTTATCACGCTATGTCACAAGGGGAACACCCCAGGGTGGTGTTCTTTCCCCGCTTTTATGGAACCTCACAGTCAACTCGTTGCTACGTGACACAAGCTGGGGGGGCGGGAAGATAGTGGCATACGCAGACGATTTAGCTATTGCATTCAGAGGCAAGTTCCCACAAACTCTGTGTGACCTGATGCAAGTAGCACTGCGAGAAGTTTCGACGTGGTCCTCTCGCTGCGGACTTAGTATCAACCCCGGGAAGGTGGAACTTGTCCTCTTCACCAACCGGTACAAAATACCGCCACTAAGCCTACCAGAACTAGATGGCACGCGCCTGGGATTGTCGGATAAGGCCAAGTTTCTAGGCATAGTTCTGGACAGGAAACTGAATTGGAAGGAGAATGTTCTTCAGCGCCAGAAGAAAGCTTGCATCGCTCTTTACACATGCAAAAGAGCCATTGGCAAAAAATGGGGGCTCAGCCCTAGAGTATGCAGTTGGATCTACACGGCCATCATTCGCCCAATCATGCTTTATGGAGTCGTCGTATGGTGGCCTGCGCTGAGCAAGGCAACATACCTGAATCTGTTGCGGAAAGTCCATAGATCCAATATGATCTGTATAAGCGGTGCGCTAAGGACAACGCCCAACGAAGCCCTCCAGGTCATTCTGGGCATTTTGCCACTTGATCTGGAAGGGTTTCGGTCAGCGGCGGCATCAGCTCTGCGCCTAAGAGAAACCTCCAGTTGGGCTGCGGGTACTATTGGACACTCCAGTATTCTGGAATCTTACAGCTTTCTCCCTCTAAGCACAGATCGTTGTGCGACTACTACAGTCGGGGATAGCTGTTTCAAAATAAACATTCCCAGCAGAGAAGACTGGGAGAGGACGGATTGGTGTCCCGAAACAAATGGTGGCACTTCCATATACACCGACGGCTCGAAGTTGGACGGCAGAGTTGGAGGAGGCGTTTATTTAAGGGATTTGGACCTTGAGCTCTCCTTCAGACTACCTGATCATTGTAGCGTCTTCCAGGCGGAAGTCTCGGCAATCCTGGACGCCGCGGCCTGGTTAAGCAAACGTGTTATCGGAGAAGATATCGCTATTTTCAGCGATAGCCAAGCGGCCATCAAATCCCTTGGCTCATACACGTTCAACTCTGAACTGACGCTCAGCTGTCGTCGATCTCTTCAGGAGATGGCCCAACAGAACCGCGTAAACCTCATATGGGTCCCGGGACATAGGGACATTGAGGGAAACTGTAAGGCAGACGAGCTTGCCAGGCAGGGCACGACCAAGCAGGTTCTTCAGTATAAAGAGCGCTTAGGTATGCCGTTTGCCACATGCAAACTAATGCTGAAGGAGCACACACTCCGTCAAGCCAACGAAAGATGGCTGCAATGCCCAGGGTGTCGCATATCGAAACAAACCTGGCCAAAATGGGATCTTAAAAGGTCTAAACGCATTTATGCCCTAACTAGGAGGGAAATCTGCATATTGATAGGGGTATTAACCGGTCACTGCCTCATTGGTAGGCACGCAGAAAGGCTAGGTGTGCCCTACCGACGATGCTGCAGGAGTTGCAAAGATGATGAGGAGGAGGAAACAGTGGATCACCTCATCTGCAACTGTCCGGCTTTAAGCGGGGCGAGAACGCGCTTTTTGGGAGTTCCGTTCCTGGATAGCCTAAGCCAGATCGCGGAACTGGACATAAAGGACTTGATGGGCTTCATAAAGTCATCTAAGTGGTTCGAGGAGGAGTAACGGTGTCGGTTTAGGAGTGTCAGTCCCGGGATTCTGCTATGTGGAAAATCCCAACAACTCAGGGATTTTCCATATGGCTGGGTCCCGGGACTGACTTTCCTTGTGTTGGTGGTATCACAACGGGCCTTTCAAAACTGGCCTAAGTGTGCCTCTGCGGCAGCCACTTGAACCTAACCTAACCTTTGTTGGTCATCGAACCAAGAACCAAGGGGATTAGGAATTTCTAAGCCCGCAGTGTGTACCTCTTACACCAAGCTGCGTTGAAATTATTGCCAGCTTATATCCATCATGTTCACTTAGTATGTATTCATTTTATTTGTTTTTTGTTTTTATACTACCTTATCGACAACTAGAGCGACATCAATCGGCCGCCATTTATACTAGCAGTGTCAAGGATTTTAGTGCACCCCGTGATCATTTAACTGACAGCTGCAGCTTATTTTCACAGGGTGGCTTTTTTTCGCTGTGTCCTGCGATTAATATGTATGTATGTTATGAGTTTGTGGTCATTAATTTGAGAATCTTTGAAACTTTGGTGGCCTTGAGCAAGGCCGAAATTACATAATCATGGTAGCTTGTAATTGTTGTTACTTTTCCATCTTGTTCACTAATAATAAAAACATAGAATAATTTAAGAAAATTATTCCCAAACGGTCAAAAGTCCACCAAAGTTTCAAAGATTTTTTATGAATTTAAAAAAAAAATTTAAATTTTTAGGCAAAAAATACTTGTTTCCCTTCATACATTCATTTTTAACTTCGAAAGTGTTGCACATATAGGAAAACGGTATAGAAACAGATTAGAGAAATTGTAATTCTTAATTATTCTAAATTTGTTTCATCAAAATCGGACAAGTGGTTCTCGAGTTACGTTAAACTAAGATTAGGAAATATAAGGAAAGAATGTAAAAGGTCATAAAAAAAACTGACACATACGAATGCCAAACCCTTTCAGGTTGTTACTATACTGACCTAGTACCATCACCCTGACTTGGAATTTCTCACCCCCCAGATTGGCTGTACTGTGTTATTAATAAAATTAGGAATGTGATATATACTGGAAGATTTAATAATTTAGGTGTAAAGTTTTAATGTTAGAAATATATAATTATGAACAATATGGAATTATTTTGTGGCAGACGAAGAAGCCAAATTATCTTTAAAGGTTACAATGAACTTATAAAGTGTTATATTCCTTTACAGTCAATTTATTTTTTACTTTTTAGTTAATTTTATAAACCAATAATAAAAGCTTATTTTTAAAAAAGTTTTTTTTTCTTTAATTTTATTTATATGTGAAATATCGATGTTGAAAATCATTGAGATGGGATAAATATTTCACATAGCTCCCATACAATCGATTATTCCGATAAACGGATTTTGGTAGATAACTCCTGTAATTATATAGGTAGCAACGTGAAATTTTGGCGGTGTTGCTATTTTTATATGCGAAATATCGATGCTGAAAATCATCGAGATGGGATAAATATTTCACATAGCCCCCATACAATCGATTGTTCCAATAAACGGATTTTGGGCTATAACTCCTGTAATTAAAGAGGTAGGAACGTTAAATTTTGTAAATATTGCTATTTTATATGTGAAATATCGATGTTTAAAATTATTGAGACAGGATAAATATTTCACATAGCTCCCATACAATCGATTATTCCGATAAACGGATTTTGGGCTATAACTCCTGTAATTAAAGAGGTAGCCACGTGAGGTTTTGGAGGTATCGCTATTTTTATATGTGCAATATCGATGTTGAAAATCATCGAGATGGAATAAATATTTAACATAGCCCCCATACAATCGATTGTTCCGATAAACGGATTTTGGTAGATAGCTCCTGTAATTATATAGGTAGGAACGTGAAATTTCGTACCTATTGCTATTTTAGAAGGTGGAATGTCTATGTTAAAATTCCATGAGAATGGACCAATATAACACATCGCCCCTATATAATCGATAGTTCCGATAATTTCGGTATGATCTTAAGTTAAATTCACACAGGCTGTACTGGGATCAAACAGTGAAAATCGTGACGCTTATTCATGAAAGGTGTTTAGCCTTCGACATAGCCGAAGACAGCTTTCCTTACTTGTTTAAACCTAAAATCAATTTATTTGCATCAGCAACGCCATACATATCTACAATGAAATAGTACATAAATATGCTGCATCGTAACTAATAAAAAACAACGTTTTAACTCGTTAGTGAAATTTTTTTTCTTTATTCTGAAATCTTTATTAAGAACTGAGTTAACAGTGATAAAACGTAGTAAATAGGTATAACTAGCGGGTGTCTTAATTAAAACAAGTAAGGAAAGCTGTCTTCGACTGTGCCGATGGCTATATACCTTTCATGAATAAGCGTCACGATTTTCAATGTTCGATCCCCAGTACAGGCTGTTTCAATTTAACTATATTTACTATACACATTACACATCTTTGTTATAATTTAAAAAAACTTACAAAATAATAGGATCCGAGTTATCGGAACAATCGATTGTATGGAGGCTATATATTATACGTGTTCAATTTTACTGACTTACACTATACACATTACATATGTAGAAAGTACTAAAGGTGCAATATTTTACGTTCCTAACTTTTTAAATGCGGAAGTATTGGCCAAAAAACCTTATATACGAACAACCGGTTGTATGGGGCTACATAAGTACTCAAGTTGCAAAATTTTATGTTCCTAACTTTTTAATTGCAGAAGTTTTGGCCAAAATCCCTTATATCTGAACAATCGGTTGTATGGGGGCTATATGTTACATTTGCCCGATCTTGTTCATTTTCACTAAATACACTTCATAAATAGAAAGTACTCGAGTTGCAAAATTTTACGTTCCTAACTTTTTAATTGCAGAAGTTTTGGTCAAAAAACCTTATATCTGAACAATCGGTTGTATGGGGGCTATATGTTACGTTTGCCCGTTCTTGTTGATTTTCACTATATACACTACATAAATAGAAAGCACTCGAGATGCAAAATTTTACGTTCCCAACTTTTTAATTGCAGAAGTTTTGGCCAAAAAACCTTATATCTGAACAATCGGTTATATGGGGGCTATATGTTACATTTGCCCGATCTTGTTGATTTTCACTACATACACTTCATAAATAGAAAGTACTCGAGTTGCAAAATTTTACGTTCCTAACTTTTTAATTGCAGAAGTTTTGGTCAAAAAACCTTATATCTGAACAATCGGTTGTATGGGGGCTATATGATACGTTTGCCCGATCTTGTTGATTTTCACTATATACACTACATAAATAGAAAGCACTCGAGATGCAAAATTTTACGTTCCTAACTTTTTAATTGCAGAAGTTTTGGCCAAAAAACCTTATATCTGAACAATCGGTTGTATGGGGGCTATATGTTACATTTGCCCGATCTTGTTGATTTTCACTATATACACTACATAAATAGAAAGTACTCGATTTGCAAAATTTTCGTTCCTAACTTTTTAATTGCAGAAGTTTTGGCCAAAAAACCTTATATCTGAACAATCGGTTGTATGGGGGCTATATGTTACATTTGCCCGATCTTGTTGTTTTTCACTATATACACTACATAAATAGAAAGTATCGGTTGTATGGGGGCTATATGTTATACTGGTCCGATCTTGCCAGTTCCGACAAATGATTCCTATATTACAAAAAGGTGGCCACATACAAAATTTCAGCCAGATATCTCAAAAATTGAGGGACTAGTTTGCGTTCAAACAGACAGACGGACAGACGGACATGGCTAAATCAACTCAGCTTGTCATCCTGATCATTTCGGTATACTTATTGATGGGTCCATCTCTTCTTCTTCTCATACTTACAAACATCGGACCAAAGTTATAATACCATTTCATGTTCATGAAAGGTATAAAAAGAAAATATGCAGGTACAGTTACATATGTATGTATGTGGGAATGAGCACAATAGAAGTACATATGAGGAGCTTCAAACCAAATCGCAATAAATGTATACTGAATTAATGTACACTTATTGTGTTTTGGTTTGAAGCTCCTCATATATAAACTGAACTCATTTTTAAGCAGCTGGAGTGATTGCAACCAGAACTGAGTTAGTTGAAGTATAGCCGTGGACGTAGACACAACTGTCGTTTCTTTATTAATTTCGCCGAACCTTTTCGAGTTTAGCTAACAATTATTTGTTGATACAATTATAAACTTCTACTTCTTTGTTTCCCAATATTCGTATAGTAATTTCTTTGAACATTAAATATTAGGGGTCGTGCATATATGACGTCACGCGATTTTTGGTAGTTTTTGACCCCCCCCTCCCCCCATGTCACAACCAGTCACAAACTCCAGACCCCCCCTCCCCCTCGAACGTCACATCACACCCTTAATCAATTTAAATTCAATATTTATTTGACATAAAATCTGATACATATTTAGAATGTTTATATTAATTATTAAATAATATTTGCCAATCGAAAGGATGAAAACGTGCCAAATTTGAAAACGTTCATGGACGTTGCACGCTAGAAAACATGCAAAAACTAACGTGACATCACGTAAGTGCTACTCCCCCCCTCCCCCCATGTCACACTTCGTCACAAATCGCAAACCCCTCCCCCCCCCCAAAGAGCGTGACGTCATATATGCACGACCCCTTACTTGAATTATAATTAAAAATCAAACACTAAATAAACATTGAATTGTAATAAAAACCCATAACGTGGGGGCTCGTCCGGGAAATTGTCGTAAAAGAAGCATAGTCGTTGTTAGTGTTAAATAAACTGAAATGAGCGGCAGAAGACGAAACCGGCAGAGCAGCAATCGTATGTGGACTTCGATTTCACTATGCCGAATTCAACGCAACTGGAGGAAAGCGAAGGTGGGGGTAGGAGTACAACGAAAATCAATTTCAAGGACATCGAATGTATAATTAAAAAATTTACCGGTGACGAAACTATGAGCGTGAAGGTATGACTGCAAGATTTTGAGAGCTTCGCTGAAACTATTCGTTGGACTTAGTTACAACGATACATATTTTGTAAGAGATCCCTTAGCGGTACTGCAAAACTGTACATTGAATGTGAGGCTAAACCTCGCACATAATCGGGGTTAAAATCTTCACTATATAAAGAGTTTAAACCAAGAATTAACGCGGCAGACGTACATAACAAGATGTCCGCAACAAAAAAGGATAACGACGAAAGTTGCCGTGAATACTTGTATAAAATGATTGATATAGCGTCACAAGCAGAAGTAGATGTTGCTTCTATTATTAGTTATGTTATACAGGGTATAAATGATACGGGCAGCAGTAAAACGGTTTTGTAAGGCGGTTTGAGAAGCTAAAGAAAGATGAGAACCAACAAAAAAAAAAAAAAATGCGAAGTGTACACGATAAAAGTTCAGAAAAAAGCAAAGCAGCGCAGTCAACGCCAAAATCTCGTTATTGTTTTAATTGCGGCTCAAGTGAGCATGAGTTTCATATCTGCCCTCAAAAAGACAAAGGTCCAAAGTGTTTCGGATGTAATGACTTCGGGCACAAGCGTAGCAACTGTCCAAAAGTAACGACGTCATGACTGGTAAATGTCGTTTCAGTTAACACAATGTGTGTTCCCGTAAAGATTAATGGGATCGTCGTCGATAGTTTGGTGGACACTGGAAGCGACATATGCGTGGTCAAAGAAACAGTTGTTAAATTACTAAACCCAATGTCTTATAACAAAAGCAAATCAATATCCGTGGCTGGTTTAGGTCCTAAAGTTTGCACTAAAGGTGTTTGCAAACTCGATATGGAAATAAATGGCGAGTTGTATAGTAATTTTGAAATCCATACCGTGAGCGATAGCTGCATGCGATACAACATGCTGTTGGGAGCCAATTTGATTCGACAGGCAGTAGTCAAAATAGATGCTGGTAAATTGACGATGGTAAAGAGGTTAGGTGAATCGAATGATTGTACTCGTGATGACAATAATACATGTTTCTTAGCCGATATTAAGCTTGAAGCTGTACAAAGTGAACTTGATTTATCTTCGGTATGCGACAAAGCTGTGGTAAACGATATTTGCAAGTTAGTTAAAGAATGAAAATCATCAAATTGGATGATGTACCTATTTTTCAGAGACCAAGACGGTTCACACCCTACGATCATTGATGAGCAAGTAAAAGAGTGGCTCCAAAAGGGATTATGCTAGCCCAGTAGTTCTCGTAAAAAAGAAGGACGGGTCGCACCGTTTATGTATAGATTTCCGCGAGCTTAATAAAAGGATAAGACGGGACAACTACCGGCTTTCTATTATTGAGGGCCAGCTGGACAAGCTGGAAGGAGCATTTATATTCAGTACGATCGATCTGGAAAATGGATTTTTCCACGTGGAGATAGAACCAGCGAGCAGAAAATACACTGCCTTCGTTACACAAAAGGGGCAGTACGAGTTCCAACGCGTGCCCTTTGGGTTATGTAACTCGCCCAGTGTATTTCAGCGATACATAAACTACGTTTTCTGAAAATTAATTAATGAAAATATTGTCATCGTCTACATTGACGACCTTATTATACCCGCTAGAACAGTAGAACAAGGATTGAAGAGGTTGAAGATGGTCTTAAAATGTACCGAGGAAAATGGAATGCGAATCAAATGGGCGAAGTGCCAATTTTTAAGATCTGAGGTTGAGTATTTGGGACATGTTGTTGAGGCAGGTAAGATTTCACCTTCGCCACACAAAATCAAGGCTGTAATGAATTTTCCGCAGCCGCGAACTACAAAGCAAGTGCAAAGTTTTCTGGGACTTACGGGATATTTTCGCAAGTTTATCCCGGATTATGCGGTGGTTACGAGGCCACTAAGTCAACTTTTACGTAACGGAGTAAGATTTAATTTGGAACAGACGAAACAAACGCTTTTAATGAACTTAAATTAAAGTTAGTTAACCCTCCGATTTTAAAAATTTTTGAGTATGGGCGGCACACTGAACTGCATACAGATGCTAGTCAGCACGGGTATGGTGCAGTCCTGATGCAGAAAAGCAGCGAGGATGACCAGTTGCACCCTGTGTGCTTTATGAGCAAAAAAACTAGTGACCCTGAATCGCGGCACTCAAGTTATGAATTGGAAGTTTTAGCCGTAGTACAAGCAGTTAAGAAATTTCGCACTTATCTCCGTGGGCAGTTTTTCAAGCTTGTAACCGATTGTAAAGCTTTTGCTCTTACTTTAAAGAAGAAAGATTTAGTTACTCGCATTGCACTGGGCACTTTTATTGGAAGATTATCAATACGAGGTTGAACACCGATCCGGGTCTAGGATGAGGCACGCGGATGCCCTCAGCCGAAACCCAGGGGTTCTTTCCGCGCAAACAGATGGCATATCAATTCGCTTACAGCAGACGCAAATAAAAGACGAAAAAATATGCGCTATAATTGAAGCATTGAAACATGGGCCGTATAAAGATTATATGATTCAACACGGTATTCTATGCAAAAATGTAAATGGGTCTATTTTGTACGTCGTTCCAGAGCAAATTAAAAACACCATTGTGAGGACAGCACATGAAGATGGCCATTTTCATCACCAAAAGACCAAAGAAAAAATCGAACGTGAATATTTCATACCGGACGTGGCCAAAAGAATTGACTCGTGCATCGCTTCGTGTGTGAAATGCATATTAGCAGAGAGGAAGCAAGGAAAGAAGGAGGCTTTTCTCAATCCCATACCAAAAGGTGATAAACCCCTAGAAACCATGCATATTGACCATTTAGGTCCTTTATCTACAACAACAAAAGGGTATCTTTATATTTTTGCACTGATAGATAGCTTCACTAAGTTTTGTTGGCTCTTTCCGACCAAAACTCTCAACGCTGAGGAGGTCATCAAAAAGTTTGAAATAGTGGCAGATACGTTTGGATATCCCAACAGAGTAATCGCGGATCGCGGCGGCGCCTTTACTTCAAACATATTTAGGGACTATTGCCAGAACCATGGGATTAAGTTAGTACATGTAACAGCAGGTGTCCCGAGGTAATGGCCAAGTGGAGCGGCTGAACTCAACGATCATAACGGTACCAACGAAGCTATGCGTAGAAAAGTTGGATAAATGGTTCCAACAAGTACCGCTGCTACAAAGGGTATTAAATAACACTTTTCACCGAGCTATTCAATCAACGCCATTCGAACTGTTAGTAGGCGTTAAGATGAAAGCGAAAAACGAAGAGAAAATAATACAATTGGTAGAAGAGGATTGGATTGATAGCTTCAACCAAAACAGAGAACAAGCGCGTGAGAACGCAAAGAAGGCCATATGTAAAATTCAAGAAGATAACCGAAAACAATTCAATTGGAAGCGTAAATCTGCAATCACTTACCAAATTAACGACCTCGTAGCTATAGAACGCACCCAGTTTGGAGTCGGCCTCAAAATTAAACCAAAGTTTTTGGGCCTGTACCTAGTAGTAGCGGAAAAAGGCCCTGATCGCTACAAAGTTGAAAAGGTGGGAGACGGAGTGGGGCCCGCCTCAACTACAACAAGTGCGGATAAAATGAAAGCGTGGGCGCAAGATGACGATGAAGATATGGTGGAAAGTGGAAGTGGTAGCTCATCTGAAACAGATGAGTAGTACAGAATGGCCGAGTGTGGGAAAGAGCCCAATAGAAGTACATATATAAACTGAACTAATTTTTAAGCAGCGGGAGTATTGCAAGCAGAACTGAGTTAGTTGAAGTATAGCCGTGGACGTAGACACAACTGTCGTTTATTAATTTCGCCGAACCTTTTCGAGTTTAGCTAACAATTATTTGTTGATACAATTATAAACTTCTACTTCTTTTATTTCCCAGTATTCTTATTGTAATTTCTTTGAACATTAAATATTACATGAATTATAAATAAAAATCAAACACTAAATAAACATTGAATTATAATAAAAAACCATATGTATGCAACAATGGTTTTCTCCAATTTTCTTGTTTCGAGACATTAAAAGTTTTCTGTTGTCACAAGTATGTTTATATGGGAATTAGGAGTTTCACCGTTGGCGTTTTAAGCAGAACACGCATTTCCCCACACATTTTCATGCATAACATAAAAAAAAAAAAAACTGGAGTAACACAACTTGTGCTTCAAAGAACTCATATTATAATACAGCTTACAAGTCTAAATTACAGAAACCTGGCTTGACAAGTAACCTCAACCACAATTTGTAATTAAAGTAACATGTAAATAATGGATCAACTAAATTTGAAATAGAACAGAATCAAATTCAACCAGATATAGGGGGTTTTTTTTGAACTAAAATTGGAATGCAATTCCTAAACTCACTATTTTTTTAAATGCGCACTTTATTTTTGGTTCTGAACTCGGATTCTTCGTCACAAAGGATCATATTTTACTGCTGCATTTTTACATTTGCAACGTTTTTGCGCAAATAAAAAAATCCATTTTGAAAAAAAAAAAATATTATATTTTATACTAAAAATTAATTTTTTAAAACATCTAGTTCAAAAAAAACGCTAATCGATTATATAAGCTTTACTTAATGTTACGGAAAAAGCAGAATAATAAAATTTTGTATGCTTGTCTTACGCCAACTATTTCAAATACACATTAAAATTTCTCACTTTTAAAAAAATTATTTTTTGGAAAATTTTCCATGTTTGTGTATGGATAACTCTCAACTTAAAAACGATAGAAAGTTGAAAATTGGGCCAGCAGTGTAGAATTTTATAGGGAACAATACTGCGTTTTTATTTTTTTTGAAAAACCCATTATTTAAAACCCGAATTTTGAGCACGCTCGGCCCCAGTGTGCATTGTCTGACGCCATAACCTTACAATAACCTCTGAGATTTATGAACCTCTTGAAAGTGTTGAGAAACCCAGGCGTTGACAAGTCGCTTACACACTCTAAGTGCATAGCACCAGTGCATATGCCGATGAACGAACATATTTACCCTTTTGTAGCCTTTGCCCCTCTTCCGTGAGTTAATTTGTAGTTGTAGGGCTCAGCAAAATCAACAGCAGTGCGCGTAAAACAACGAGCGAAAACAGTTCGATTCACAACAAATCTCCCATCAATTATGTGGCTAGCTTCAATAAGGTGCATGTGACGTATTAAGCTGCGGACTCCAATGTGTAGCATGAATGTATGTATCTCACAGATAATAAGCTTTGCAAGCGGAGAATTTTTCAGTAGTATGATGGGGTGCTTTACGTCGGGCGCTACTTCAGCATGTTTTAGTCTGCCTTCAACACGTAAAACGTTTTTCTCATCAGCGTAGCTTCGACTACGACGAAAACTTCGTCATTATTGACCAATGTTCATTTGTTATATGAGTAACTTTGCTGCGAAGGCCCAACTCTGTTGTGTGATGGTTTGACGACTGCTTCCAGAGCTGATCGGGGCCCTGCCCATCAGCTCGCCGGAGTTTTGCCCCTCGATGCACAATCAGCTGGGTTTAGCTCGGAGCGCACATTCGGTTCCAGCACTCGGGGGCAGGATTTCCTGGACATCAGCAAAGCGGTTTGCGACGAAAGTAATCCATCGGCTGGGATGCGCTTGTAACCATGCCAACGTGATTGTTGAGTCTGTCCACGCGTAAACTGGATAGCGGATGTTATCATAACTGTGTTGGATGCTTCGTACCAATTTAGCAGCGAGATGCGCAGTGCACAACTCCAAGAGCTGCAGCGTTGTTGTTTTGAGCGGCGCGACCTTGGTTTTTGACGAAATCAAAGCCACAGTGACACTGCCGTCCGTGTTCAATGTACGAGCGTATATAACAGCGGCGTAGCGAGCTCGGACGCATCAGCGAAAACGTGCAGCTCGGTGAGTGAGGCCGCTGACCATAGTCCAAGCCAACGATTAATCCTTAAGTTCGAAAACAGTCTCAGCTCTGATCGGTGCTCCAACCATTTCGACGCGATATTGTCCGGAATATTGCCATCCCAACCAACGTTATGGCGCCAGATTTCCTGGAACCACATCTTTGCTCTTACTGTCGCGGGGGACAGAAGCCCCAAGGGGTCAAACAGCGCGCTCGCGTCAGATAAAAAGGTCCTTTTTGTTAGATTAGTAGGCGGATTTTTCATGCCAATCGTGAAGGTTAAGTAATCTTCGTCAGTATTCCAAACCAATCCTAGGGCGTGAACATCCTTACCGTCAACTAAGTAGTGGGGTATTGACTTTGACTCTTTTGAAATGCAATCGCCAAGCTCCTCACAATTCGACGCCCACTTTCGGAGCTCGAACCCACCTTGGTTGAGTATTTCAGATATGTTTCTTTGCAGGAGGAGTAACTCTCCCTTGGAAGCTGTACCGGTTAAGAGATCGGCCATATAGAAGTCTCTGAAGACGGTGAAAGCAGCGTTTTCACAGATGTGTGACGAATATTTTGCAGTTTGTTGAAGTGCTTTCACAGCGAGCTGAGAAGCAGCCGCCACGCCGTAGGTGACACGCATCATTCGATAATCCTGTATAGGTAAAGATGGATCACTCCGCCATACTATTCGTTGCAAGTCTACGTGCTTCGTTGATACGCAGACTTGGCGGTACATTTTTGCAATGTCTGCAGTTATAGCGTAGCGGTGCATTCTAAAGCGTGATAAAATTTAAAATAAGTGTGGCTGCAGTTGCGGACCGACGAATAAAGCGTCATTCAACGAATTTCCGGATCTAGACTTAGCTGACGCATTGAATACGACCCTTAACTTTGTTGTCAGGCTTGATTCCTTTATAACAGGATGATGCGGCATGTAAAATGTTTCATATAAAGGTTTTGGTGCAAGTTCCATATGTTCCATATCGATGAATTCCTGCATGAACTCGTTGTAGCTTATGCGTAGTTTTTTATCTCGAGCGAGTCTTCTCTCAATTCGTAATAGGTTTCGAACAGCAAATTCTCGGGAATCTCCAAGCGGGACGTCAGGATTAAAAATGGGAGGAGTTGCGGTTGGTTGCGGTGTGTTCTTTGCGGTTAGCGAAGACAAAATAGTGGTAGATAAGTTGTGTGCCAAGTGCACACTAGTTGCGTCATTGGTAGTGAAAGCGGCGTCGTGCAGCAATGTGTGATGGCGTTGCTGGCAAACCCTACATACTGACGTACTATTGCATCTTACCTTAAAATGCCCGGAGCCAAGACAGTTCGTACAAAGTCGCGATTCTTTAACAACTATATCTTTAGAATTTGCATCTAAAACTCGAAACTTGTCACAGCTATAGATTTTATGCGGTACATTACAATAAATGCAAATCAAACTGTATGTGCCCTGAACAGCGTGAAAAACGTTCGTTGATTTGCCTACGGGCGTATATTTTCTTTTCGTGGGTACTACGGTGGCTGAAGAAGAAAGCATAGCTAGGGATAGACACCTGATTTCCAAAAATATGGTCAATTGATGGAGGCTCACCACTTACGAGTGAAAGCTTCCACTGTTTTCGTGTCTCGAATGCCAGTTTGTCTACTACTTCGGGCACCAGCCAATCGTCCCAGAATTGCACTGTACGATCCAACGCTTTTAGTTCGCGTATGCCCTTCTACTATCACCCGTAGGACCTTGTGTATCTATTTCCGGCAATGTGCCCCTTCCAATACCGACACACCCTTTTAGGTTTAAATTATTTTAGGTTTAATTCACTTTTAATTGTTTGTACACTTTGTTTCTTAATGTTAAGTTCAATTCAGTTTTAATTGTTTGTACACTTTGTTTCTTAATGTTACGTTGAATTCAGTTTTAATTTTATAAACAATTGAAAGACTAAGTTTCCGAGAAATTTCACGAGCGCGCGGGCGGAGCAAAAACTGATGTGCGTGCGGGCGGGTAGTTTACGTAAAAAAAAAAAACTTCAGCGATTGGCTTGCACAGCTGAGCTGCGTTGTCTGCGCTTGGCTGCACTGGCTGGGCGTTGCCAGACCGTTGCGCTTAATCCGAAAATTGGATCATGTCTTCAACATGCTCCCCCCCGGCTCGATTCGTGGTGGCAGTTAGCGCTGCGTCGACCTTGTCCAAGGCCTCCCGTGCTTCGGATACTAATTTTCCCAATTTTTCTTGGCGTTGCCGAGCCGACCGGCTTTGTACGGCTCTTTGCCGATGTTGTGGACGTGACCCTCGAGCGGTGTCTGTGCGCCGGGTGCTGACAGGTGTACGCGCCCGGTGCAAGAGGGTATGATGGCCCAGCGAGCATTTTCGACAGCTGGATGGGGAGTCGCATGCCCCGGTGGTGTGCGACACAGCGAGACAGTTGAGACAGTACCGGTGGGTTTTAGCGCACTCGTACCGCTCCTCGGGTTGCATAGCGAGAAACGCCCGGCACTGCCTCAACACGTGGCGCTGGCTGCATAGGCGACACTTGTGCATATCGGTGGTTCTGCGGGTGCTGTAACGATAAGAGCAGAAACAAAATTTCTAAGCAATGGGTTGAAGTAGATCTGTATATCATATACATCTTGGGGAAAATCTAAAGGACATGGCATGAAGGATAGGGTGTGACGCGTTGGCACAGTTTAGGCAGTTGGCAACACGTACAGTTTGGCAATGTTTCGGACAATTATTCCGTTTTGAGTTTTAAGTTCAATGACGCGGACATTGTTATCCGATCCCGGGTGTAAAGTGGTAACTCGGCCCAAGCGCCATTCGTTCGGGGGTAGCAAATCATCCTTTACTACGACTAAATCACCAACCTGAAGATTTCGCTGAGGGAATTTCCATTTGTACCGCTTCTGCAGCTCCTTCAGATATTCGGTTTTCCATCGCGTGCTGAATTGATGATGGAGCACTTTAAGTTTCTGCCATTTGTTGACAAAAGTAAGGTGTTCCGCTATCGGCTCCGGCAATGACAAAAGTGCTGCGCCCCGCAAAAAATACCCTGGCGTTAAAACGAGGGGATCCAGTGGGTCCTCGGACATAGGGGAGAGTGGTCTGGAATTCAGAACCGCCTCAATTCGCACTAAAAGGGTAGTGAGCTCTTCAAACGAGAACTTCTGGTTTCCTGTCACTTTCGTAAAGTGCGTTTTGAAACTTTTAACGGCCGCTTCCCAAAGACCGCCCATGTGGGGAGCGTATGGTGGAATGAATTTCCAGGAGACCCCATGAAGGGCGTATTTTTCTGCAACATCTGTAGCGACTTCCTTGAGGAAGGTGGCGAACTCCCGTTGTAATGCGCGTTGTGCGCCAACGAACGTTTTCCCGTTGTCAGAAACTATCTGGCTGGGTAGGCCATGACGGCCAGTAAATCGCGCAAAGGCTGCGTGGAAGGCATTCGTGGTAAGGTCCGAACATGCTTCTAAATGAACCGCTTTGGTAGAAAAACAGACGAACACGCAAACATAGGCTTTCACGTACGATGCCCGGCGCAGGGGGGAGGTTTTTACCAAAAAAGGGCCAGCGAAGTCGACTCCTGTCGTGTGGTAATGGTAATGAGTAGGTTGCCCTCTCGGGTGGCAAGGCTGCCATGATCTGCGATTTCATCTGCTGTTTATAGATGGTGCAGGTTTTGCAGTGAAAAATACACTTTTTCGCTTTCTGCTTCAAACGAGGTATGTAATACTCTTGCTGTACCATCCGGACCAGAAGTTGCTTTTCGGCATGGAGTAGGTTCGAATGGAGGAAGTCCAACAGGAGAGAGCAAAATCGAGAGGTCTCGGGTACAATAATTGGGTGCCGTTCATTATAGCTGACGGCGGCATGAGCAAGTCTACCATTTACTCGCATTATACCTGATTGATCCAACATGGGGTTCAAAGTCAAAAGGGTCCTCTTTTTGTTTAGGGGCGTTGACGCTTGCAGCGCAGCTATCGTATCTCCATAATGAATCCTTTGTGTTTGGAGGATAATTTTCTTCTTTGCCTCATTCACTTCGGTTTGCGTGAGATTGACAGTGGTCGGAACATGGTGTTTTCGTGCTTTCCGGTTGAACCGATACATGTAAGCAACTACTCTGAGTGCTCGAGAAAACGATGAAAATCGGTCGAGCAGATGCGTCTTTTCCTCATTCAGGATGTGGAATACCTCGAGGTGCCGTTGTTCCGGTGGAGCTGGGTGATGGGAAACCTTGGTTGGCCACGTCGTGGGTGCCCTGCTAAACCAATTGGGGCCTTTCCACCATAATGGATATTCTACCAAATCCTGAGGCTTGCAGCCTCGAGTACCTAAATCCGCTGGGTTGTCACTGCTGGGAATGTGTCGCCAGCTAGCATTTCCAACATTTTCCAAAATTTCCGATGTTCGGTTTGCGATGTAGGTTTTCCAGGTATGGGGCGGTTTTTCTTACCATGCTAACACGATGGCGGAATCGCACCAAAGAATAAGGTCATGTGACGTTAGATCCAGCTCCCTTCGAAGCTGTTTCACTAGTTTGGAGAGTAAAACTGCTCCACAGAGTTCTAACCGTGGAAGACTCACGGTTTGAAGGGGTGCTACTTTGCTCTTTGCAGCTAGCAAATGTGATGAGATAATGTTCTCATGGGTCTGTACCCGTAAATATACACACGCACAAAATGCCTTTTCCGAAGCGTCTGAGAATCCATGCAGTTGAATGTTTGTGTCGGGGGAATACTATACCCACCGAGGAATCTTAATGTGTTTGATGTGGGTTAAGTTTTCATGAAAGGCAGTCCATTTTTGGAAGGCCCCGGGCTTAACGTCCTCGTCCCAATCCGTGCCTTCCATCCAGAGCTGCTGCAGTAACATTTTTGCAAGGATCATTATTGGCGATAGCCATCCTGCGGGGTAAAACAATTTCGCTACTGCTGATAAAATCTGCCTCTTAGTTTTCGTCGATTCCGCTGACAGTGGGTCGTACGTATATGTAAAGGTGTCTGTCAGTGCGTTCCATTGAATTCCCAGCGTTTTTGTAGAACTGGAATCGTGGAATTTGAGAAAGTCTACATCTAGCAAATCAGGTTCGGCAATGGGTTTCAAAATTTCAGGGTGGTTTGCCGACATCTTCCTCAAAGGGAACCCTGCTGATCTTAAGGCTTCGATAACTTGTGTCATGGATTTCACAGTGGACTGTATATCATGACCGCCTGACAAAGTATCATCAACATACGTTTCATGGAGTAGTATGTTTTTTGCGAGAGGATATTCGTCCTGACAGTCTTCGGCGAGTTGGTGTAGGGTTCGGATCGCCAAATATGGCGCGCAATTCACCCCGAATGTGACTGTTTTCAGCCGAAAATCCTGTATCGGCAGAGTTGGGTGTTTGCGAAAGACTATTCGCTGAAAGTCTTCATCTCCCTTGTGGACAAGTTTTTGGCGATACATTTTCTCAATATCGCCGTTAAAAACAAATTTATATAAGCGCCATTTCAGTATAACCTGCATTAAATCGTTTTGGAGTATGGGACCTGTGTGAAGAACGTCGTTCAATGAATTACCAGAATGGGATATTTTTGACGCGTTGTAAACGACTCGTACCTTAGTGATTTTGCTGTCAGGTTTTATGACTGCATGATGGGGTAGATAAAACGATAAATATTTCCCGTCCTCAACTATTTCTTTGGGGGAGGCGGGTTCCATGTGATCCATGGTTAAATATTCATTAAGGACTTCATAATACTTGTCCCTTAATTCGGGGTGTTTTTCGAGGGTTCGTTCAATGCTGATGTACTGCTGCTGTGCAGCTGGCCGCGAGTGTACGAGTGCCAGATTTTCCGGAAATTCTTCCTTAAATGGCAGTTTGACCCTGTACCGTCCATCTTTCTCGCGGGTCGTGGTTGTCCGATATAATGCTTCGCAGTATTCCTCCTCTTCTGATCGCTGCTGGGTCTGGTGAACTTCCTCTTGTTCCCAGAATCGTCTCAAAAGTTGATTTAGGGTGTCGTCGGTACATTCCGTGACATTGGTGCTAAACGTTGATACTCGTTCAGCAAATATTGTGTTTTGGGCGCTTAATGTTCCGCTAACATTATGTTGTAGCCCTTCGATGAGGATTTGTGGGGTGATATCGCTACCGATTACTACGTCGATTTTCGATGGTATTGTGCATTGTGGGTCGGCTAACGTTAAATTTGGCAATTCTTCGAGATCAATGCTTGAAACTCTTACGGTGGGAAGGAAATGAGTAAGTTTTGGCAAAATTATTGCTTGTGCATCTATTTTTTGGGTTAGGTCAGCCGAACAAAATGTTATTTTGCAGACTTTATTTGCATTATTCACCACCATTCCCCCCATTCCAGATATCTGGTGCAGAGACTCCTTTGTGGGTAGACCAAGGACCTTTTGTATACGGGATGATACAAATGTCTTTTGCGAACCTTGGTCTATTAAGGCACGAATTTTATAAACTTCGCCCGCAAAGTATACTGATACTATTGCTGTTGGGAGTAGTGTTGTTCCTTGATTACTCGAAAAGTGACTAGAAACCTGGGTTGTTTCCTCATACTGTTGATAGCTGGAAGGCTGCTCGTTGTCCGTTCTCCTACGGTAGCCGGTTTGGGCATTTGGAGTTCTGGCGTTTGTTTGTGTTTGTTGAGGTTTTGGCTGGAAATGCAGTAAGGAATGATGACGGTTTTGGCAATAAACGCACGTAAAACTGCTCTGATATTCATTCGTGGGATGCGAGATCGAAAGGCAGTTTTCGCAGTACCCATTTTCCCTGACAAAGGCTATGCGGTCTGCTGTCGATAGGTTCCTGAACCTAACGCAAGATTTGACCGCATGATGTTGATTGCATAGTCTACACGAAACGGTTCTATTGAACTCCGTGTGATATGCGTGGGTCCTGTTGTTGCTGGGTTGGATCGAGTTTTGATTCATGGCCCTTGGTGTAAAGATCGAAAACTGTCGTTTGGCTTTGCCTGGTCTATAGGTACTTAACCTCTCCACTACCTCGTACCTGCTAGTGAGAAATTTATTCATATCGTCCCACCGTGGCAGATACTTCCGGGAACTGAGTGATTGTTCCCAAAGTGCAAGACTCTCACTCGGCAGCTTGGATGAGCACAGGTATACCAGGATGGGGTCCCAATCCGTCGTTGGGATTCCTTGCGTATTTAGGGTTGACATGCAATTGTTGATTGTTGTCTGCATCTTCTGTAGCTGCTCTCCATTTTCGGCGGAGATTGTGGGCAGGTTAAATAAAGTTTTGAGCTGGTTGTCGACGAGTATCCTTTTGTTCTCGTACCTCGACCTTAATGCTTCCCAGGCAAGCTCGAAATTATCATCACTCAGAGGGTATTGTTTGACCATGAGCTCCGCTTGGCCCATTGTTTTCAGGCGCAAATGGTATAGTTTTTGCGCAGGTGATAATTTAGGGTGGTTCTTATAGACTGCCGTGAACATATCCCTAAACGACGGCCAGTCTTCATATCCACCGTGAAAGATTTCGGTGTCGCAAGGTGGTACTTTAAGGTAATAACCATGTTGGTTCGATTCATTTGTGGGTTGGGGCTGACCTGCATGTTGACCTTATTAACAACATTAAAAAGCTGTAATGCTTCTAAGATTTCAGATTTGCATGTTTGGTACGTTTGCATGCAGTTTGCAAATTACATCTGCATAATTATCGGAGAAGCTGACTTCTCTATGGGATCCTAACATATTTGTCCAAATTTTATCAAGGTCTTCTAGTTTAACCTTAAGCATACTCTCTGATGAATCGGTTGCTTGTGAGGGGGACCATGTTGAATAATATCATATATAAATTCCTGCAGGCGTTGGTCTGCCGGGGTTAATTTTTGTTGTTCTTTTGAAGAGTCTTCCATTATTATTTACAAGAAGTGAGAACCTTTATCAGTCCTAAAGTTAAAAAATATTGCCCTCAAAATGTTCGCTGGGTTATCTTTTCTCTTCAGGGACCGGTCTTTTGTTCGCTGGGTTACTTTCACTATCTATCTATATACCATGGCTCAATAATTATGGTTGTATTGACAGCTGTGGCTAACGGTTCTTTCATGCTTTGTTGATTTTTTATCTTTTTAAGCTACGGAATTCCTTTCGTGTTTTAATGAGTTTTAGTTAATTTTTTTAGAAAAAAAATAGTTGTGAAAAGAAATTTAGTGAGTGCTTTGTGATAATCTCTTTAGGAAATGTGGAAAAACAAGTAAAAAGCCAGGAAAAATAAGTATATCGTTTGCTCACGTGTTTTTATGCGTTTGTTGTTTTGCCACTGCTTTTGACACAAAAGTTCGAGCCAAAACGGTAATTTCGTATTCTGTTTTGGGCTGCGATTACCATTCAATTATTTTGCCATGCTATATATGTACTTGTCTCAGCGCATCTGAGTACAAGCAGAGTTGGGTATATAAATGTGTATATATATATATATGTATGTGTGTAAAACCTAATATTGCCTTTGACAACTGCGGTTTATCAACAATGCCTTTTTAACTGCAGTGCCAATGCACTTGATTTGTTGCGGGTGGATATTTGGCTGCTGCAAAATATACGAGAGCTGAGAGGGTTTATGGGTATGAATGCTTTTTCATATGTATATTAATATACGACTAATCTTTTGACTGCACCGGTAAAATAAATATTGAGTGGCAAAAATTTACCAAAGTTCGTTGCTCTAGGTTGATTTGAACTTAACGTTGTTTTTTCTTTTTATTTTCTATTTGGACCGGTAGTTTGTATATTTATATATGTATATGGAGATAACCACACAATGGGTATATTTTTTGTATATGAAACGGGCAGTGGGATTCTTCTTTGGGGGCAGAATAAAACACAATTTTTTTGTTTTTGGTTTTGGTAGGAACCAAATAAGGAGTTCGTTTGAGACTGTACTGTGTCAGCGGGTATACATATGTATTTAAAAAAACGGGTTCAGATAAAAATTTGTGCCGTTAAGGCTTAATGGGTTTTTTCTAAATTACGGGTCCGTATCCCTAGATCGGAGGGTATGTATGTATATACAATGTGTGTCTAAGATTATTTATATGTACTTACTCAGACATAGCTTTACTTCACTTTGGGTGGTTGGTTGTTGCTGTTGTTGATGTTTTCTTTGTTGCTGTGCTGTTATGTGATTTAGTTTAATTTGGGTTTTTTTTTTGTTTCGTATATATTTTATTGTTTTATATTTTCTCTTTTTTTCCTCTTTTTATCAAATTTTTCCTAAGTTCACTTCTTTTAATTTTTTTTGCTTAAAATTTGACAAAAGTCTTTCTGCACACACCACCATCAAAGATTATATTATTTTTCTGAGTTTGTGTTGTTGTTCAATTGTGTCCGTCCCGATTCGCGTGTTTTGTTAAAATTTGTATTTTGTGTTTTTCTATATTTTGAATTTTTTTTCGGTCGCTAGTCACTGTTTAGCCGCGAAGGACCATGTATCTATTTCCGGCAATGTGCCCCTTCCAATACCGACACACCCTTTTAGGTTTAAATTATTTTAGGTTTAATTCACTTTTAATTGTTTGTACACTTTGTTTCTTAATGTTAAGTTCAATTCAGTTTTAATTGTTTGTACACTTTGTTTCTCAATGTTACGTTGAATTCAGTTTTAATTTTATAAACAATTGAAACACTAAGTTTACGAGAAATTTCACGAGCGCGCGGGCGGAGCAAAAACTGATGTGTGTGCGGGCGGGTAGTTCACGTAAAAAAAAAAATAAACTTCGGCGGTTGGCTTGCACAGCTGAGCTGCGTTGTCTGCGCTTGGCTGCACTGGCTGGGCGTTGCCAGACCGTTGCGCTTAGTCCGAAAATTGGATCATGTCTTCAACACCTTGTAACACTATTTTAAAAGATCCCAAGCTTCTTCATAATTAGCGTCGCAGATTTTAAAGCCACTTATTATGTTTAACGCTTCACCCTTCATACAACTACGTAGATGGTGGAGTTTTTGCCCATTTGACAACGCGGTATTGCTATCAACAAGCGAGGAAAATGCGTCAAAAAAACTGATCCATTCAGTGGAATTACCAGAGAATGTAGGCAGCTCCATTTTTGGAAGCCGTATTCACACAGCTATCGGCACGAATGTCTGAGGAGGTGGTGGATTTTTCAACTGGCGATTCAAAACCTTTAAAGCAGTAGCGTACTACGTCTCTGCTTGAGTGCGCACATTTTCTTCTATTGTCATATTCTCAGCTCCGCAGGAAATCTCCACCGCATCGTGAGCCTCATTAAATCGATCCCACTGTTCATTTAGCAATTGCAAATAACTTTGCACACCATCTTTGTCCATTAAAAACGCATCGTCAGCGCTCTTAGACATATACCGCTTAATAGCATTGATAGCAGAATCACGGCTTTTAACGCGGTTGGACATTGTTTTTTTTTTATTTTTCAGCTATCTGCGTTAAAAAAATTTATTTGTATTTGGAATTTTATTTCCAAAGGGCAATTGAAGGGTACGATACGATGATTTTAAAGTAGCCGATGTCACAATCCAAATATATGTATGTATGTACGTGCAAGCTTAATATGCACCCACTGTACTTTTCTCACTAATTGTTTTTGTTACTCTAGAAAAGCTTTTTCAAAGCTACCACTGCTTTTAATTAATAACATAACAACAGCTTAGTTGGATATAATTAACAGTTGATTTGAATATAATTTATTAATTATTAATTGTTATTTGCATAAACTTCACTTATGTTTATGTATCATACGATATACATAAGTACATATGTATGTAAACTAAGCGTGGGATTAGCACATTCGGCGACGAAGGACCAGAACTATTGCGGCGGTTTCCATATAAATGTCCAAAAATAAAAACACCCAAAATTATTAGGATTTCGATTACTTTCAATTCATACAGGACTTTATTCAATAATTAGAAATATTCATCATCATTTATTGGCGCTTAAGCGCCTAAGCGATTTTGGCCGTCGCCTATCAAAGCACGCCAGTCATTCCTTTTTAGCGATAACTGACGCCAATTGGAAGCCCCAAGGGAGTTCAAGTCATCCTCCACCTGTTGTTTCCATCTCAGTCGAGGCCTCCCCCTTCCTCTGCTGCCGAATTCAGGTGATGATAGGAAAACCTTCTGTGCTCGAGCTTCTTTGTCCATTCGCATAACATGACCCAGCCAGCGGAGTCTTTGGGCTTTAATTCGCTGGACTATGGTCAGATCTGCGTAAAGCTCATACAGCTCATCGTTAAATTTCCTTCGATACTCGCCGTTGGCATCACGGGAAGGACCATAAATCTTCCGGAGAACTTTTCTCTCAAATACTCCAAGGGCCATCTCATCATCTTCTCTTGACATTGTCCATGAATCTGAGCCATACATCAGGACAGGTATGATGAGAGACTTATAGAGCGTGATCTTTGTTCTTCGAGAGAGGACTTTACTTCTCAATTTCCTACTCAGTCCAAAGTAGCACTTGTTGGCAAGAGTAATTCTCCGTTGGATTTCTAGACTGATATTATTTTCGGTGTTAATACTGGTTCCCAAATAGGCGAAGTCCCTCACAGTTTCAAATTTGTAACTATCAACAGTGACATGGCTGCCAAGGCGCATTTGTGCCGATGCTTTCTTTGATGACAGCAAATACTTCGTCTTGTCCTCGTTGACCGGAAGACCCACTTTTTTCGCTTCCTTATCCAGTCCAGAGAAGGCAGCGCTTACGGCGCGGTTGTTAAGGCCAATGATATCCATATCATCGGCATACGCCAGCAATTGCACGCTCTTGTAATAGATTGTACCGCTGCGGTTTAGCTCTGCTGCTCGAATTATCTTCTCCAGCATCAGCTTAAGAAATCGCACGAAAGGGAATCGCCCTGTCTGAAGCCTCGTTTGGTTTCAAATGGCTAAGAGAGGTCCTTCCCGATTCTGACGGAGCTGTTGGTATTGCTCAACGAAATTTGGCAAAGCCGTACAAGCTTTGCAGGGAAGTCAAATGCAGACATGGCGGCATACAGGCAACTCCTTTTTGCGCTGCCAAAAGCGGCTTTAAAATCGACAAAGAGATGGTGTGTGTCGATTCTTTTATCATGGGTCTTCTCCAGGATTTGTGTATGGTGAAAGTCTGGTCGATGGTAGACTTACCAGGTCTAAAGCCACACTGATAAGGTCCAATCTGTTTGTCTACGATGGGCTTCAGTCTTTCACACAATACCCTAGAAAGAACCTTATATGCGATATTAAGAAGACTGATTCCGCGGTAGTTGGTGCGGTTAGCGGCATCGCCTTTCTTGTGGATTGGGCAGAGCACACTTAAATTCCAATCAGGAGGCATGCACTCATCTGACCATATTCAGCATAAGAGCTTATGCATCCTTTTTCCCAGCTCTTCGCTTCCACTTCCTTTTCCAGGCGATTTGTTGTTCTTGAGCCTGGATATAGCTATCCTCACTTCAGTATAGTCAGGTGGTGGGACGACTTTTTCATCGTCAGGGATTGGGGTATCGGGTTCGACGTCTCCCTCGCAATTCAGCAGTTAGGAGAAGTGCTCCCTCCATAATTTAAGTACACTCTGTACGTTGGTTACCAGGTCGCCATTATTGTCCTTACAGGAACTTGCCCCGGTCTTAAAACCTTCCGTCATCCGCCGGATCTTTTCATAGAATTTTCGGGCATCATTCCTGTCAGGCAGCGTCTCAAGCTCCTCACACTCACGCCTTTCGGCCTCACTTTTCTTTTTTCTGAAAAGGCGTCTCTCTTCCTTTTTTGCCTCACGATAGCGTTGCCATACACTGCGGGTTGCGCCCGTTCGCAACGTCTCCTTGTAGGCAGCGTCCTTCTCTTTCGAGACAGCTTTGCATTCCTCGTCGTACCAGTTGTTCTTGCGGGCTCGCTGGAACCCAATAGTGGCCTCAGCGGCGGTCAATGAGTGAGAGATATGCTTCGTTTGACCATGAGCTCCGCTTGGCCCATTGTTTTCAGGCGCAAATGGTATAGTTTTTGCGCAGGTGATAATTTAGGGTGGTTCTTATAGACTGCCGTGAACATATCCCTAAACGACGGCCAGTCTTCATATCCACCGTGAAAGATTTCGGTGTCGCAAGGTGGTACTTTAAGGTAATAACCATGTTGGTTCGATTCATTTGTGGGTTGGGGCTGACCTGCATGTTGACCTTATTAACAACATTAAAAAGCTGTAATGCTTCTAAGATTTCAGATTTGCATGTTTGGTACGTTTGCATGCAGTTTGCAAATTACATCTGCATAATTATCGGAGAAGCTGACTTCTCTATGGGATCCTAACATATTTGTCCAAATTTTATCAAGGTCTTCTAGTTTAACCTTAAGCATACTCTCTGATGAATCGGTTGCTTGTGAGGGGGACCATGTTGAATAATATCATATATAAATTCCTGCAGGCGTTGGTCTGCCGGGGTTAATTTTTGTTGTTCTTTTGAAGAGTCTTCCATTATTATTTACAAGAAGTGAGAACCTTTATCAGTCCTAAAGTTAAAAAATATTGCCCTCAAAATGTTCGCTGGGTTATCTTTTCTCTTCAGGGACCGGTCTTTTGTTCGCTGGGTTACTTTCACTATCTATCTATATACCATGGCTCAATAATTATGGTTGTATTGACAGCTGTGGCTAACGGTTCTTTCATGCTTTGTTGATTTTTTATCTTTTTAAGCTACGGAATTCCTTTCGTGTTTTAATGAGTTTTAGTTAATTTTGTTAGAAAAAAAATAGTTGTGAAAAGAAATTTAGTGAGTGCTTTGTGATAATCTCTTTAGGAAATGTGGAAAAACAAGTAAAAAGCCAGGAAAAATAAGTATATCGTTTGCTCACGTGTTTTTATGCGTTTGTTGTTTTGCCACTGCTTTTGACACAAAAGTTCGAGCCAAAACGGTAATTTCGTATTCTGTTTTGGGCTGCGATTACCATTCAATTATTTTGCCATGCTATATATGTACTTGTCTCAGCGCATCTGAGTACAAGCAGAGTTGGGTATATAAATGTGTATATATATATATATGTATGTGTGTAAAACCTAATATTGCCTTTGACAACTGCGGTTTATCAACAATGCCTTTTTAACTGCAGTGCCAATGCACTTGATTTGTTGCGGGTGGATATTTGGCTGCTGCAAAATATACGAGAGCTGAGAGGGTTTATGGGTATGAATGCTTTTTCATATGTATATTAATATACGACTAATCTTTTGACTGCACCGGTAAAATAAATATTGAGTGGCAAAAATTTACCAAAGTTCGTTGCTCTAGGTTGATTTGAACTTAACGTTGTTTTTTCTTTTTATTTTCTATTTGGACCGGTAGTTTGTATATTTATATATGTATATGGAGATAACCACACAATGGGTATATTTTTTGTATATGAAACGGGCAGTGGGATTCTTCTTTGGGGGCAGAATAAAACACAATTTTTTTGTTTTTGGTTTTGGTAGGAACCAAATAAGGAGTTCGTTTGAGACTGTACTGTGTCAGCGGGTATACATATGTATTTAAAAAAACGGGTTCAGATAAAAATTTGTGCCGTTAAGGCTTAATGGGTTTTTTCTAAATTACGGGTCCGTATCCCTAGATCGGAGGGTATGTATGTATATACAATGTGTGTCTAAGATTATTTATATGTACTTACTCAGACATAGCTTTACTTCACTTTGGGTGGTTGGTTGTTGCTGTTGTTGATGTTTTCTTTGTTGCTGTGCTGTTATGTGATTTAGTTTAATTTGGGTTTTTTTTTTGTTTCGTATATATTTTATTGTTTTATATTTTCTCTTTTTTTCCTCTTTTTATCAAATTTTTCCTAAGTTCACTTCTTTTAATTTTTTTTGCTTAAAATTTGACAAAAGTCTTTCTGCACACACCACCATCAAAGATTATATTATTTTTCTGAGTTTGTGTTGTTGTTCAATTGTGTCCGTCCCGATTCGCGTGTTTTGTTAAAATTTGTATTTTGTGTTTTTCTATATTTTGAATTTTTTTTCGGTCGCTAGTCACTGTTTAGCCGCGAAGGACCATGTATCTATTTCCGGCAATGTGCCCCTTCCAATACCGACACACCCTTTTAGGTTTAAATTATTTTAGGTTTAATTCACTTTTAATTGTTTGTACACTTTGTTTCTTAATGTTAAGTTCAATTCAGTTTTAATTGTTTGTACACTTTGTTTCTCAATGTTACGTTGAATTCAGTTTTAATTTTATAAACAATTGAAACACTAAGTTTACGAGAAATTTCACGAGCGCGCGGGCGGAGCAAAAACTGATGTGTGTGCGGGCGGGTAGTTCACGTAAAAAAAAAAATAAACTTCGGCGGTTGGCTTGCACAGCTGAGCTGCGTTGTCTGCGCTTGGCTGCACTGGCTGGGCGTTGCCAGACCGTTGCGCTTAGTCCGAAAATTGGATCATGTCTTCAACACCTTGTAACACTATTTTAAAAGATCCCAAGCTTCTTCATAATTAGCGTCGCAGATTTTAAAGCCACTTATTATGTTTAACGCTTCACCCTTCATACAACTACGTAGATGGTGGAGTTTTTGCCCATTTGACAACGCGGTATTGCTATCAACAAGCGAGGAAAATGCGTCAAAAAAACTGATCCATTCAGTGGAATTACCAGAGAATGTAGGCAGCTCCATTTTTGGAAGCCGTATTCACACAGCTATCGGCACGAATGTCTGAGGAGGTGGTGGATTTTTCAACTGGCGATTCAAAACCTTTAAAGCAGTAGCGTACTACGTCTCTGCTTGAGTGCGCACATTTTCTTCTATTGTCATATTCTCAGCTCCGCAGGAAATCTCCACCGCATCGTGAGCCTCATTAAATCGATCCCACTGTTCATTTAGCAATTGCAAATAACTTTGCACACCATCTTTGTCCATTAAAAACGCATCGTCAGCGCTCTTAGACATATACCGCTTAATAGCATTGATAGCAGAATCACGGCTTTTAACGCGGTTGGACATTGTTTTTTTTTTATTTTTCAGCTATCTGCGTTAAAAAAATTTATTTGTATTTGGAATTTTATTTCCAAAGGGCAATTGAAGGGTACGATACGATGATTTTAAAGTAGCCGATGTCACAATCCAAATATATGTATGTATGTACGTGCAAGCTTAATATGCACCCACTGTACTTTTCTCACTAATTGTTTTTGTTACTCTAGAAAAGCTTTTTCAAAGCTACCACTGCTTTTAATTAATAACATAACAACAGCTTAGTTGGATATAATTAACAGTTGATTTGAATATAATTTATTAATTATTAATTGTTATTTGCATAAACTTCACTTATGTTTATGTATCATACGATATACATAAGTACATATGTATGTAAACTAAGCGTGGGATTAGCACATTCGGCGACGAAGGACCAGAACTATTGCGGCGGTTTCCATATAAATGTCCAAAAATAAAAACACCCAAAATTATTAGGATTTCGATTACTTTCAATTCATACAGGACTTTATTCAATAATTAGAAATATTCATCATCATTTATTGGCGCTTAAGCGCCTAAGCGATTTTGGCCGTCGCCTATCAAAGCACGCCAGTCATTCCTTTTTAGCGATAACTGACGCCAATTGGAAGCCCCAAGGGAGTTCAAGTCATCCTCCACCTGTTGTTTCCATCTCAGTCGAGGCCTCCCCCTTCCTCTGCTGCCGAATTCAGGTGATGATAGGAAAACCTTCTGTGCTCGAGCTTCTTTGTCCATTCGCATAACATGACCCAGCCAGCGGAGTCTTTGGGCTTTAATTCGCTGGACTATGGTCAGATCTGCGTAAAGCTCATACAGCTCATCGTTAAATTTCCTTCGATACTCGCCGTTGGCATCACGGGAAGGACCATAAATCTTCCGGAGAACTTTTCTCTCAAATACTCCAAGGGCCATCTCATCATCTTCTCTTGACATTGTCCATGAATCTGAGCCATACATCAGGACAGGTATGATGAGAGACTTATAGAGCGTGATCTTTGTTCTTCGAGAGAGGACTTTACTTCTCAATTTCCTACTCAGTCCAAAGTAGCACTTGTTGGCAAGAGTAATTCTCCGTTGGATTTCTAGACTGATATTATTTTCGGTGTTAATACTGGTTCCCAAATAGGCGAAGTCCCTCACAGTTTCAAATTTGTAACTATCAACAGTGACATGGCTGCCAAGGCGCATTTGTGCCGATGCTTTCTTTGATGACAGCAAATACTTCGTCTTGTCCTCGTTGACCGGAAGACCCACTTTTTTCGCTTCCTTATCCAGTCCAGAGAAGGCAGCGCTTACGGCGCGGTTGTTAAGGCCAATGATATCCATATCATCGGCATACGCCAGCAATTGCACGCTCTTGTAATAGATTGTACCGCTGCGGTTTAGCTCTGCTGCTCGAATTATCTTCTCCAGCATCAGCTTAAGAAATCGCACGAAAGGGAATCGCCCTGTCTGAAGCCTCGTTTGGTTTCAAATGGCTAAGAGAGGTCCTTCCCGATTCTGACGGAGCTGTTGGTATTGCTCAACGAAATTTGGCAAAGCCGTACAAGCTTTGCAGGGAAGTCAAATGCAGACATGGCGGCATACAGGCAACTCCTTTTTGCGCTGCCAAAAGCGGCTTTAAAATCGACAAAGAGATGGTGTGTGTCGATTCTTTTATCATGGGTCTTCTCCAGGATTTGTGTATGGTGAAAGTCTGGTCGATGGTAGACTTACCAGGTCTAAAGCCACACTGATAAGGTCCAATCTGTTTGTCTACGATGGGCTTCAGTCTTTCACACAATACCCTAGAAAGAACCTTATATGCGATATTAAGAAGACTGATTCCGCGGTAGTTGGTGCGGTTAGCGGCATCGCCTTTCTTGTGGATTGGGCAGAGCACACTTAAATTCCAATCAGGAGGCATGCACTCATCTGACCATATTCAGCATAAGAGCTTATGCATCCTTTTTCCCAGCTCTTCGCTTCCACTTCCTTTTCCAGGCGATTTGTTGTTCTTGAGCCTGGATATAGCTATCCTCACTTCAGTATAGTCAGGTGGTGGGACGACTTTTTCATCGTCAGGGATTGGGGTATCGGGTTCGACGTCTCCCTCGCAATTCAGCAGTTAGGAGAAGTGCTCCCTCCATAATTTAAGTACACTCTGTACGTTGGTTACCAGGTCGCCATTATTGTCCTTACAGGAACTTGCCCCGGTCTTAAAACCTTCCGTCATCCGCCGGATCTTTTCATAGAATTTTCGGGCATCATTCCTGTCAGGCAGCGTCTCAAGCTCCTCACACTCACGCCTTTCGGCCTCACTTTTCTTTTTTCTGAAAAGGCGTCTCTCTTCCTTTTTTGCCTCACGATAGCGTTGCCATACACTGCGGGTTGCGCCCGTTCGCAACGTCTCCTTGTAGGCAGCGTCCTTCTCTTTCGAGACAGCTTTGCATTCCTCGTCGTACCAGTTGTTCTTGCGGGCTCGCTGGAACCCAATAGTGGCCTCAGCGGCGGTCAATGAGTGAGAGATATGCTTCCATTGCTCGGTTACATCGTTAGGTCGAGGATTGCCCTCTGACAGCAGGTGTTAGAGTCGAGTGGAGAAATTATCAGCTGTCTGTGTCATGCGCAGCTTCTCGACGTCAAACTTTCCTTCCGTTACTGTGCGCACTTTCTTCGCTGCGCAGAGGCGTGTGCGAAGTCAATCAACCTAGTGCCGTTTGGTGATGTTATATCGTGGAGACCAAATTTTCCAACTGTAGGACCAAAGACTCCTTCCTTGCCCACCTTGGCATTAAAGTCGCCGAGCACGATTTTGATATCATGTTGGGGGCAGCGATCATAAGTCTGTTCAAGTTTATCGTAGAAGGAGTCCTTCCCTAGTACTTGGCGGCGAAGTCTCTTTCCCACCACGCGCTTTGCCGCGTGTCTGCCCACTATAGTATACGTCACAAGATCCGATGGTTCTCTTTCCTTGTCCCGTCCATCGCAGTTCCTGCAAATTGCCCTGTTGTGGATGAAAAGAAAAGGTTAGAATATGGACGTGGTTTTGTCTAGTTCATTGCTCCTTACTAGTAGTATTTCTAATTTATTTGATTGCATGGTGGATGTAATATCTGATTCTGTTCGGCAAACTAGTGCTGGCAGGCCCACGATATTACCAGGCCGAATATTGGGGCCTGTTCCAGTAGCCCGTTGATGGTGGACGGAAGAATTCGGCGTCTGCCAGTTTCATAAATTGGAATGGTGTGGCGATGGTGGCGTCTATATTCGCCGCCGGGTTCATCCACCCCATACTCTCCTCTTAATACGAGTGTGCACCTAAGCGGCCGGGTCCCACCACATCCTTCACCTCCGAGGTGGGTGAACACGGGTCGACCAGGGCACGGACAACATGTAGTTTGCCGCCGGATTCGATGCAGACCGACGCGGTGGGGGCGATGGCGACAAACGATCGCAAAATAACGGCTTCAGCGGGCGTATTGGTAGCTCTGCCCGACCGGAAGGTGGCGGAAAGGACGCGTTTCCGAGCCACCAGGATTCACCTTACCGGGCCTTTGCTGTGGTCCGAAAGTACGTGTTTCCGAGCCACGATTTCCCTTGTCCTCTCCGTAAGCTGTATCGCGACTTCTCCACAGCTCGTGCCATAGTAGCGGTCGGAAAGAACGGGTTTCCGCGCCGCCGAGCTGTGGAGAGCGTATCGGTGGTGATCTGGCCACCGCAGTTGCGGCAGTACTTATGGATAAGGTCTACCCGCAACCGTTCTTCAGCCGCCATCCCACGGTATTGTTGGCAAAATCGAATGCGGGGTTATTGCCGCATAAGCGGCACGCGATGCTGAAGGGACGGCACCTTTTCTCCGTCTTGACGCGTGTTGCGGTATAACGAGTCATTCTAAAAGGAATAAACCCGTTATTAACTGTGGGTTTCTCGTATGTCTGGTTGGGTGGCTTGTGTCCCTGATCAGATTCGGCATATGAACATGCCTATTTTTTGGAATTGGACCTCTTTGACCTTATTTAGATGTTTGTTTGTATTTTGGCGTAGATATTTGCAATATGTAGGATATTTGTACTTTATTTTTTGATATTTGACCTTATTTGCGTATTTTAAATTTTTTTTGTATGGATTTTCCCTATTTTTTCGAGTTGGGTAAGATGGGCATTTTTTTCGCTTAATTTTTGGTATTTTGGGTAGGGTTTGGATAATTACCCCCATCTGGCAGGACCATTCCTATTCTGGCCCAATTTTTCCGATCTGGTATTATTTGTCATTTGACAATTTCCTGCCACCCAAGGGAATAGGAAACAGGTGCGTGGACACTTAATATGTGCCGTAGCTTCATCGAGCGCGCGCCCTTTGAAGTAGTCCTAAAATGACTTGTTTTCCCGTGAGTTCTACTCTTCGCAATTATTCATCTTACTTTACTAAACGTTAATATATATTTTGCTTAAAAACTTAATTTTCCATATTTCCAACTTTGGTCTACCTGGTCATTACATGACCAGCTGATCATGCTGTCGTTGATCAGCAGCTAAAATCACCCACCCTTAAGTCTCACCAATCGGATCGCGAACAGCTGACTCGTTTTGTGCTGCCACATCACGCCGATGGTGACTAGTACTCTTGCGATGTTAAGGCACAGGCAGATGCTGCACGGCAGCTGCTGATAGTACATTTACACTTTTCACCCCGTCATTGTGGTGGCATTTCCCATACCGTGCCACGATTTGGGGAAACTAATTTAGGGGAATGGTGTACGGTGTCGTACGATCACGACTGTGAAGGTAGCAACTGTCTGAAGTGGATATTTGCCACGATATAATATTTTTATTGGTATTGTCTACTTTAAGGGTCAACCGCTAATAAATTAGCTACAATCATGGGAGATAGCAAAAAAGAAGGCGGACTTTGGCCTCAGGATCATGAATTCGGCAGTGCTTATTTTATCTTTTGTATTAGTGAAAGTTATGGTCAAAAACCGAAAGATGACCAGGGTCCGATACCAAAATTGGGGCAGAATCCATGGTATTTATGTGCGCATACCTTATTATGTTTTATGTATTTATTTATGTGGGTACACCGAAAGATTTACACTCAGGCTTGCATTGACCAAAATTGGTAGATTTCATACCGTGCGATGCACTGAAACATTTCGTGTAATCGTGCCTTAGGTTTGGTGCATCTGGTATCTCGATTTGGTACTAAAAAAAAACGGAGGGTGTGGCAGCGCGAAAATCGGCGCCATCAATGAAAGAATGTCATTCAGGAAAAAACAAGTAAGGAAAGCTGTCTTCGGCTGTGCCGAAGGCTATATACCTTTCATGAATAAGTGTCACGATTTTCACTGTTCGATCGCCAGTACAGCCTGTGTGAATTTAACTTTCGCTCATACCGAAATTGTCGGAACTATCGATTATATGAGGGCGATGTGTTTTGTTGGTCCAATCTCATTGATTTTTAACAGCGACATTCCACTTTCTAACAGAGCAATAGTTACGAAATTTCACGACCCTACATATATAATTATGGGAGTTATAGCCCAAAATCCGTTTATCGGAACAATCGATTGTGTGGGGGGCTATGTGAAATATTTATCTGATCTCAATTATTTTCAACATCGATATTTCACATATAAAAATAGCAATTCTTACAAAATTTCACGTTCCTAGCTTTATAATTACAGGAGTTATAACCCGAAATCCGTTTATCGGAACAATCGATTGTATGGGAGCTATATGAAATATTTATCCCATCTCAATGATTTTCAACATCGATATTTCACATATGAAAAATTCAATACCTACAAAATTTCACGTTACTAGCTCTTTAATTACAGAAGTTATAGCCCAAATCCATTTATCGGAACAATCGATTGTATGGGAGCTATGAGTAGTTTTGGTCCGATCTTGCTGGTTCCGACGAATGATTATTCTCATATAAAATAACGCCTCCCTACCAAATTTCATCGAGATATCTCTAAAATTGAGGGACTAGTTTGCGTACAAACAGACGGACGGACGGACGGACGGACGGACAGACGGACATGGCTAAATCGAATCAACTCATCGTCCTGATCATAACGGTATACTTATTAGTGGGTCTATCTCTTCTTCTTCTCATACTTACAAACATCGGACCAAAGTTATAATACCATTTCATGTTCATGAAAGGTATAATTACACGAGGTAAGTGTAGAATTTGTAGTTTTTATCTTTATTGTATTTTTTTTTCTAAATTTTCTATATCTTTTCTTTTTAGGTTGAGGATGCAAGGACTTGCGATGGAGTCAGTGGGACAATGGACCGGAGCAGGTAAGTATACAGGGAAAAAGGTAAGTGTATCGGAAAACATATATGTTTGTACGTGCATGTATCACTCGCTATGGTAGCCGGCACCCAGCGATGGATACATACATGAATGAACTATTTTGACATGCGTATTCTAATTTTTTTGTCTTTTCAGGTTTCATGGGCAGCCCCCTATATGCCCTGAAAATGGGCAGCTTCATATATGACCCATCAATGGGGCACAATTATTGCGCCGGGGGTTCGGAGAAATTGTGACTAACATTCCAGCAATTGGTTGGAGCGTTGAGACTGTCGAGAATAAAAATATATGTTTCACGGTTTGGGATGTCGTTGGTCAGGACAAAATTCGTCTATTGTGGCGCCACTATTTCCAAAATACCCAAAGTCTTTTATTCGTTGTGGACTCAAATGACTGGCATCGTATAAATGAAGCGTAAAAAGAACGACAAAATATGTTACAGGAGGGTTAGCTGCGTGATGCCGTCCTGTTGGTACTCGCCAATATGCAAGATTTACCAAATGCTATGAGTGCTTAAGTTAACCGATAAATGAAGAGTGTTTTTTTAATTGATTTATTTATTTTTTTTTAAACAAAGTTAAAACTTGTTAGCCAAAACTACTGCATAAACGGCAGTGCATTTTGTTCATTCGAATCGAATTTCGAGAAAAGTTCCCAATGATCGTTAGGTTCGAAGAATATGTGTGTTGGGCTCTTAATACATTAACGACGTGTACATGCATAAGCTTAGGTGAACAAAAACTGATAGTAATTTTTTAAGAAAACTTTGAATCCTTTTTGATTATTTTTTGGTTACTCAAAATCAATTTAAAATTGTACTTTGCTAACAAATTAAATTTTCGGTATATTTTTTCATATCAGAAAATTCAGAAAAAATTCAAACAGTTTTTAGAAATAAGCAATATTTTTTTTTTGTTTTTAAATAAGTTCAGGGATCTGCTCTCCAAATATATGTAGATACCTATGTTTATATGAAGTGTGGCAACTGCATCATTCGAACGGGTTGATGGCAACCCTAGGTATAAAGAATAAAAAGGAATACAACTAACGAGTGCGCTCATCGAACAAATTACAAAAATATGCATATACATAGACATACATAGTCGATCAACTGTTTTCGCAAAAACATCAGTCTCATCGTTCACTTTCACACCGTTCGGGTGCAAATCGCTCATCCTAAATTTTCAATATAAATTCATTTTCATTTTTGTTTAACTTTGATTAGTTTCTTTAATAAGTTTTGAATTGCCACAATATACTTGAATTTACTTAGCTAAAAAGCTCATCGTTTGCGATTCATTATTTACCACAGTGGTGAACCCGGAAAAATCGGAAATAGTGAATCCAGCATCAATCGCAAGTGCGTGCGAGAAGACAACGTGTGGCTTTTTTTTCAAGCAACAAACCACCTGTAACCTCTACGAGTCTGGAGCACCTTAAGTTAGGTACAGCACCAATCCTTGTAATTATCACGCCACTTGAAAACAGTTACCCGTTAGTGGTGTTATCCAACGTAACGGGCTTCGGCAGTATACACACATATATACACCGGCCAACAACATGGGACCTGGAGAAAACGACATCAGCGTCGTAGAAATTAACAACGACGACAGTGGCGCAGTTGGCTTTTTTTTCAAGCAACAAACCACCTGTAACCTCTACGAGTCTGGAGCACCTTAAGTTAGGTACAGCACCAATCCTTGTAATTATCACGCCACTTGAAAACAGTTACCCGTTAGTGGTGTTATCCAACGTAACGGGCTTCGGCAGTATACACACATATATACACCGGCCAACAACATGGGACCTGGAGAAAACGACATCAGCGTCGTAGAAATTAACAACGACGACAGTGGCGCAAAGAAAAAGACAAGTACACAGCGATTATTGCGCATGCTGACGATTACATCCTCGACCAGGTATTCGATTTAGTGCGAAACCCACCAACCACCGCGCCATATACAACGCTTAAAAATGCAATTAAAGACAAGTTCAGCGACTCAGCAATGGCCCGGCTCGACAAACTCACGGCAATTCAGCTAGGCGACGCTAAGCCTAGCCATTTATTAAGCCAGATGCAACGAACTAACGCAACGAAAGATGAATCAGTCATACAACAATATTGGCTTAAGCAACTACCAGAAGCCGCACGTGCCGTTATCGCCGGCATGCTACAAGCTCAACCGAACACACCGCTACACCAACTGGTCATCACCGCAGACGCAGTACTCGACGCATTAAGACGCGACTCTACATCGGCACCGCCAAAGGGGCCCGTAGTTAACGCTATTGAATCAACGTCCAGCCAAATAGAGCTAATTAAAAAACGCATTGAAAAGCACGATACGATTCTGGAAAATATCAATACCAAGTTAAGCCGTCTCATGCTGCAAGATCGCAGCCGTCAACGTGAACGTTCGCAAAATAACACTAAGCGCTCTACGACTCCACATCGAACATCCAACACGCAGCAGAATCCCACATGTTGGTATCATCGCGAGTATGGTACACAATCACGCAAATGCCGCAGCCCATGCGACTTTACAGTCAAAAAAACCGACTCTACAAAAAACTAGATGTTGCCGAAGCAATGCTCGAGGGTTCCGGCCTGCACGGCTAGTTTAGTTTCTTGTATTGCCGGATCTACGAGAACGGTACCAGTACTTGTGCTGTACCCATCGTGCCGAAACGACCCGGGCCGTTTTCTTATATCGACCCGGCCAAGAGCAATACACTCGAGGTGACCCTGTCTGACATTTAGGCAGGGCTACACCTCGTTACAACAACAACAACAACAAGGGTTCCGGCAGTAAAATATCGAGCGAAAAATCACAATGCGACCTCGAGGTAAAGATTTCAGAATTTACACAATCTAAACGTTCCTTTATAGCAGACAGGAGATCAAGCCAATCATTTTTGATAGACACGGGAGCGGAGGTGTCGGTCGTTCCACCAACTAGAGCATGTCGACTATGCAAATTTGGAGGTAGCCCCCTTTACGCCGCAAACGGAACCACTATCCCAACTTATGGTACAACATGCCGTACACTCGATCTGGGCCTCCAACGGAAATTCCCTTGGCAATTCGTTATAGCTGAAACGAAATACGCTATAATAGGGGTGGATTTTCTTCGTCATTTCAATTTAATCATCGACGTGGCAAATTCTACGTTAATCGATAATTCTACGACCGCCAGATCAAATATTTCGTGCATAACATCATCGACCATCAACAGCGAACATGAAATCGAAGGCATCAAAAATCTACTACGAGACTACGCTTCTATAACGAATCCAAACGCCGCAGCTCCTTCCGCAAAAAGTTCGTATGCTTCTCCGCTGCATATGGTAAAAAAAGTCAAATGGTGAGTGGCGAAAGTGCAGCGATTACCGCGCGCTTAACGCACAGACCCTGCCAGATCGGTACCCACTTCCACACATTCAGGATTTCACACACTTTTTACACAACAAAGACGTTTTCAGCAAAATCGACCTAAATCGAGCATACCATCAGATTCCCATCGAGCCCGAAAACATTCCCAAAACGGCAATAACAACACCGTTCGGATTATTCGAATTTACTCATATGACGTTCGGTCTATGCAACGCAGCGCAAACGTTTCAGCGATTTATGCACGCAGTATTTCAAGGTTTTGATTTTGTATTTGTATACATCGACGACGTGTGCATTGCTTCAGAAGGCACCGAGCAGCACAAACAACACCTACGACAGGTTCTCGAACGTCTTCAGCAGTCACACCTCACAATAAATTCGGCCAAATGCAAGTTCGCGCAAAATCAAATCGAATTTCTCGGCCATTTGGTTACCAAACGAGGCATACAACCGCTACCAAACAAAGTTCAAGCCTGAATTCGCCAAGGAATTGCGGCGGTTTTTAGCAATGATCAACTTTTACCGCCGTTTTCTACCGAAAGCTATAAACAACCAAATGCCTCTCGTCAAGCTGATCCCAGGGAACAAGAAAAATGATAAGACACGCATCAAATGGACCGAGGAAACCATAAATCACTTCAAGGAAAGCAAAAAAGCGCTGGCAAATGCAACATTTCACTAAGCACAGATGCAAGCGATACGGCTGTAGGCGCAGTTCTACACCAAATCATCGGGAGTGAGCTCCAGCCACTTGCATTCTTCAGCCTCAAACTCACCGAAGCGCAAAAGAAATATAGTACCTACGACCGAGAGCTACTTGCAGTGTATTTAGCCATAAGACACTTTCGTAGCATGTTGGAGGGGAGACCATTCGAGGTTCGTACGGATCACAAGCCGTTAATATATGCGTTCAAACAGAAACACGACCAAGCTTCCCCGCGACAGTTACGGCAACTAGACTTCATAGTTCAATTTACGACAAACATCATTCACGTCGCTGGCACAGAAAATACAACAGCAGATACGCTTTCGCGCATCGAGGCTATGGAAACAACATTCATCGACTACGAACGCATCGCAGAAAGCCAATCAAGTTGTTCAGAGCTGCAAAAGCTGATTGACGACAATAGCACATCTCTTCGCCTTAAAAAGCTTCGTATGCCAAACACAAATAGTACACTCTACTGTGATGTCTCAACAGCGGAAGTACGCCCGTTCATACCAAGTCAGCATCGTAAAGAAATCATTCGAAAAATGCACCAACTATCACACAGTGGAGTACGAGCAACCACAAAGCTCATCAAGGCACGCTTCGTATGGCCAAACATGGGTAAAGACATTTCGGAAGCAGTACAGCGATGCGTCAGCTGTCAACAATCAAAGGTTAGCAGGCACACCCACTCACCGTCACAACAATATGTACTACCGTCATGCAGATTCGAGCATTTAAACGTAGACCTCACCGTTGCCACCATCACACGACTACCAATACTGTCTTACCATTATAGACAGATTCACGAGATGGCCGGAAGCAGTCCCGCTGAGAGACATAACAGCGGAAACAGTCGCCAGAGAACTCATAAACGTCTGGTTTTCACGCTTTGGTATACCAGCACGCATAACAACAGATCAAGGACGGCAGTTTGAGTCCGCATTATTCAAAGAGTTGTCACGCATACTGGGTATAACACACCTACGAACGACGGCATACCACCCGCAAGCCAACGGACTTATAGAGCGCTGGCACCGATCACTCAAGGCAGCGATAACATGCCACAAGCGACAAGACTGGATTAATTGCTTGCCCTTAGTATTACTCGGATTACGTACCGCCTTCAAACCCGATATTGGCACTACAGCTGCACAACTTGTCTACGGCACCACGTCGCGGTTGCCGGGACAGTTTTTCAACGAAAATCAAACGCCACCTCCACAATCCGACTTCGTACAACAACTCACTGACATCATGCAGGAGATACGCCCGGTCCAAGCAGCAAATCACAGCACTCAGAAGCAATTCGTTTCACCGAAGCTAATGGATGCAACTCATGTTTTCGTTCGAAACGACAAGGTACGACCGGCATTTCAACCACCATACGATGGCCCATATCAGGTCGTATCCAAAACCCCAAAAATATTTCACGATCAAAGCGAGCAAAAATAACGTTAAAATATCGATAGATCGACTCAAGCCTGCATTTGTAGAATCACAGCAGACACATACGCAAGATTCGACAACAACAACGCAACAAAGCCCAACACAGTTGCACACACCTTCGCCACCACAGCAGCCCACTTCAGAATCAACAACGGGCCGTTTCGGACGCAAGATAAGACTCCCCGTCCGTTTCAGGACGTAAAGTCTGGGGGGAGCACTGTGGGAACTGCATCATTCGAACGGGTTGATGGCAACCCTAGGTATAAATAATAAAAAGGAATACAACTAACGAGTGCGCTCATCGAACAAATTACAAAAATATTCATATACATAGACATACATAGTCGATCAACTGTTTTCGCAAAAACATCAGTCTCATCGTTCACTTTCACACCGTTCGGTCGCAAATCGCTCATCCTAAATTTTCAATATAAATTCATTTTCATTTTTGTTTAACTTTGATTAGTTTATTTAATAAGTTTTGAATTGCCACAATATACTTGAATTTACTTAGCTAAAAAGCTAATCGTTTGCGATTCCTTATTTACCACATGAAGAAAAACTGAATGCTGTTGCCTTTTCCTTGCCTCGTCTTAAAATTCCCGGAAGTAATAAGCTGACTAAAACACTGGTAAGTGGTAGTCAGAGGGCTCTAACAAGCAATTCCGACGGGACTGCCGAACTTCTTGATGTGTATCGACTTTATCGAAAGTCCGTCGGAATAGGTGATAGACCCCAGCGACTTGCCCGACATGCGTGGTCCTCTGCACATGCCTCTAAACCCGCCCAAAAAAACAAATATTAAATTATGATCATAAAGCAATATGAAATATGATCAATATATTTTGTCTTGAACATTTTATTTGCCTTATTTATTTTAGACATGGACGTAACTGTTATAAGAAACTTGATAAAAAGGTCCCATTTAACCATTAGTACTGATGTATTAAAATATTGGTTATAATTAACCATTACCGTAAGATATACTTTATGTTGGTCCCCATAACCATTATAAATGAGAGAAACATTTTTTGGTTACGAATAACCATTAAGTCAACCAAAAATTTTTTTGGTTGCCAATAGAAGTTACTAATAGAAAATTATGTTGCTATGTTATGTATTAAAATATAACTCTTATCAGAACATAAATGTTTATTGAAATACATAATACATCGAGTGGGTCACCTATAACCTTTAACTACTGAGGTGAAATATTTGGGCGTAGTTACTGAGGTGGGGGTAAATTTTACCGCTTTATAATCTATAAATAATTTTTGTCAACGAAAAATTACGTTAAAAAAAAAACTGCAGATCAATTTATTTGGAGGATTTTTACTCATCAAATTCCTTATTTGCACAATTCACACATAAGCGTTTACTGCATCCCATACACATAGGCTTAGTACAAAACAAACAAACATGTGGGGTCTTCCGCTTTAACCTACTAGGGCAAATGTAGCATAACTTCTTCGCAGTTGTGGCCGGCTCTACTAGAGGGGAAGCTACAGAGTCTCGTCCTTGCAAATGTGGTAAAACCAATTGCCGGCCTAGACTTTTCAAAAAGTCTGCCCTGGATTTATTATCAAAGATTGATATATAACGTAAGCATTTGCAGCACTTATATCCAATAATCTATAAAAAATTGCGAGTGGCCAGCGTCGAGTACGTCGATTGGTTGAATATATGGAGCACTTCTTGTCAAGTTCATCAACTCCCCCTTTTGTGTTATTATAGTCTGCTATTATTGCCGGCTTTCCACTTTGAACATCGTTTTCTTCCCTGTGATGCATAGAAGATAACAAAAGAACAGCTTTATTTTTATGAGGCACATATGATAAAATGGTAACTTCTTTGGTAAAACCGTACAAACAAGATCCAGCTGGTCTGTTTTTATTTGGCAGAAATTCGGGGGGTATTCCCCTTTTATTTTTCTTTAATGTACCCAAGTAAGTAAGCTGTCTTTTTTTATTTCTTCTATAACTACGGTGACCATAAATTTTTTTTTGAAAAAACAGAACTCTTTTTACTTAAGGCTTGGTATTGCCTTCACCTGAAAATTTCGCTACCCGGCTATAAACTATTTGGGGTTACACTCTCATTATTTAGAATAAAAAATTGTTTTTCATGGCGTAGTCATCTCTTTGCAGTAAAAAATATTGCCAACGTCTGTGAAACATTGAAATTTCAATCTCAAATAATTTCAAACAAAGTGCATCAATTGAAAGTAATTTTTTTAAGTATATTTTTCCGTTTTGTGAATAGTATTTCTTCCTTGTTAATTTAAAACCTACCATAACCACGGTTGCCGTTTTGGCCGAAATGTACCATTTTTGGTACGAACTTTTTTACGGGTACGGAACTTCCAAATTTGGTACGTTTTTGGCATTTTAACGTACTCAGTTTTTGATTTCGCTGAAACACTTGACCGCGTTAAACGTAAACTAAATTATTTTTAAAATATTTTGAAAGATTTTAAAGTTTTCATAATGTTTTGAAATTATTGAGCAAACTAACTTTACAGAGGTACTCATCAAATTTGTTAAAAAAAAGGTTGCCGGCACAAAAAACCAGAACAAAAACAGAACATTTGCTTAAAAACAGAACATTTCTGTCATTTTCCTTAGAAAAAAAAATACGCAGAACAAGCTCCTTAAAAACAGAACTGTTCTGCCAAAAACAGAACGGCTGGTCACCGTATCTATAACCTGTATTGAAGAAAACCAATCAGCAGTAATATTTCTATTACTTCCTTCTATAATTTTAGTTAGCCTTAATACGGCTTGTGCTGGTACTGAAAGCCTTCTTTCTTCAGTTGTGAGACCATTTCCATCTGAATTTTTGCCATGGTATATATAAGCATTTGTCAGGTACTGTGTGCAAGCATCTGTTAACGCCATTATCTTAATGCCGTATTTTGCAGGCTTTTTTGGCATATACATTTTAAATCTGCACCTACCGCGAAACGGTACTAACATTTCGTCAATGCAACCATGGGTACCAATTTTATAATTTTTTTGGCAGTTTTCTATAAACTTATTGAACAGTTCTGAAATGGCAGCCAATGGATCCGTTAATAATCGTTCCTTTCTGTCTGTGGAGTCATCGAATCTTAAGCAACTAAGGATGCATAGGAATCGTTCCTCCGACTTTGTGGACCTGAAAATTGGTCTGCCTGTTCCATCTGTTGCAAAGATAAGTCTAGTGTCTTCGTGATTTGATTTGAAAACGGACGAATATATAAGAATACCGAAAAATGCGCGCAACTCAATAATATTGTGGCGAATGTTCTCAAGAATCGCTCATCTCCCAACTCTAGCGTATTTCTATCACCAGCGTCACTACCACAACTACAGCTTTTTAGATACATGACGTGAGAGCGACAGAGGGAGAGGCAGCTCGCGTGTTTGCGAATGTGGCACAAAGAGGAGATGACGATAGATAAACGCTTCGAGAACACTATTGCACGAATAAACCAGAAAGGTGTAGACATTTCTAGGTTGTGAAGCTGCTGTTTGCTAGGCTATATAAACCGCGCAAAGACAACGCACATCAATCAGTTTATTTTGAAGTGTTGTACAGTGAAGTACTGAACAGTAAGTTAACCCGCGATATTGTACTACGGTTTTTAGTAGTAAATAAAGCGTACTATTTATTAAGCAGAATCGGAGTGTTTTATTTAACGTACAGTGATCGAACTCAGGGAAAATAATCAAGGAATCATCGAATTCGTCACAATTGGTGTCAGAAGCGGTATTGTTAAATAAATTCAAGGACATTGAAAAGGATAACAAGGACATTGAAAAGGATAACAAGGACATTGAAAAGGATAACAAGGACATGGCAAAGTTGAATGAGTTGAAGATCCAGCAACTCAAAAACGAGTTGGAACGACGTGGATTGTCAACAACAGGCAATAAAGCAGAGCTACAATCACGGTTGCGAGAGGCTATGGAAGCAGAGGAAATCAATGTTGACGATCATGTTTTTCAGCTTTCGGAAGAGGGAGCGACGAAAATAGAAGAGCAAAAGGATACTCCGGGTTCAGTGGCAAATGTGGACACAAACTCTTTATTGGCTGCCTTGGCTCAAATGTCAAACAACATAACATCAAGCATGGCATCTCAGTTAGAAGAACAGAAGGCATACATGGCGTCACAGATCAAGGAAGAGTTGATGGAACAGGAAACACGCATAACGTTAAAACTAGAGGCACAAGAGCAAAGAGTCTCATCGCAGCTAGAAGTTGTCAGTGGACGACAGGATAAGATCGAAGCCGAGGTGGATGCGTTAAAATCTCGTATCCAGGAGTTGCAGCTGAATCGTCCAAGTGTTTCCACAAGCACGCCCAAGGTAAAAACCCCATCCTTTGACGGTTCTGTTCCTTTCCAGATATTTAAGCTACAATTTGAGAAGACAGCAGCTGTGAACAACTGGGGCGCTGAGGACAAAGTCGCTGCTTTATTTGTGTCATTGAAAGGACCTGCAGCCGAAATCTTACAGACTATTCCGGACGCTGAAAGAAACAACTATGAAGCGTTGATGGGAGCCGTTGAAAGACGTTACGGCAGCGAGCATAGAAGGCAGATACATCAAATAGAGCTACAGAATCGCTTCCAGAAGGCTAACGAAACATTACAGGAGTTTGCATCGGACATCGAGAGGTTGGCTCATCTAGCAAACGCAGACGCACCAGTGGAATACATCGAGAGGGTGAAAATCCAAAGTTTCATAAATGGAATACGTGACGTGGAGACGAAGCGGGCCACCTATGCCAATCCAAAGAGATCATTTGCAGAGACGGTATCACACGCTTTATTGCAAGAGACAGCCTCGATTTTATGTAAATCAGATAACAAGGTTCGCCATGTGGAAAAGGACACATCAGACTTGGTCGAAAAAATCAACAAAGTTCTGGAAGCCTTGAATGGAGCACAAAAGAAAAGCGATGGTGTCATTAAATGTTTCAAGTGCGGAAAATCTGGCCATATGGTGCTTCATTGCAACATCGGCTCCAGAGACTTCGGCAATGCTTGTGGACGTAAGGGTAACGCTGGAGGAGATGACCAAGATGAATGCCCTATAGTTTCTGTGTCGCAGGTCGGAGGGAAGGCAGGTACTGTTGCTGTTGGAGGTTTCCTGGACGGAAAGGAGCGGTTGTTCGCTGTGGATACTGGCGCATCTCATTCCATCATTAGAAGTGACTTGGTCCAAAAGAGAGTACGACCATTGCAGGATGCAAAGTTGCGGACAGTTACTGGTGAAAGTAAGCTGGTTCATGGAGAAGTGCGGTGCAAAGTTGCTATTGGGAATGCGACTACATACCACAAGTTCTTAGTGGCAGATATTGTGGACGAAGTCATCATTGGCGTCGACTTCTTGGCTGTGAGAGACATTCACATGAACCTGAGAAATAGAGTTATGAGATACAATGGCCAAGAAGTACCTCTGATCTTTGGACACAACATTGGGTATTACACCAAAGGAGTTTCATTAGAGATGAAGCACAAGGACACTCGAAATGCAAAGGTATCTCCTCGACCAATGGCTTCGATAGACAAATGCCTACTTGAGAATATTTGGAGAAGTCAAAAGGAAGATTCAGATCTGGCATGTGTGATCCGAGGGCTCGAGCGAAACAAACGACCAGCAAGAAAAGAAATGTCAGCGGCGAGTCCAGTTGCCAAGTCATATTGGGCACAATGGAACAGTTTACGAATGGTTTCCGGTTGTTTGCATCGAATATGGGAGAGTGAGGATGGTCAATGCGCTCGAAAGCTTATAGTTGTTCCAAGGAAGCGGGTGTCTGATGTTCTCAGGGAAATGCATAACGATCCAAGTGGAGGTCATCTAGGAGTCAAGAAGACCTTGGAGAGGATTAAGCAAACATTTTATTGGGTTGGTTACGGTCAGTCGGTAAAGGAGTGGATTGCCAAATGCGATGAGTGCATCAGAGCAAAGGTGCTGAGGTCCACGAGTCATGGTCTAAGGAGGCAGTGCAACTCAGATGCACCGGTTGAGAGGATTACCTTGGATGATGCTGGTCCATTCCCCGGAAGTATAAGCAAAAACATGAAAACCAGGTACGACAAAGCAATGGAAACAGAAGGGTTTCTGGAAGGAGATTTAGTATTCCTTAACAGACCACAACGGAGGAAAAGTGTGTCTCCCAAAGTTCAGTGCAACTGGGAAGGACCATACAGAGTTGTGAAACGGATCAACGACGTTGTTTACCGCATACAGGCTGTTGGAATGCTACGGAACAAAATGAAAGTGGTTCCCCTGGAGAGACTAGCAACGTTTGGATCGGGAAATGTGTCTGATCGGGACGATCAGACTTAGGTGGGGGGCAGTGTGGCGAATGTTCTCAAGAATCGCTCATCTCCCAACTCTAGCGTATTTCTATCACCAGCGTCACTACCACAACTACAGCTTTTTAGATACATGACGTGAGAGCGACAGAGGGAGAGGCAGCTCGCGTGTTTGCGAATGTGGCACAAAGAGGAGATGACGATAGATAAACGCTTCGAGAACACTATTGCACGAATAAACCAGAAAGGTGTAGACATTTCTAGGTTGTGAAGCTGCTGTTTGCTAGGCTATATAAACCGCGCAAAGACAACGCACATCAATCAGTTTATTTTGAAGTGTTGTACAGTGAAGTACTGAACAGTAAGTTAACCCGCGATATTGTACTACGGTTTTTAGTAGTAAATAAAGCGTACTATTTATTAAGCAGAATCGGAGTGTTTTATTTAACGTACAGTGATCGAACTCAGGGAAAATAATCAAGGAATCATCGAATTCGTCACAATATCCAGACATTTCGATTCAGTTATTTGAGACTTATCGAATTTATTTATTTATTTATTTAAGATCAACAAACAAGAAGTTTACAGACTGAAAAGTAAAGATACGCTTTTATAATATGTAGATAGAGATATAAGTACAATTTAAGTTAAGTGCCTTATTAATAAGCTCTTAAAAGTAAACTTGGTATAGCAAAAATCAACTCCCAAAGATGAAGAAAACTCATTTAATTGTGGAAGTGTCTTTCTGAAAGGAGCGTTCATTGCATAGACAGTTCTAGCAATGCGAACAAAAAACATCTCGTTACTGCGAAGAGTACGAACGGGTACATTAAAACGAATTTTCGCGAGAAGGTATGAGCAATCAATTGACCCAGTAATGAAATCATAGACAACGCACATCGACAGTAGAGAACGCCTCGACTCTAACGACATGAGGTTTATGAGCAAACAGCGGGAAGAGTAGGTCGGGATCGGGTCTACAAAATTCATACCCCGTAAAGCAAAACGCACAAAAGCTTTCTGGACAGACTCCAATCTATTAATATAGACACCATGAAAAGGTCTTGGCGGCCGCCGTGGTGTAGCGGTTAAGTGTTCGGCCTTCTACACCAAGTCGTGGCGGTTCGATGCCCGGCAAAAGTAACATCAAAAATTATTTAGAAAAAGAACTTTTCTAAAAACGGGGTCGCCCCTCGGCAGTAGTTTGGCAAACTCTCCGGGTGTATTTCTGCCATGAGAAGCTTCTCAGCAAAAAAAATTCATTTGCTTTGCAAGTGCCGTTCGGAGTCGGCAAAAAACTGTAGGTCCCGCCAACTTGTAGGAAAAACTCAAAAGCAACACACCACAAGTTGGAAAGAGAAGCTCGGCTAAAAATCTCGTTAGAGGTTATGATAACCTGTTGGTATATCGCCGCCATTAGTTTTTTTTTTTTTTTTTATGAAAAGGTCTCCAGATAAATACCGCATATTCCAATCTTGACCGTACTAAAGTTGAGTACAAAAGCTTTAAAGTATAAGAGTCAGAAAACGATGTCCAATTACGCCGAATAAAAGCAAGCATGGCATAAGCTTTGGAAACAATGAAAGTGATGTGGGTAGCAAAGCTCAGCTTAGGGTCGAAATAAACACCCAAGTCCTTCAATTCATTTACCTCATTTAGAGCAACATTCAAAAAACAGTACGAAAAGCGAGTAATGCGTTGAAATCTAGTGTAAGAAATATAGTGGCATTTAGCAATGTTAAGAAATAAGCGATTCCGTTCACACCACTGGAATACGTTGTCAAGCTCGCTTTGTAAAATAAGAGAATCTTCTATGCATTTGATTTCATAATAAATTTTTAAATCATCCGCATAGAGAAGATAATTACATTTAGGGAAGCATGATGAAATATCATTAATAAAAAGAAAAAACAGTAAAGGTCCGAGGACACTGCCCTGGAGAACCCCAGACGAAGCCACAAAAGAAAAAGAGGTCGTACCATCAATATGAACGACGCAACGTCTGTTATGTAAGTAGGATGAGATCCATTTTAGTACTTGAGAGTGACATCCCAGTCTTTCAAGTTTTTCTAAGAGAATATTATGTGACACCCTATCGAAGACCTTTGAAAAATCGGTATAGACCGCGTCAACATGAAACCCTTTTTGAAAGGAGTCCAAACAATCTTCTGTAAAAACGGCTAAATTAGTTACGGAAGATCTACCCGTAATGAAACCATGTTGTTGGGGACAGAGTAGGTGTTTCACCGCAAAGTATATTTTGTTCTTAATTATACACTCAAACAATTTCGACACAGTGGTTAGCTTGGAAATTGGCCTATAATTCTCAATATCAATTTTATTACCACTCTTTAGGATGGGCGTAATAAAAGTAACTTTCCAGGCATCCAGAAAAATTCCGGAAGCCAGAGACTTGTTGAAAATATGAGTTAGAGGAGCAATCAGCGACAAACAATTTTTCAATAAGACAGCTGAGAGACCATCAGCATCAGTTGTAGTTGACAACTTTAGCTGAGCAATGCCATTGGCAATATCCTGTTCTGTCAAGCTTAACATTCCAAAGTTAATGGAGGAATCAAAGTTTGGCAAAACATCCTCGGAGATGAAATCATTAGGATTGTCCAAAATGAAGTTAGCAGAAAAAAAAATCGGCAAATAGAATAGCTGCTTCGGATAACGAGGTCGCTGAAACCCCTCTAAGCTGCACCGACATACATAGGTATATCCGAACATTTTTTTTTAGATTTAATATAATTCCAAAAGAATTTTGGGTTACATTTAATATTGCTTTCGACACCACGAATATAACGGCGGTACATCAGTCTACTTAGCTTATTAAATTCAGCTCTATAAAATATGAAACGCCTACGAAAATGATCATTATTTGAACGCTTATACCTTTTAAAAAACTTATTTATTTATTTATTTACAAGTTAGGTACTTAAGTGTAAAACTTAGATCTAACAATTAGCCGTGGCAACTAGGCCTTACAGCTGCTTTAAAAAAAAACTTATTTTTTAGATTCCTTTATCTTTTCAGGTCTTTAGAAAACCACGGGTGTTTAGAAGTTTTTCTTATATGCCTTGGGATGTGACTTATGCAAATATCAGATATTGTTGCCTTAAAAATATCGTAGCAGCCAGTTGGAGCCAATCCAAATCTAACAGGGTATTTAAATCAGAAAAATTACAGCAAGAATAATTAAAAGAAACAGATTGCTGACTATCTGATACCTCAAAATATTGATAAAATTCCACCTCCAACACCAACGGCGTATGATGCTGATTTGGAGGTGAGATGGAACTATCTGCATGCGAGAGCGTATAACTTGTATTATAACTTACAAAAACTAGATATAACGTTAGGTATTGATAAGAAAATAAGCTTTGCAAAAAATTAGCCCTTTAACTTAACCCTTAGGGGTGGATTTTTTTCAAAGTGTTTTTTCTCATAATTTTTTTAATTTTTGTGTGTGTTACTGTGTATGTGTGTGCCACAGTACAAAAATCTGTAATTTTTATCTCTCCTTTTTTGAAAAACATTTCAAATATTATGAGATAAATCACTTTGAAAAAATCCTATTTTTTCCCATACATTCTCCATAAAAAAGGGCGAAAAAATAGCCAGCTGTTAAAGAATTAAATCTTTTGCTCTTTGAAATCATAGTTTTTCTTCATTCAGTACTTGAAATTCTTTTCATCGTTGAAGAATTTAACTTCAATTTACGCATTCAGCAATTCTTTACAGAAATCATGATTTATAAATCCACCAAGTGTCAATTCAACAAGAATTCAAAATAGAATTACGAAGAAAAGCTCTTTAATTCAGAATGGCCATTCAGTTGATTTGATTCTTTTGGAGAGTTAATTCCGCTAATTCAGTACGAATCAGTTTTTGGAAAAATGCTAATTTACTCCCTTAAATAGTACTAAAAGTTTTCAAGTTCCTTTCACGCTAGAAGACTTTGAAAAAAAAATTACATTACATATTATAATAATCTATAACATAAAATTAGTGGAAAAAGCTTATTCGCGTGTAAGAAATATGTGAATTTAAAAAAATTCAAGTTAAAACATAAAAAAGTATGATTTTGAAAGGTATAACATGCCTGGTCTTCACATAAACTGCCTTATTAGTGTTGCTGATGTGTTAGTTATGAAGCTTTTCGGGCATATTTTATTAACCCTCTGAGCACATTATTGAATTTAATTAAATAAGCTTTTGTCACATAAATAAAAAATAAATATGAATGTGTAATTATTTTATTATCATAACCTCTAACGAGATTTTTAGCCGTGCTTCTCTTTCCAACTTGTGGTGTGTTGCTTTTGAGTTTTCCTACAAGTTGGCAGGACCTACAGTTTTTTGCCGACTCCGAACGGCACTTGCAAAGCAAATGAATTTTTTGCTGGCATATTTAGTTTTGGAAAATTTGGCAGTGTCAAGTTTAAATTTAACAACTTCGAAAGTGCTTCAGTATTTTTAAAGATCTTCAACGCACAGCGAATATTGCCGAATTCGCCCTGCTATTACCATATCGTGGGGTGACAGGTAAAACTCATTAAGTACACTAACAAAGAATTTGAGATATTAAGGTTTTAAACACTTTTTAACGTCAAAATTCAACCAGACGCTCTAATATCTTTAAAGTTTCATGTAGTTAAATCTAGAGAGGTGACAATACGGCTGCAAGCTTATTTTTTTTAGAACTCAGCCATAATCTTCGTTATTGACAAAACTGTATTTAGTGACTTTTCCCTGTCCAAAAATTTGTTATAGCTTTGTAAAAAATTAAAAAATAAACAACTTAAGCATTCAGAATTCCCTTTATTAATGTAAATACATGTGCACAATTTATTTTCATCTGATTCGTTATCGCTTCTTTCGAATAAAGGCAAAGATTCCCTTCCGGTAAATGTTGTTGATGGCTAGTTCTTATACCATGGCACCATTTCCTCTGGTATTTGTCCGGCATTGCAAAGTTTTATAAGATCTGCTTTTTTTGCTGCAGATATCGGAAGCATCGCAGGGCTCAGATTAGCAGAACCCGTTCGAGGTCGACCTCTCCCTGCACTGATATTTATTTCTTTGTAGTCACTAGTGTGATCATATCTGTAATATATGGTGTCAGGTTTGGACTTTTCCACTTTTATGCATTTATTTTTCAGCCCTCTTTATCCTTGTTACGGTTTTTTATTGTTGCTAATGCCAATTCGTGTAAATTGTAAAATCATTATACGTAAGCATATGTACTTGATACTTATTTGTTCGCTTTCTTCTAGCAGATTTGAAAATTTCAGCCCAATCATTCATGCAAAATGCAGTTTTATGCCGTTTAGTGACCTCTATTGCTGAATGTATAGAGTCACACTCCATATATGTATGTCCTGATTCTAGACGCTTAAGTTCAATTTTTACTAAATTACTGGCAACATGTAAGACGTGTAGTAATACTGCAGCTACTTGCTGATTTCGATTTTGGCCACCACAAGTATCGCAAAATAAAAATATTTCCTTTACCGTGGCAGGCAGACTTAGAAGAAACTTATACAAGATTGAGCCTATTTCGCTGCTTCCACGTTTGCCTTGGAGTTCGTTCCACGTGAAGCAATGCGCTTCTTCCACATCTCCAACATAAATAGTTAAATTATACACGCATATTTTTTTCATTAAATACGGTAATGAGTTTTACCTGTCCAAGTTTTATACAAATTTTTAGATAATGATATTTTAATTTTTGCAAAGCCCGCCTGCTCTAAGTTGGGCAAATATTAAATCATTTTTCAAAAAGGCCAGTGAAAAATAATGTGATATATGCAAAAAACGGTGTTTTTCCAAAAACTGTACTTAATGAGTTTTACCTGTCACCCCACGATATATGAATTTGCGTTGCTCTCATATCTACAAGTTGTACAGGCAATACACAATATTACGTTCAGCTGAAACTCATGCCTTTTATGAATATAAAAAAATTCGGAGCTCTTTCATGGTTTTATTAGTCATATACATACGCCAGTTTTGAAAAATGAAAAAAAAAAAATGAAATCTTTTTTTTTGGATTTATTCTTTGAAATATGGAAATTCTTTCCAAATATGAGTAGTTTGTTTCGATTTTTTAGTCAACAATAACTAGTAGTGGAATTAATTTCCATTTAATTGTATAACAGAAACCATTTGAAATGTCTTTTAAAATTTTCACAAAGCTCAGGAGAGTAAAACGGTCATCTAAACTTTAACTTCTTCGGCAGATTTTGTATGAAATTTTTGAGGACTCAGTTTGGTAGACCAAGCAGTATAATTATATGCAAGTTAGAACTAGCTGAAATATTTTCCTGATTTTCAAGAACGATTTTCGTCGATGGTGTTGAGTAATTTTTTATGTGAAATTAAATTTTGTTCATGCGTTGCATGAAATATATTACTTAACACCCTCATCGAAAAAAATTCTTAAAAATCAGGAAAATATTTAAATTAGTTCTAACTTTCACATCATACCACTGAAATTGATTGTCCTACAAAACTAAGAAAAATCTGCCAAAAACGTTGAAAATTTGGATGGCCATTGTGCTAAGCTCCCCTGAACTTTGTCCAAATTCTTAAAGACATCTTTAATTTTGTGTCTAACTGTACATATTACTGAAGTGCCTGAAAAAAGCTCATAAAAGCAATAAATCCGCGATTTTACAATCGACGTGGCTGTTTGGTAGTATCCCGCCTTTTTACAAGTCTTCAATGGGTGACCGGAGTTCTGGTCGGTGATAGTGTCGAATTCAGGACATTTTTTATCACGGATAAGAAACGGGTTAATAAAAATTACAGCACCTTAAAGGCATAGTAGGGATGGCAGCTATTTTAGTTTTGTGAACCCAAAAGTTTCGAGATCCCGTATATGTATTATTTAGATATTTAATACATTTTAACAAACAAACTGAAGACAGTACATCAATATTATTTTTATTACCAACAAGATGCTTAAATATATATAAAAAATATGTAAGTAGAGTTTAAATATATCCTATAACTTTTTCTTTACATATTTTTATATTAGTACAAAACCGGGAATAACCAAACATCTTCTTACGGTTTCTCCTAGCTGCTTTGGAAGTTAATGCAATTCAACAAGCGAAAAAGTTAGGGATTTTATAAAATTTCTCTCCCTTCATAAGTGGGCTGTAATATTAGGTGTTAATTTTTATACCCTGCTTTTATGATTATATATAAAACCAAAAGCTCAAAAAACTGCCTTAATCCAACTTAATGTCATATTATTCGTAAAAAACTAGCTATTTTAAACATTCGGGATTTTTTAACTGCTTTTCGAGATTTCGGGACTAATAAAAAACAATCCCGGGATTGACTTCAAATGTCAAAGAAAAAATATATAATGACAACATTTCATGATACAATAAGCGCACCAGTAGGAAATTGTAACAGTGAGGTACGTTTCTGACATCTTACATAAGTATTAGGACTTATCACAATATATCTACGTTGCGGTGTTGCATCTACAGCTTAAGTGTTTATTATTAAGGAAATTCACAAAGTCTTTTATAGTTTTATGTACAATTTCAACAACACAACACTTGAGAGCACTACATGAGTTGAATGTTGTGTCTGAATACATTAAATTAAATTTTCATACAAATTTGTCAGAAAATATTGAATTTTTGTGTTCTTGGCTCTTTTACTTTTAAAACTAGAGAAAACGAAAAAACAAGGAAAAGCAAAATAGCACACCTGCGCATTGGGTTGCTTAATTTTATTGTGCTATTCAAATTTTATATAAGAAATGACAACAAAGAAAATATGACAGTCTTAAATTTTGAATTGCCTAATTTTGATTTTTTTCTAATTTTAATTAGTACATACACAAAAAATTTTAATGGCTTTTGACATGTGATTAGTGTTGTAAACCAAATGCTGGAAAATAACTAAACAATCATACAGTGCTTGTCAGCTGAAGCATCATCGCGAATAACGTTCTAAGTGTAATATTTTTCAAAACCAGTTTCATTGCATAAAACATTTTGCATTGCTCTCCAGATAACGAATTTTCTAAAATTTGACACCAAAACTGTAAAAATGCATTTAAAAATAGTAGGGTAATTTAAAGTGACATACATTATTTTGCATTGAAGCGTCGAAAGTGATTCGTAACGGCACTGGAAGATGATGAAAAAGATGTAAAACTCATAATATGAAAGATATAAAAGAAAAAGTTAAGGGAGACAGATGAGAAAAATAGATTTAAAATATATGACTTTAGACAAATTCTGATTTTGTAACTTAGAACGTTATTCGCTTCGATGCTTCAAAACCCTCTTCCTATCCTGCTCTGTCACCTAAATGTTTAGCAACACCGGAATATGTTACAATTTTTCCAAACGATGGACTTTTCCTTGATATGCCATTTTTGCTTTTACGAACGTGTTTTTCGCTTTGTTTATATTTTTGTATGATAATTACTATGTATATACATGAAATATTCATGACTTAGGATGAGCTTTTAGGTAAAGAATAATACATTTTTATTTTTTTTTTTAAGATCAGAGGCGAAGATGCAACGACATGTTAATTATAATATATTTCCCGCTAGGCATGGTTCTGCGTTGAGGTCTTGTCAATTATAAAAAAATTTTACTTTTCATATTTCAAATTTTTGTTTTGTTTATAAACCGAAAAAAACATGGCTGCTCTTCACAGTGTAGCAATTTCGACAAATCCAAATTTTTTATTTTCTCATTTATCTCAGAATCGGTGGGATTTTTTGAAAGATTTAGCAGCTAAGTAAAATGTATGACATACATATATGGTCCTCGCTTTCGAATTTGCCTTACCGACATTTCGAATTTTAATTGTCCTGAAAAAAAAAGAAGTTACCTCACGTCCATAGTTTGACTTGAAACATCTATGTGTTGAATTTTGCGCATTTACTTCAATCAGATGGGATTACTGACATATCTGTGGTTTCGTTATATTATAATATTTGCGGACTGATAAAAGCTCCCCAAATATGTAATTTAATCACATCAAAAAATAATGTACATATTTCACCTTCGAGTTGAATTGTATGAGTCTATAGTTAGCCTATGTAAATCTTAATAGCTGCTTTCTGTAGATCATTCGTAGCACCATCAAATTCCAAACATCGTGGAATACTCATAATAATAATAATAATAATACAAATACCTTCTAAGAGGATAAGGTCCAGCCTGTCTTCCAATTTGTGGTTTAAGTTTTAGTACACATTGGCGAGACCTACAATTTCTTTGGCCCAACTTTACACAGTATCTGGCAAGGCATTTTCATTTTGGCTGAAAAACCCCCGGAGCGTTGCCGAACACTGCCGAAGGTGGCCTCGTTTTGAAAAACTTATTCAAAGAATTTTTGGTGTGACCTGTTTCGGTACTTGCACCAGGTACTTTCAATATGGCAAGTCAGCGCACAGTCATCATACCGCGGCGGTAGACAGTAATTTTAATTTCTATGTCTTAAAATATTCCAGAGGGAAATAATATTAAAAGTGAAAATTAAATTAAATCAAATGTTTCAATAAATTTTTTCCTACGTTTATATTATGACAAGATAAAATAAATACATTAAACAAGAACCTCGCAGCCTTAAGCTATATTCTTTACGAGTCCATCAACTCCGGGTCTGTAGATAAAACACGGAATTTTGTTTGCATTTTTATCTAAATTTTAACACTGTGCACTGCATTTTGACGTCTACCGCTTCGAATTTTCAAACGCGTTTTTCTCCACTTTCCCTGTAATAAAACGATGGAACTGCACTTCATGTTGTTCCTTTTTTATGTGACGATTATTTTCTACTTACCTTCTTGAAAAATTTGCCGTAATCTTCGAGAAATCAGCTAAAAACAGCAAGATTTTATGTATGTATGTAAATATATGAAAACATTGAGTAAGAGTTGCCGTAGCTAAAGAAAACGGAACCAAATTTTCGGGCTTATAGTTTCAAAACAATTTTCCGAAGACAATATCATAGCCGAAATAAGTTCTGAACAAATATATAAATATAACTTTCAGTTTCTGAATGGTTTCAATAAAATTTTGGCCTATTTACATTAAAATCAACAGACTTGAAACATAATCCATCACATATAAAATTTTAGAGTTAGGGCCAAATTTTAGAATGATACATGGCAGTCTCGTGTTTTATTACTATTTTGACAGCTTCAAATCAATTCCAGGCATGTTAAAGACTGAAAGTACGCAAATATCACCTCTGAAAGTTAAATTTCGAGAGTACTGAATTGAAAAATTTAATTGATTCACCAAAGTTGGCATTCAATTGAGAGAGTTATTGAATGAGAGTTATTTCGTTGCAATTCAGTTCAAACTGAATTACTTTCTCGCATTCTTTAATTCTTTGAATGGAAAATATGAATTCAACATGTCAAATCGTATCTACATGGAATTTCAAATTAAATTCAACGAAAAACACTTGAAAAAATGAATAACTCCTGAATTATAACTGTTTTGATTCATTCAATTAACAGCCCTGTTATTAATAACCCAAAAATGTTTGGTTGACTTAATGGTTATTCGTAACCAAAAAAATATATCTCTCATTTATATTGGTTACGATGTCCAAAATAAAATACCTCTTACGATAATGGTTAAAAATTCCCTAGAACATATAAAGGGAATTTTCGCGTAACCTTTTCGTCTGAATAACAATTATTTTCGGTCCCTGATTTTAGATTCAAATGTACAATTTTTTGCGAATACAAAAAATCTTAAAATATGATCACGAGAAAATCCTAAATGTCTACTCGCTATTTTAGTGACTTCATTTTACATAAAAAATGTTGCAATTCGTTTTTTTTTTCACAAAAAATTTGAAACCTTTTTATAGGTGGCCTAGTTATATATGGTTCCTGGTCGATATAATTGTTAAAGTGCTTTTCAAAGTTAATATTTTTAGCAAAGGTAAAAAAAATGCTAAAATGTGAATTTGGAGTTTTTCTTTAGTTCATTTTTTTTCTTTTGGGGGCTGCCAGAGGTCGCTTTCGTACTTCCGCTTTGGATCTGAGCACCATTTTCGGCAACATTGTTGCGTAAGATATCCAAATTTGGTGAATTTTTGAAAAAAGTATTAGCTCCAAAAACAGTACGAAAGCGCCCTCTGGTGGCCTTAAAAGGGTAAAAATAGTGCCAGAAATGGGTTATTCGATCTCAAAAGCGAACTAATTTTTTTTTTGAACTAAAAACCCTCTTTTAGTTTTAAAATATTATCATTTACAAATTTAGTATAGTTTTTATTAAAGCAAAATATGTTTTAGGATTAGCTTAAATTCTAAATAATGAAATGAAAACGTACTAGTTATAAAAAACATAATACATAAGATATATTTACAAAACATCTGGAAAGCCTGTAGTTACAAAACTTAAATAAACATACAATAATGCATTATTAAAAACTAAATATACAAGCTAATAAATTAAAAAATAAACACACAAATCATCGTGGAGATTCTGTAACACTCATATGCGAATTTACAGCTGCATATATTTTCAACATGACTGTACAAAAACTACAGTAAATATAGAAAAAAAGGCGTGCGTGAAATTTATGCAAAAAAAACTTAACACTTAGTAGTGAACAGAACAAAGTATCAAAAATTCTTAAAACGTACAATCACTCAAACTATTTGCAATGAAATAGCCTTTTGAATATTGTGCATGCCCTTCATATTTGTAGCACCCTCTTTCTCGCGCTCCTTTATTGCCCCGCTAAATCGCACTTTGCACTCGGCAAAGTCGACCAGCTCATAAAAACATATATCACCAGGGCGCCACATGTTATCGCCATCTTCTTTCAACTCTTATAATTTGTGTTTTTGCGTTACCAAAACTTCTTGTTGTCCCGCGCTTAGCTTCGCATTTGGTTTAGCTGCATTTTCAGTTCTGGGTGCTCGTGCAATCTTTTTTGCGGTAGGTGGCTCACACGCATCGCTCGAATCTGCTTCATCGTCCAAGCTGCGCTTCAATGATCCATTCAATTCAACGCCACTATCACTGCAATCTGTGAGGTTGGTGTTGTTGCTGGTGGTGCTTGTATTACAACTGTGTGCAGTGCAGCCGCTGGTTGAAGAAATTTGTTGCTGCTGCAAGTGCAAGGCCGCTGAATTTAGCGAAGATGTTGAGCAAGAGACACCTGAGAAGTTGTGTTGTGACTGCTGATCGCCAGGGACATCTAGCGGTGGTGCGGCTGGACGTGAACCGGCGAAATCAGAGCTGGTGTGCATTAACCTTCATGTGCCCGGGATATAAAACGTACGTACACGGTTGGATTATTACATTTGTAGTAACTATGTAACTGTCATGCAAAAAGACTGTAATGTTAAGAATTTGACAATTTATCGAAAAATATCGAAGTCCGAATGAAACCTGGTCTCATGCCCTTTCGTTTCATACCCATATTGTAGGCAATTTTAAGGTTTTTGGGCAATCACATTTTCACCGATAACTAAGTTATCGATCAATTTATCGAAATATATCGAAGTCCAAATGAAACCTGGGGCCATTCCCCTTCGTTTGATACCCATATTGTGGGGTAATTTTAAGGTTTTTGTTCAATAACATTTTCACCGATAACTCAGTTATCGATAAATTTATCGAAATATATTGAAGTCCAAATGAAACCTGGGGTCATCCCCACACACCACATTTTCACCGATAACTCAGTTATCCATTAATTTATCGAAATATATTTATTTATTTATTTATTTAATACAGTCTACAGGAGTACTTACAGACTAATTACTAGTTTAAAGCAATGAATAAGTTTAATTTAAAGATATAAATACTAGCATTGAAATCTATTAAATACTTATTACAAAGACGTATACATCGCGAAATCGGTTCATTATAACCATAACACGGTGTTACAGTCAAAAAGTACTTTTTGCGAGACATACCTCATTTTGTAGGTCTAGTCAGACTGACTAAAACTGCATACTCAGAATTTCCAATACACCCCCAAAATCTGAAGTTAGGGGCCAAAAACCCCTTTTCCATAGGTGAAGGCATATATTGGCCTATAACTTTATTTTTGGTCGCCCTATGTAAAAGGTTTTGGTATCATTGGAAAGAAGACATTTTGACGCTTCTATCGATTTATAAACGGCTTATTTTTTTGACAGAAAATTTAGAGAAAAAATAAAAAAACACAAAAAATTTCAATTTTTGGAAAAAAATTCCATCTTGAGTCACAGTTTTTTTCCACTATTTTGTTCACCAGTGTATATTGTTTGATTTACGTGTAGAGTCTCCTGTGAATTTAGTTTCCAACGAGGTATAGTTTTTTATGATCCGTTGAGGATTTCTAATGTAATTCGTTTCTTTATTGAAAAACTAAAAAAAAATTTTAATGGCGTACAAATACGTTTTTGTCAATTAAAAATGTTTACAAACTCTTTTTCTTTTATACAAACTATCATCTGTATCCCGTTTAAGAGACCAGCAATACTCCGAGAGCATATTAACAATATTTTTTCCAGAAAATCTTCTCTCTATAGCTTCCATCTCCTGATGCATGCGCTCCCCTTGTTCATCACTGAGCTGACCCAAATTCTCTGGAAAAACGTCCAAATGAGAGTGGAGTAAGTGAGTTTTGATGGACATTCTACATCCCATTGCTGAATACGCATTCAGAAACTCATGAACGACGTCTTTGTAGTCCTCACGCCTTTTATTGCCTAGAAAGTTCGTACATAAAGATTGGAAGCTATTCCAGGCTCTTTGTTCAACCGGACTTAGTTTGAATGAAAATTCAGTATCTCTCATAAGCTTGCGAATCTGAGGCCCAATAAAAACGCCTTAAAATTATAAAAACCAATCAATGAAGCATGAGTTATAACATACAGAAATAATATCAGAACTACCTTCTTTTATTTTAGCCTCACTTAATTTTGGAAATGAAGATTTTATATGGAGAAATGCTTCACTGTCTACATTAAGCCTTTTAACAAATTGCTTCATGTAGCCCAGTTTTAAGTGCAGTGGTGGCAAAATTATATTTTCAGGATCCACAAGTGGAGCTCTCAACATATTTTTCTCTCCAATTTGAAAGGTACTTCGCTCTGGCCACTTATCTCTTTCGTACTTAAGCGAAGAACGGCTATCCCACTCGCAAAAATAGCAGGGATACTTTGTGTAACCTCCCTGCATGCCCATCAGTATTGTTAAAACTTTAAGGTCACTAACAATTTGCCATTTGTGCATTGCATAGTTTATTAAGTGAAGAATTTTTTCAATGGAATCGTATGTTTCTTTCATACCAGTGGCGTACGCTAATGGGATCGAAGGCATCTCGTTTTGGTTATGTAGCAATACTGCTTTAAGGCCTAAAGAGAATTCACATAATATTATTAAACAATTTTTTAGTTAGTTACTTTTATACTTCTACAAGATCCATCGATGAAAAGGCGCCAATCTTTTGGTTCGTAGTTGTATCCAAATCGGACGAAGAGTTCAGACACATCCGTACAATAAGCCAAGTTTTTTTCGTCTTTATCAATTTTAAAAACTTGGTTAAACATCAAGCGCTCATTACTTCGCAACAGCGTAATTTTAAAATCTTCTTCCACTATATTCCACTGCTTTAATCTAGAAGCAAGTACTTCCCTTTGCCGAATTGTTATACCTAGATCTCTTACCAGATCTTCAAAATCCTCGTTAGAAACCAAATGGCGCTCGGATGAACGCGACCCGTGTGGTATAAACTCTTTGTCGCCGTCCTCTGTCGAAAAGTCTTCAGCTTTGTTGAATTTTTTCTCGACAGTATTTGTGCACTTCACTTGACCTTGATAAGGTATTGCCTTCGAAACACTAGAAACATTGGCATATTTGATATATTTACGAGTTTTATAACTATGCCCATATAAATTTGTTTTACAGAAGTAGCAATCACTTATATTGTGGTATAACTGAGGATGCCATATCATAGGCGCTGAATAAGGGAAATCCCAAGTTTGATCGACTCTTTTTCGTGGACACTTTAGCAGCTTTATCACACAAGAAAAACAAGCATACTCTGGCTCATACCATCGGCTTTTTACAAATGATTTGCCAAACAAGATGTTGTAACTTTTAACCAAACCATTCGAATTTTCTAGTTTTTCGCGTGTTTTTTCGCCTACAAACAAGCCACAAATATAGCAAAATTTATTCCGATTTTCACACATTTTTTACAATTACATACACTTTGAAGAAGTTTGGGTCGTAGCTAACATAATCAAAAAAATGTAGCGCGCATATTTCGCTGTAAAAATTGATCAAAGTGGAATAGCTGAGGAACGCCTCCTCGAATAAAAACAAATGTATATATCGTTGAAGACAGAATTAATAAGAGATTAATTTTAAATAAAATTACATATGCACTAGTTAACAAATTATTCGAAAAATCTGCTATTAAAGATGAAAAAATTAAAAAAAAAAATTGATTTTTCGATATTGTTTCGCCCGTTTTTCTGACATTTATCACGGTATATGAACAATTTTTACATTGTTGGAAGCGGAAAAGAGTCTCCTTTAAAGTAACACTAAATTCGTGTTAATCGGATAAATAATAAAAAAGTTATTGAGCAATATGTATCTTAAACTATGAAAAAGGGGTTTTTGGCCCCTAACTTCAGATTTTGGGGGTGTATTGGAAATTCTGAGGATGCAGTTTTTATATGTCTGACCAGACCTACAAAATGAGGTATGTCTCGAAAAAAGTACCATTAATTTTTTTTTTTTTGTCACACCGTGTAATTAGTCCTATGTGATGTTTCAATAAGTAATCGATTATTCCTTAATTCACGTGAGATGGTATTAAAATTTATTAAACTGAGATGATCTAGTCAATCCATCGATTCACTAAATTATAAGCAAACATTAGTGAAAAATAAGTTCTGCGATCTTCCAAGGATTGCAAGCCAAGAAGTTTCCGCCTGCTGTCGTACGACGGCATATCGCAAGGCCAGTTTAATTTAAATAATGCAATCCTGGTAAAGCTTCTTTGAACTCGTTCAACTTTGCTAATGTGAGATGGATAGTATGGGCTCCACACAACACAACAATAGTCCAGATGACTCCTTACTTAAGAGATGTATAGAGACTTCAATGTACAAGGATCCTTAAATTCTTTCGAATTCCTTCTAATGAAACCCAGCATGGATCGTGCTTTTGAGAGAACAACATCAACATGTCTACTAAACGTCAGTTTCATATCGAAAATACCTCCGAGATCTTTAATCTCCTCCAAACGGCTTAAGCTGAAGTTATTTATTGAATAAACAGACGTAAGAGGACTAAGTGTTTTAGAGTAAGACACCACATTGCATTTGCTCGTATTAAGAAACAGATTATTGGCAGAACACCACCGCTCAAATATCTCAAGGTCAGATTGTAGATTTTGACAATCACTTGGACTACAAATCTTCATATAAAGTTTAACATCATCAGCAAATATAAGGTCCAAATGAAACCTGGGGCCATTCCCCAGGGAAATTTTAAGGTTTTTGAGCAACCACATTTTCACCGATAACTCAGTTATCCATTAATTTATCGAAATATATTGAGGTCCAAATGAAACCTGGGGCCATTCCTTTCGTTTGATACCCATATTGTAGGGTTCTTATTGAATAACATTTTAACCGATAACTCAGTTATCGATTAATTTATCGAAATATATCGAGGTCCAAATGAAACCAGAGGCCATTCCCTTTCGTTTGATACCCATATTGTAGGGTAATTTTAAGGTGTTTGTTCAATAACATTTTCACCGATAACTCAGTTATCGATAAGTTTATCGAAATATATTGAAGTCCAAATGAAACCTGGGGTCATCCCCTTTCGTTTGATACCCATATTGTAGGGAAAATTTAAGGTTTTTGAGCAACCACATTTTCACCGATAATTCAGTTATCGATTAATTTATCGAAATATATTGAGGTCCAAATGAAACCTGGGGCCATTCCCTTGTGTTTGATACCCATATTGCAGGAAAATTGTAAGGTTTTTGAGCAACCACATTTTCACCGATAACTCAGTTATCCATTAATTTATCGAAATATATTGAGGTCCAGATGAAACCTGTGGCCATCCCCTTTCTTTTGATACCCATATTGTGGGGAAAATTTAAAGTTTTTGGGTAATCACATTTTCACCGATAACTTAGTTATCGATAAATTTATAGAAATATATGGAAGTCCAAATGAAACCTGGGGTCATGCCCTTTCGTTTGATACCCATATTGTCGGGCAATTTTAAGGCTTTTAAGCCGTCTCGTTTTCACCGGTAACTCAGTTATCGAAATATATTGAAATCCAAATGATACCCATATTGTAGGGCAATTTTAAGGTTTTTGGGCAATTACATTTTCACCGATAACTTAGTTATCGATAAATTTATCGAAATATATCGAAGTCCAAATGAAACCTGCAGCCTTTCCTTTTCGTTTGTTACACATATTGTATGGCAATTTTAAACTTTTTGGGCAATCACATCTTCACCGATAACTCAGTTATCGATTAATTTATCGAAATATATCGATGTCCAAATGAAACCTGGTCGCATGCCCTTTCGTTTCATACCCATATTGTAAGGCAATTTTAAGGTTTTTGGGCAATCACATTTTCACCGATAACTAAGTTATCGATCAATTTATCGAAAAATATCGAAGTCCAAATGAAAGCTGGGGCCATTCCCTTTCGTTTGATACCCATATTGTAGGGCAATTTTAAAGTTCTTATTCAATAACAGTTGAACCGATAACTCAGTTATCGATTAATTTATCGAAATATATCGAGGTCCAAAAGAAACGTGGGGTCATTCCCTTTCGTGTGATACCCATATTGTAGGGTAATTTTAAGGGTTTTGTTCAATAACATTATCACCGATAACTCAGTTATCGATAAATTTATCGAAATATATTGAAGTCCAAATGAAACCTGGGGTCATCCCCTTTCGTTTGATACCCATATTGTAGGGAAAATTTAAGGTTTTTGAGCAACCACATTTTCACCGATAACTCAGTTATCCATTAATTTATCGAAATATATTGAGGTCCAAATGAAACCTGGGGCCATTCCCTTGTGTTTGATACCCATATTGTAGGAAAATTGTAAGGTTTTTGAGCAACCACATTTTCACCGATAACTCAGTTATCCATTAATTTATCGAAATATATTGAGGTCCAAATGAAACCTGGGGCCATTCCCTTTCGTTTGATACCCATATTGTAGGGCAATTTTAAGGTTCTTATTCAATAACATTTTAACCGATAACTCAGTTATCGATTAATTTAACAAAATATATCGAGGTCCAAATGAAACCAGAGGCCATTCCCTTTCGTTTGATACCCATATTGTGGGGTAATTTTAAGGTTTTTGTTCAATTATTGATAAGTTTATCGAAATATATTGAAGTCCAAATGAAACCTGGTGTCATCCCCTTTCGTTTGATACCCATATTGTAGGGAAAATTTAAGGTTTTTGAGCAACCACATTTTCACCGATAATTCAGTTATCGATTAATTTATCGAAAAATATCGAAGTCCAAATGAAACCTGGGGCCATCCCCACACACCACATTTTCACCGATAACTCAGTTATCCATTAATTTATCGAAATATATTTATTTATTTATTTATTTAATACAGTCTACAGGAGTACTTACAGACTAATTACTAGTTTAAAGCAATGAATAAGTTTAATTTAAAGATATAAATACTAGCATAGAAATCTATTAAATACTTATTACAAAGACGTATACATCGCGAAATCGGTTCATTATAACCATAATTAGTCCTATGTGATGTTTCAATAAGTAATCGATTATTCCTTAATTCACGTGAGATGGTATTAAAATTTATTAAACTGAGATGATCTAGTCAATCCATCGATTCACTAAATTATAAGCAAACATTAGTGAAAAATAAGTTCTGCGATCTTCCAAGGATTGCAAGCCAAGAAGCTTCCGCCTGCTGTCGTCCGACGGCATATCGCAAGGCCAGTTTAATTTAAATAATGCAATCCTGGTAAAGCTTCTTTGAACTCGTTCAACATTGCTAATGTGAGATGGATAGTATGGGCTCACACAACACAACAATAGTCCAGATGACTCCTTACTAAAGAGATGTATAGAGACTTCAATGTACAAGGATCCTTAAATTCTTTCGAATTCCTTCTAATGAAACCCAGCATGGATCGTGCTTTTGAAAGAACAACATCAACATGTCTACTAAACGTCAGTTTCATATCGAAAATCACTCCGAGATCTTTAATCTCCTCCAGCTTAAGCCATATTGTAGGGCAATTTTGAAGGATTTTTCACCAATAACTCAGTTATCAATAAATTTATCGAAATATATTAAAGTCCAGATGAAACATGTGGCCATCCCCTTTCTTTTGATACCCATATTGTGGGGAAAATTTAAAGTTTTTGGGTAATCACATTTTCACCGATAACTTAGCTATCGATAAATTTATAGAAATATATGGAAGTCCAAATGAAACCTGAGGTCATGCCCTTTCGTTTGATACCCATATTGTCGGGCAAATTTAAGGCTTTTGAGCCGTCTCGTTTTCACCGGTAACTCAGTTATCGAAATATATTGAAATCCAAATGATACCCATATTGTAGGGCAATTTTAAGGTTTTTGGGCATTTACATTTGCACCGATAACTTCATCATCATTTATTGGCGCTTAACCGCCTAAGCGATTTTGGCCGTTTCGTATCAAAGCACGCCAGTCATTCCTTTTTAGCGATAACCGACGCCAATTGGAAACCCCAAGGGAGTTCAAGTCATCCTCCACCTGTTGTTTCCATCTCAGTCGAGGCCTCCCCCTTCCTCTGCTGCCGAATTCAGGCGACGATAGGAAAACCTTCTGTGCTGGAGCTTCTTTGTCCATTCGCATAACATGGCCCAGCCAGCGGAGTCTTTGGGCTTTAATTCGCTGGACTATGGTCAGATCTGCGTAGAGCTCGTACAGCTCATCGTTAAATTTCCTTCGATACTCGCCGTTGGCATCACGGGAAGGACCATAAATCTTCCGGAGAACTTTTCTCTCAAATACTCCAAGGGCCATCTCATCTTCTCTTGACATTGTCCATGAATCTGAGCCATACATCAGGACAGGTATGATGAGAGACTTATAGAGCGTGATCTTTGTTCTTCGAGAGAGGACTTTACTTCTCAATTGCCTACTCAGTCCAAAGTAGCACTTGTTGGCAAGAGTGATTCTCCGCTGGATTTCTAGACTGATATTATTTTCGGTGTTAATACTGGTTCCCAAATAGACGAAGTCTCTCACAGTTTCAAATTTGTAACTATCAACAGTGACATGGCTGCCAAGGCGCAGGTGCGCCGATTCTTTCTTTGATGACAGCAAATACTTCGTCTTGTCCTCGTTCACGGCAAGACCCACTTTTTTCGCTTCCTTATCCAGTCCAGAGAAGGCAGCGCTTACGGCGCGGTTGTTAAGGCCAATGATATCAATATCATCGGCATACGCCAGCAATTGCACGCTCTTGTAAAAGATTGTACCATTGCGGTTGTTTCGGAATAGAATAGAGATGTCTTAAAACCTATTCTTGTATTTCCCATAATCTGGTAACCTTACTACACTTTAGAATTCCCATGAAAACCACTATGCGGCAGCACTGTTTTGCAAATTCTCTTTAAAATGACATTCGTTAACAATACCAATTCATGTACTTTTTCTTTTCTGTAACAACCATCTTGCAATAAAGTCAAGCAATTCGGAAATTATAAGAAGAATTTATTTGCACGGGAACTAATTCAGGTTAGTAATTACACATTCTTCAACATAAAACTGGTCCTTCGAGCCGGATTGTGATTGACTGGGACAATGCAAAGAGACTGGGCAGAATTGGTACAACTTCGTGGCCGGTTGAAGGGCTCAATTTCACGCACTTTGGCCTACGCAGAAAAGCCACCGGCTGAGTGCACATCCGAGGATGTATCGTCGCGTTTGGAACGCTTAAACGAACTTTGGGAAGAATTCACTATAATAACTACGGCGATGTACAAGTTCAGTAAAGAAGCAGATTATACAGACCCGAATGTGGACTTTGTCACATACGAAGATAAGGTTATGTCAGCACGTGGCCGCCTTCGCACATTACGTAATACTTTGCAGCCGCCGGAGCCGAAGGAGCACTCTATCTCACTGGCGAAACTGGTTGAACAACAAACTTCGTTTTTAGAACAATTAACAGCGGCGCCCATTAAGACAGCCGCTCCTAAGGAAAACGATTTGCCAAAAATAATCATACCTCCGTTTACGGGTCAATATAAGGCATGGCCATCGTTTAAAGATTTATTTGTTAGCGCTGTCCATGAGAAGCACAACCTTACAAACACACAAAAGTTTCACTACTTAAAATCGTTTTTAAAAGACGAGGCGGCGCAAATATTAACACATATTCCAGTTACGGATAAATCATACGACACAGCATGGGCACGGTTAAAGGAACGTTTCGATAGACCACGGCATATTGTTGCATCATTTATTGAAGCCTTTGTTTCATTACCCTCAACTGTTGGTGAAGATGTCAAAACTTTACGCAAAATTTCAGATGGCGCAAACGAAGTCATACGAGGATTAGATGCTATTGGGAGGGGAGATCGCGACTGCTGGCTCATATATTGGCTGGAGGGAAAGTTGGACGCAGAGTCAAGGCGGAAGTGGATCGAGGAAAGTAAAGAGGTGAGTGTTCCTACCATTAAGAATTTTTTTAAATTTCTGGACTCCCGCTGCGAGGAGCTTGAATTGGCACATCCAAAGCCGCCATCTGGGGGGAAGTCATACGGCAACAAGCCACGTAACTCGACCACACGAGCACTTGTTGCGGTCGACCACTGTAGCACAAATTGGAAGTGCATCAACTGTGGTGCTTCTAATCACGTTATTTCGAAATGCCCAACTTTCGAAAGGTTATCAATTCAAGATCGACGTCAGTTCGTCAAAGACAAATCACTATGCTTCAATTGCCTTAAGGTAGGACATGCAGCAAGCACGTGCACCTCGAAGTATCGTTGTAAACGTTGTAACCGACGTCACCACAGTACAATACACACAGATGATTCTGAAGCAAGTTCAGAGGTAACTCAAACATCATCACGGCCTAGTTCGGGATCTCCCGTGATAGCAACAGCATCAGGCAAACCTTGGTCTGCAACAGCTTACGTTGCACAACCATCATATTCGTTGGCCAGTCCCCATTCTAATGGGCTACCTGTTATTGAAATACACCGTAGAGGTCTATTACCCACTGCAATAGTTAACGTTCGAACTGCTCATGGCTATTTCATTCCATGTCGAATGCTAATCGATTCTGCTTCGGAGCTGTCGTACATTTCAGAACGATGCGCTCAAAAACTGGGCATTCCACGATCCCCCTCTCGAATTGTTGTCACGGGAATCGCTTCCTCAAAAGCTGAGACAACGAGTGGCTGTATTCCCTTATTCATTAAGTCCCGTGTCTCGGAAGGTAACTTAGCCATAACCGCTCACATATTAAGCAATATTACTGGAAAAATACCAGCGGCAATCATTGAAACAAAATCAATGCCACAATTGCAAAACATGCAACTAGCTGATCCAACCTTTTACGTGCCGTCAAAGATTGACATTTTAGTGGGGGCTCAGCATGTGTGGGATATTTTCACGTTCAACAAGTTAGCCGACGACGAGGGAAATCACTTCGCCATTTCTACGATCTTTGGCTGGGTGATTACGTCTCTTGGTTCCCTAGACCAAATTGCTTCAACGTCGTCGCATATCACAGTATCGGATGTAGATAATTCGCTTCGTCAGTTTTGGGAGATAGAGGAAGTTAGCCAGCCCCAAATCATAGACTCCGATGATGCTTTCGTTGAGAAGCATTTTCAGAATACTGTATCGCGCCATAAGGATGGCAAGTATATAGTCAATTTACCTTTTAAAGGTCAACCACCGCTTTTCGAAAAAACCTTGCAAGGGGCAGTTTCAAGGTTCTATGCAGTAGAGCGACGATTGCTAAGAAGTCCACAGCTGAGAGATCAATACGTACAATTTATGAGAGACTACGAGTCATTAGGACACATGCGCGTCATAGATGTAAATGACGATATTATCAACGATCAGCAGGTCTTTTATTTGCCACATCATCCAGTTATAGGGAAGAAATTAAGGGTAGTTTTCGATGGGTCATACGCTGATACTAAGGGTGTGTCCCTAAACAGCGTTCTACATGCCGGGCCAAACATACAGCGTAATCTATTTGCAGTTTGCCTAAGATTTCGTTTTCACCAGTTTGTATTTTCGGCGGACATAGTCAAAATGTTTCGTCAAATATGGGTATCTGAATCTCATCGCGACTATCAGCGAATCGTATGGAGGGAGCATCCTGACATGCCGCTCAGGCATTACAGGTTGAATACCGTTACGTATGGCACTGCATGTGCACCATTCTTAGCTGTAAGAGTCCTGCAACAGCTATCATCTGACTACCAGGAGCAGTTTCCCCGTGCGAGTCGCATACTACAGGAAGATTTTTACGTGGACGATGTGCTCACTGGCGCAGCTTCAGAGACAGAGCTAGTTGAGATTCGCGATCAGCTTCTTCTGCTTCTTCGATGCGCCGGCCTGGAATTAAGTAAATGGGTATCCAATTCTTCTCGAATAACTACGGATCAGACTACGCAGCATGCAATATTTTCAGAAGAAACGACAAAGGTACTTGGCTTATACTGGGGTCCTAAGGGTGATACATTGACTTACCAAGTACAGATTTCGAGCTCCTCGACACCTAGCAAGAGGGATGTTCTGTCAGCCGCTTCACGGCTATTTGATCCCTTAGGCCTCTTGGCTCCAATTGTCATACGCTTCAAAGTTATGTTTCAAGCCCTTTGGCTGCAAAACCTCGGTTGGGATGATCCACTGCCTGCCAATTTGGCTAACCTGTGGACAGCATATCAACAAGACATTAAGTTCGCTTGCAATTTAAGTATCAGTCGCTTTATTCCTAACAGCAATCATATGTTGGAACTTCATGCATTCTCAGATGCATCGCTCAAGGCGTATGCAGCCGCAGTATATTGTCGCTTCGTAAACAAAACAGGCAAGGCTCAAGTCACATTAATAGCGTCAAAAACCCGTGTAGCACCCTTGAAAACGGTTTGTTTGCCGCGGCTGGAGCTTTGCGGAGCTTTGCTACTAACACGATTGGTAAAGCTCATACTCGACTCGATGGCGCCCCGAACTATTCGGGTATATGCATGGTGCGACTCTACGATTGTGTTATCATGGCTTTCCATGCCTCCAGTAAAACTTAAGACATTTGTAGCAAACCGAACCAGCGAAATTCTCGACACACTTCCACGAAACGTGTGGCATCATGTATCATCAAATGATAATCCTGCTGATTGTGCCTCACGAGGAATGTCCGCTGAGGCATTAAACAATTTTAAGCTCTGGTGGGCGGGACCGAGCTGGCTTCACAGCGAGAACGAACTAACTCATATTTTAAGTAAAGGCAATTGTTTCCCTCCCAATACAGCTCCAGAAGTTATCAGCGAAGTTAAAAACACTGCTATTACCATGCTATCTACGAACGAAGCTGACAATAATATACTGAGCACACTGACTGAACGGGTATCTTCGTGGCAGAAACTAATACGAACCCTTGCCTATGTCCGTCGTTTTATTAACCGTTTACGAGACCGCCACCTATGCATAACCTCCAGCAAATTGACGTTCGATGAAGTTAATAGGGCCAGGATCGAAATCTTACGATATACACAATGCTGTTTCAAGGACGATATCTGGTCGCTACAACATAATCAGGATATAAGTAGTCGCTCAAGGATTATCAAGTTAGCACCGTATTTAGATGAAAACAACATTCTTCGGGTAGGAGGTCGGATCTCCAACTCAAACCTGGATAACGAGGCGAAACACCCTATCATTTTACCAAAGCGACACAAGGTAACTGAACTTATACTCACTTATGAGCATCGTCGGCACCTCCATCCGGGAGTTTCAGCACTCTTTGTAATTGTACGACAGCAATATTGGATATTAGGGGCAAGAAACTTAATAAAAACTATAACCCATTCGTGTCTGAAGTGCTTTCGGCAACGCAAGACTCATACTCAGCAGTTGATGGCAGATCTGCCTCGAATTCGTGTACAACAAGCCTTCCCATTCCAGCACACGGGTTGCGATTATGCGGGACCGATACCCATTAAACTGTATCGAGGCAGAAACGCTCGTCAATCAAAGGGTTACATCTGTATATTCGTGTGTCTTGCCACCTCAGCCATTCACATAGAGCGGGTGACCGATCTTACAACAGACGGGTTCTTATCAGCCCTCCGCCGCTTTGTATCGCGAAGAGGCAAATGCACACAACTTTTCACTGACAATGGACGCAATTTTCTGGGTGCCTCACGTGCTCTTAACGAAATGCACAAGGTCTTAATGTCGCAGATGCACAACGAATTAGTTGCTGAAGTCTTGGCAGGTGAAGGTATTCGCTGGAATTACATCCCTCCTCACGCTCCCCATTGGGGCGGTATTTGGGAATCCGCTGTTCGTTCCATTAAGCTTCATCTACGCCGTGTTATTGGTAGCGCAACACTTACAACTGAGCAACTAATTACGCTTTTGACACAGATTGAGGCTGTCATTAACTCAAGGCCACTTGGTGCCGCATCTGACACAGATATTGAATATTTATCACCATCCCATTTTCTTATAGGGCGACCGCTTACGATGGTACCTGAAGGCAATCTGCAAAACATAAATGAAAACAAGCTCGACTACTGGCAACACGTTCAAAACATGTACCAAGGTTTCTGGCGTCGTTGGCACACTGAATATCTCACCTCGCTACAAAACCGGCCCAAGTGGAACCGTCGTTCGCCGAACATTGCTATTGGTGACATCGTTTTAATAAAGGAGCCTAATACACCACCAGCGGTCTGGCCTATGGGAAAGGTAGTCGAAACATATCCGGGGAATGATGGTCTTGTGCGAGCAGTTCGACTCCGCTGAAACGCTGTTTCAGAGGCTGCCGGGATGTTTCGGAATAGAATAGAGATGTCTTAAAACCTATTCTTGTATTTCCCATAATCTGGTAACCTTACTACACTTTAGAATTCCCATGAAAACCACTATGCGGCAGCACTGTTTTGCAAATTCTCTTTAAAATGACATTCGTTAACAATACCAATTCATGTACTTTTTCTTTTCTGTAACAACCATCTTGCAATAAAGTCAAGCAATTCGGAAATTATAAGAAGAATTTATTTGCACGGGAACTAATTCAGGTTAGTAATTACACATTCTTCAACAGCGGTTTAGCTCTGCTGCTCGAATTATACCGATAACTTAGTTATCGATAAATTTATCGAAATATATCGAAGTCCAAATGAAACCTGCAGCCTTTCCTTTTCGTTTGTTACACATATTGTAGGGCAATTTTAAACTTTTTGGGCCATCACATCTTCACCGATAACTCAGTTATCGATTAATTTATCGAAATATATCGAAGTCCAAATGAAACCTGGTCGCATGCCCTTTCGTTTCATACCCATATTGTAGGGCAATTTTAAGGTTTTTGGGCAATCACATTTTCACCGATAACTAAGTTATCGATCAATTTATCGAAAAATATCGAAGTCCAAATGAAAGCTGGGGCCATTCCCTTTCGTTTGATACCCATATTGTAGGGCAATTTTAAGGTTCTTATTCAATAACAGTTTAACCGATAACTCAGTTATCGATTAATTTATCGAAATATATCGAGGTCCAAAAGAAACGTGTGGTCATTCCCTTTCGTTTCATACCCATATTGTAGGGCAATTTTAAGGTTTTTGGGCAATCACATTTTCACCGATAACTAAGTTATCGATCAATTTATCGAAAAATATCGAAGTCCAAATGAAAGCTGGGGCCATTCCCTTTCGTTTGATACCCATATTGTAGGGCAATTTTAAGGTTCTTATTCAATAACAGTTTAACCGATAACTCAGTTATCGATAAATTTATCGAAATATATTGAAGTCCAAATGAAACCTGGGGTCATCCCCTTTCGTTTGATACCCATATTGTAGGGGAAATTTAAGGTTTTTGAGCAACCACATTTTCACCGATAACTCAGTTATCCATTAATTTATCGAAATATATTGAGGTCCAAATGAAACCTGGGGCCATTCCCTTTCGTTTGATACCCATATTGTAGGGCAATTTTAAGGTTCTTATTCAATAACAGTTTAACCTTTCGTTTGATACCCATATTGTAGGGAAAATTTAAGGTTTTTGAGCAACCACATTTTCACCGATAATTCAGTTATCGATTAATTTATCGAAAAATATCGAAGTCCAAATGAAACCTGGGGCCATTCCCCTCCGTTTGATACTCATATTGTAGGGTAATTTTAAGGTTTTTGTTCAATAACATTTTCACCGATAACTCAGTTATCGATAAATTTATCGAAATATATTGAAGTCCAAATGAAACCTGGGGTCATCCCCTTTCGTTTGATACCCATATTGTAGGGGAAATTTAAGGTTTTTGAGCAACCACATTTTCACCGATAACTCAGTTATCCATTAATTTATCGAAATATATCGAGGTCCAAAAGAAACGTGGGGTCATTCCCTTTCGTTTGATACCCATATTGTAGGGTAATTTTAAGGTTTTTGTTCAATAACATTTTCACCGATAACTCAGTTATCGATAAATTTATCGAAATATATTGAAGTCCAATTGAAACCTGGGGTCATCCCCTGTCGTTTGATACCCATATTGTAGGGAAAATTTAAGGGTTTTGAGTAACCACATTTTCACCGATAACTCAGTTATCCATTAATTTATCGAAATATATTGAGGTCCAAATGAATCCTGGTGCCATTCCCTTTCGTTTGATACCCATATTGTAGGGAAATTTTAAGGTTTTTGAGCAACCACATTTTCACCGATAACTCAGTTATCCATTAATTTATCGAAATATATTGAGGTCCAAATGAAACCTGGGGCCATTCCCTTTCGTTTGATACCCATATTGTAGGGAAAGTTTAAGGTTCTTATTGAGTAACATTTTAACCGATAATGGCTACTATGATAACTGGGGCCAGCCATCCTAAGGGATCGAAGAGTTTCGCGATGGCTGAGAGTATCGCCCGTTTAGTAATTCCATCCTTATTTTCGATGGGTTTAGCTGTAAAATAAAAATGGTCAGAATGCGCGTTCCAACGGATTCCGAGTGTTTTCACTGTACTGGAGTCGTCGAGTAATTTCATCGCGAGCTTTGATAGCGGAGTCGATAGTATGCCCTCCTGAGAGAACATCATCGACGTACATACTTGTTCGCAGGATATTTGCTGCGATAGCTAAGGAGGTCTCCACATCGTCCGCGAGCTGATGCAATGTTCGGATTGCTAAATAGGGAGCACAATTAACTCCAAATATTACCATCTTTAACTCGTAGACAGTGATATGGTTCTCAGGTTTGGTCCGGAAAACTATTCTTTGGAATTGCGTCTGATTGGGTTTGACCCATATCTGACGGTACAACTTTTCGATGTCACTATTAAAAAATTACTTATAGAAACGAAGGAGTCGAAGGAGTAGTATTGTTAAATCGGCCTGGAGTACTGGGCCCGTATGAAGTACGTTGTTAAGACTTGTGCCATTAGCAGTTGTTGTTGTTGTTGTTGTAGCGAGGTGTAGCCCTGCCTAAATGTCAGACAGGGTCACCCCGAGTGTATTGCTCTTGGCCGGGTCGATATAAGAAAACGGCCCGGGTCCTTTCGGCACGATGGGTACAGCACAAGTACTGGTACCGTTCTCGAAGAACCGGCAATACAAGAAACTAGCCGTGTAGGCTTGCCATTAGCAGTAGGGCACGACGCGTTATATACCACCCGGTAGTTGTACTCTCTTCCTTGATAACCGCATGATGTGGCAGGAAGTAGCAGTCCGCTGATTGGGGTGGTATCATTGTGGGAACCTTAGACATATGTCCTAACGTCTCGTACTCCGACAATACCCTATTGTATTCTCTCTGTAGGTCCGGTGTGGGCCAGGCGGGTCTCATTCCTGTAAAATTGAGAGCAAACACCTTTTAAAGAATGCCCTAAGCAGATGTCGCTTGGAAACTCTTGTTTAAATGAAAGGGAGAAAATATATTTGCCATCAGAGCCCCGTTCCGTTGTTGTTTTGAAAAGTGTCTCGCAACAGGCATTATCGTCGTTTAGTGCTTTTTTCTTAGGCACATCTTCCAACTCCCAGAAAGCGGTCAAATGTTTATCTAAGCTTATTTCATTGAAAAATGATACCCTATTGTTTGCTGGCTGTGCTGTTTCTGCACGACCGGTCAATATCCACCAGAAGACGGTTTCTTGGGCAAGAAGCGTGTACATCACGTTCTTCCTTATACCGTTCAATATTATTTTTGCATATATGTCGCCTCCTAGGATGAGGTCGACTGGCTCGTTAACGACGAACCTCTTATCAGCTAGAATCAGGTCAGGGAACGCTTGCTGGGTCAATGCACTGACCTGACAAGTCGGAAGGTACCCTGTAAGTTGTGGTAGGACTAGGACCATGGTGTCAATGCTGGATCAATTAGGGAACCTATTGTAATAGAGCACGACTCTTTTACCTGCGCGGACAGCGTATTGTTTATGCCTGACCCTTGGATGTTCAGGCGTTTATATGACAGGTTTATTCTCTTTTACAGTCTTTCAGTTATGAAAGAGCATTCAGAGCCGGAGTCAATAAGTGCTCTGGCCGGGAAATCCACTCCATTAAGGCGTGCGGTTCCCAACAATACCCCTTTAGTTGTATTGGTATGTAATGTAGAAACATTATTAACGTTTTCGTTTCTATTTGCAGATTGTTAGCGTTGGTGTTCCGGTTCCAACTTTGGTGGTTTCCTTGGGGTTGTGCTGTTGGCAGGTGGAGTAAGGTGTAAACGGTAAAGGGCATCGTGTCACGGTGTCTGACAAACAGTTTAGGCAGACCTTTTTTCTTTGATAAAGGTTATCTTGTCTTGTGTAGACAGCCTTCGGAAGTTTTGACAATCCCGCAATCTGTGCTCCTTGGTTTTGCACATTTGACACCAGCCAGGAGGGACGCTGGCTTGGTACACTCCGAGTTTCCTAGGCGTTTCCTGTGAACTCTTTGATCGTTGATTCATGGGTGTTTTTGAGCCTGTGCTACCCTTCAGGTGGGAAACTGTTTCCAACGTTTGGATTTGGCCATATCTTCCCATGTTGGTATCTCTGTTTTGTTCTCAATGGTCTGTTCCCAGAGGGCCAGAGTACAGTCGGGAAGTTTCGTGGAGCATAAGTATGTAATTATTGCATCCCAATTAGAAATGTCAATTTGATGACATTGGAGGGCTGAAATACAATTATTTATGTCTCGTTGTAATTGTTTAATTTTTGTACCGCATTCCTTTTCTACCGCGGTCAGACTAAACAAAGATTTCAATTGTGTGTTGACAAGGATGCGCTTGTTTTCGTACCTGTCACTTAAATTTTTCCAGGCTGTAGTAAAGCCTTCGTTGGTCAATGGACATCTCCGAACTATCTCTTTTGCCGCCCCTTGGGTTTTCTGGTTGAGGTGATACAATTTCTCAACAGATCTAATCTAATCTTGGCTTGCGTCTGACGCTTAACCGCCTAGGCGATTTTGGCCGTTTCGTATCAAAGCACGCCAGTCATTCCTTTTTAGCGATAACTGACGCCAATTGGAAACCCCAAGGGAGTTCAAGTCATCCTCCACCTGTTGTTTCCATCTCAGTCGTGGTGTCCCCCTTCCTCTGCTGCCGAATTCGGGTGTCGATAGGAAAACTTTCTGTGCTGGTGCTTCTTTGTCCATTCGCATAACATGACCCAGCCAGCGGAGCCTTTGGGCGCTGAACTATGGTCAGGTCTGCGTAAAGCTCGTACAGCTCATCGTTAAATTTCCTTCGATTCTCGCCGTTGGCATCACGGGAAGGATCATAAATCTTCCGGAGAACTTTTCTCTCAAATACTCCAAGGGCCATCTCATCTTCTTTTGACACTGTCCATGATTCCGAGCCGTACATCACGACTGGTATTATGAGAGACTTATAGAGCGTGATCTTTGTTTGTCGAGAGAGGACTTTACTTCTCAATTGCCCACTTAGTCCAAAGTAACACTTGTTGGCAAGAGTGATTCTCCGTTGGATTTCTATTATTTTCGGTGTTAATGCTGGTTCCCAAATAGACGAAGTCTCTCACCGTTTTAAACTTGTAGCTATCAACGGTGACCTGGCTGCCAAGGCGCAGGACGCCGATTCTTTCTTTGATGACAGCAGATACTTCGTCTTGTCCTCGTTCACCGCAAGACCCACTTTTTCGCTTCCTTATCTTATTCTGCTGCTCGAATTATCTTCTCGGACTATCGGAAGCTGAACGACGTAACGAAAAAGGACAGCTATCCATTACCGAGAATTGACGATACTCTGGACTCACTATCTGGTACGAAATGGTTTTCTACACTGGACTTGAAAAGCGGTTATTGGCAAGTGGAAGTTAAAGATGAGGATAAGGAAAAAACAGCCTTCAGCGTTGGAGAGGGGCTGTGGCAGTTTACGGTAATGCCCTTTGGACTATGTAACGCTCCAGCTACTTTTGAGAGACTCATGGACCAAGTATTGAAAGGACTGCATTGGAAAACATGTTTGGTGTACCTGGACGACATCATCGTGCTTGGAAAAAGCTTTGAGGAATACCTTAAAAACCTGGAGGAAGTTTTCCAAAGGATAGCTGGTGCCGGTCTGAAATTGAGTCCCAAAAAGTGGGCATTGTTCAGGAAGGAAGTCAGTTATTTAGATCACATGGTAACTACGGAGGGCATATGCACTGTTAAAGAAAAGATTGAAGCTATGAAGGATTGGCCAAGACCGAAAAATTTACATGAGTTACGAAGTTTCCTTGGACTGTGCACGTATTATCGCCGATTTGTACCAAATTTCGCCAGCGTAGCCAGTAGCCTTCATGAGTTGACCAGGAAGAATATGTCATTTGATTGGAAGAAGGAACATGAAGTGGCTTTCCAAACCTTGAAGGAACGGCTGTGCACTGCCCCAATGTTAGCGTATCCAATCCCAGGCGCAACATTTATTTTGGATACAGACGCGAGCGGTTATGCGGTTAGAGGAGTTTTGTCACAGATTGTCGATGGGCAGGAGAAGGTAGTGGCGTACTATAGCCGCACAATTGGGAAGCCCGAAAGGAACTATTGTGTAACACGGAGAGAAATACTGGCATTGGTGGAGTGCGTCAAACATTTCCACAAGTATCTCTATGGACGGCGATTCCACGTCAGGACAGACCATGCAGCGTTGAAATGGCTCTTGCAGTTCCGTAATCCGGAAGGTCAATTGGCACGGTGGATAGAGCGACTACAAAGTTATTACTTTTCCATAGAGCATCGCAAAGGCAGCAACCACGGTAATGCTGATGCAATGTCCCGGCGACCATGTAACCTGGAATGCAAGCATTGTTCGAAAGCTGAGGCCAGGGAAGATGTTATAGATATACGGCTGATGACTATAACATCTACGGACGAATGGAACATGGATCAACTAAGAAAGCATCAGCCAGAGGATCCAGATCTGGTACGTGTGATGCAGGGGATCGAAAAAAATGAACACCAACAAGAGAGGAGAGTGTCCTGTTGCCAAGTCATAGTGGAACAGTTTGAAATTGGTATCCGGTTGCTTACATAGAGTATGGGAAAGCGAAGATGGTTAATGCGCTCGGAAGCTGTCCCAAGGAAGAAAATCTCTGATGTTTTGAATGAGCTACATAATGGTCCAAGTGGAGGTCATCTAGGAGTCACAAAAACATTGGAGAAAGTCAAGCAGAGATTATATTGGGTTGGTTGCCGGCAGTCGATCGCAGAGTGGATTGCCAACTGTGAGGTGTGCATCAAAGAAGCCATGGACAGATGAAGCAGTACAATAGCGGTGCACCGTTTGAGAGGATTGCCATGGATGTAGCTGGTCCATTTCCTACTAGAAAACTCGGAAACAAATACGTACTAGTTGTTATGGACTATTTCAGCAAATGGCCAGAAGTTTACCCAATTCCAAATCAAGAGGCAGAAACCATTGCAGAGGTGTTCATTAACAATTGGGTAGCGAGGTTTGGTGTACCGATGGAGTTACATTCTGACCAAGGCAGGAATTTCGAATCGGTTGTATTCCAAGAAATGTGCAAGACATTGGGTATTCGGAAAACGCAAACAACTGCACTGCATCCTCAGTCAGATGGCATGGTGGAACGTTTCAGTCGAATCTTGGAAGAGAACATCAGGAAAGTAGTGGATAAGTTCCAGAAAGATTGGGACACTCAGATATCTTTTTTCCTGATGGCATATCGCTCGGCAATACATGAAACAACGAGTCAGACTCCGGCAAAAGTAATTTTTGGGAATGATTTCGGTTGCCAGCTGACTTGAAGTTTGGGATAAATGCTGATGAAGGAATAAATGCCAGTAAATCCACTAGCATCTTGGAAGAAGAAATGAGAGAAATACACGACAAAGCAATCAACTCGGAAGGTTTTAAAGAAGGAGATTTAGTGCTGTTATGCAACCCACAAAGAAAGAATGGTTTATCCCCAAAACTGCAATGTAACTTGGAAGGCCCATATAAAGTCATAAAGCAGATAAATGATGTTGTCTACCGCATACAAATTGTTGGAAGAACACGAAACAAAATGAAGGTGGTTCACCTGGAGAGGCTAGCAGCGTTTGGATCGGGAAATGTGTCTGATCGGGACGATCAGACTTAGGTGGAGGGCAATGTGGCGAATGTTTTCAAGAATCGCTCATCTCCCAATTCTAGCGTATTTCCACCGCTAGCGTCACTACCACAACTACAGCTGTTTAGATACATGACGTGAGAGCGAGAGAGGGAGAGGCAGCTCGCATGTTTGCGAATGTGGCACAAAGAGGAGATGACGATAGATAAACGCTTCGAGAACACTGCTGCACGAATAACCCAGAAATGTGTAGACATTTCCAGGTTATGAAGCTGCTGTCTGCTAGGGTGTATAAACCGCGTAAAGACCACGCACTTCAATCATTTTATTTTGAAGTGTTGTACAGTGAAGTACTGGACAGTGAATTATCCCGCGATATTGTACTACGGTTTTAGTAGTGAATAAAGCGTACTACTTATTAAGCACAATCGGAGTGTTTTATTTACGTACAGTGATCGAACTCAGGGAAAATAATCGAGAAATCATCGAATTCGTCACAATATGATGCTTATGTGATGTGTTGAAATGATATGATGTGGTGTGAGCACTGGATGTATAAATGTGTTGGTGTCACTCGCTGGTATTATGGCTGATTGTTCGATTTGCTCGTTTAAGTTTGCGGAAGAAAATAATTAAAAAATCTGGAGTGGCTGAATTATGTTCCTCGATAGTGCAGATTATTGCTTAGCAGTGGGTTTTTGGTATTCCGTGATTAGGACGCCAGTTCAAATTCCCGGTGAGGTCGACCAATGTTACGTGCGGCCAATGACAATGGCGGGATGTGCTCGCACGTAATAAATATGCAACGAAAGAAAGAGGTGCAACGAGTTAATAAATAAACCACACTTGTATTTCGAAGAAACACAGTACAATCAGTAGTTTTATTGAATATAAAAGTACACAATTAATTATCGGAGAATTAATGTGTACGATTAATATCTTGTTGGAAATACAAATATATCAAGTAATTTAGGGAACTTTTGAAAATTAGAAATTATGTATCTTACCTGGAGTGGCTGGTGATGGTGCTCGTATATTCGGAAACGAAGTGAAAGAGCCTTCAGATAAAAGTCAGCTCTGTACCGGCGCCGAATGCCTACTTTCGTAGGATTCGGAGGGGTAAGAGCTGTTATCGGGCTAAAAGATAAAAAGATAATAGTGTGGCAGATACTTTGATTTGATACGAGGGGCGACCGATATATTTAGACCGATGGTCTAAACACCAACTTTGGTCGTTGTGAATGGCGAATCTTCAAACATGTATCGTAGAACACTACCCCTAAGTACTATCAGACATTTTAAGACTTAGTCCCATCTAAAAAACTTCAGCCAGACACCTTAATGCTCGGGAATTTTCTTTTACTCTTACTTCGCTTCTACTTGTATAAGCGAGTTTGTCCAACTTTGGTAGTTTTCAAATAGCGGATCTTTCCACATGTGTCGCAGAATACTACCTTTAGGTAGAATCAGGCGATTTACGACTTCGTCCCATGACAAAAACTTCAGTCGGAGCCCTCAAAACTGCAAACTTGCCATAATTCTTACTGCTCTTTCACATGTTTAAGCAGATTCGCCCATCGTTGGCTGTTTTTAAATGGCGGATAGTAAAATATGTGTGGTAGAACACTATCCCTAAGAAGTATCAGACATTTGTAATTTCAGCCAAACACCTCAAACCTTGGGAATTTTCTTTCATTCTTTTTGCGATTCCACTTGTTTAACGGGATTGTCCAACTTTGGCTGTTTTTAGGTGGCGGATCTTTATACATGTTTAGCAGCACAAGACCCTTAAGTCGCATCAGGCATGTTTAGACTTCGTTCCATGACAAAAACTTCAGCCAGAAACCTCAAAGCGGGGGACCTTTCTTCATTTTTACTGCAATTTTACTATCTTTCCACATGTGTCGTAGAACACTACCCTTAAGTAGATTCAGTCATTTGTCGACTTCGTCCCATGACAAAAAATTCAACAAGTGAAATCGCTGTAAGAATGAAGAAAAGCCCCCGCTTTGAGGTGTCTGGCTGAAGTTTCTGTCATGGGATGAAGTCTAAAAATGCACGATATCACTTAAGAGTAGTGTTCAACAACACATATGTAAAGATCCACCATTTGGAAACAGAAAAAGTTGGACGAACACGTTTAAACATGGAACAGGGGCACCCACAGAGAGAAGAATCCTACAAATCTCAAAATATGTCCGATGAATTATTTCTGTTTTTGCTCAGAATATCTTCTAATATGTCCAAGAATACAACCATGAAATAATATCTTGGTTGTTTTGATTTTTCATAATAAGTTGTTTAAGCTCACCGTGTATAGATATAAGATATACAGGGCAATTCTAAATAATATTCCGCACGGATTTTGTTCCCTCTCCCAAAAATTATCTTCCAATTCAAGGATGTAAACACAATTCAAAACTCGCAATATCATGTCAATTGCCAAAACAGATGATTTCCAATACTAAAAATCGGTCTTAGGGAAAGGAATTCAAGGAATTTTTCCAAAAGAATACAAAATTTCCAGGGATAAAAATTCTGGGGAATATTTAGAATTGCCCTGATAACTTTTAGTAGGAGAGCCCCTGTTCGGAGTCATAGCAGACACCTCAGTAATATGGGAAACATAATTTGGTTGCATCACCCTAATGAATTACTATGAATATATTTTCTAAGATGGTAACCATAATTCCACTTGCATTCTGACCACCTTAACTTTAATAGCTGCGCTTTTTTTACTTTATAATATATTACACCTAACTGTTGTACTCGCATGTCACATTTTTTTGTAAAATTATTCTCGCATTGGAAAACTGCAGTTATTAATCAGTCGATTTTGGCAAGCAGCATTTCAAGAAAAGAAGTTAATTTTTAGTCTTTGTTAAGCGCACGGCCACGTACGTACGAATTTGTCCTTATCGAAATAAACATTGTTAAATTGAAGGTTAAATCTTCTCGTTTTTATTTAATTGGAATTTTGCACTAGCTACCAAAAAGGCTTGGTAGTTCATCAGCCCCCATAAGGAAAAAATTTTGATTAATAACAAGCTAAATTTTTCTGAGCGACTTCCATTCCGCGAGACGCCCAAACTATTTTTATTAAGCAATAACAGTTTACTTTTTTTTTATTAATTGCCACTGTCGTACGGCTACAATGAGTGACTTATAGAGTGTTGTTTTTGTTCGTCGAGAGAGGACTTTACTTCTCAATTGCCTACTCAGCCCAAAGTAGCATTTGTTTGCAAGAGTTACCTTTCGATGGATTTCCAGGCTTACATTGTTGTTGGTAATAATGCTGCTTCCCAGGTATACAAAGTCCCTTACTATCTCGAAATTATTGCTGCCAACAGTGGCTTGGTTGCCAAGACGCGAATGCGCTGACTCTTTCCATGATGCCAGCAGGTACTTCGTTTCACCTTCGTTCACCACCAAACCCATTTTTTCCACTTCTTTTTCTAATTTGGAGTACGCAGAAGTTACGGCGCGGTTCTTGAGGCCAATGATGTCGATGTCGTCCGCATACGCCAACAGTTGTACGCTCTTGTAATATATTGTTCCAGCGCGATTAAGTTCTGCTGCTTGAATTATTTTCTCCAACATCAAATTAAAGAAATCGCACGATAGGAGGTCGCCCTGCCTGAAACCTCGGTTTGTTTCGAACGGCTCGGAGAGGTCCTTCCCAATTCTGACCGAGCTGGTCGTGTTGCTCAGCGTCATTTTGCACAGCCGTATAAATTTCGTGCCGTCGAAGGCGGCTTTAAAATCAACAAAGATATGGTGTGTGTCGATCCTTTTCTCATGGGTTTTTTCCAAGATTTGGCGTATTGTAAAAATCTGGTCCATGGTAGATTTACCAGGTCTGAAGCCACACTGTTAAGGTCCAATCCGTCGATTTACGTCAGCCTTCAGTCTTTCGCACATAACGCTGGTAGGACCTTATATGCGATATTCAAAAGGTTGATTCCACGATAGTTGGCGCAGTTTGCGGGATCAACCTTCTTATGGATTGGGCCGAGAACACTTTGATTCCAATCTTCAGGCATGCATTCATCCGACCATATTCTGCACAAGAGAATAGCTCAGCGGGCAGGCCATCAGCACCCGCCGCTTTATTGTTTTTTAGCCGTGATATAGCTATTCACACCTCGTTATAATCGGGTTGTGGAACTTCGATTCCATCGTCTTCGATTATAGGGTTGGGTTCGTCCTCTTCTCTGGATTGTTGCTCTGTTCCTCCGTTTAGAAGGGCAGAGAAGTGATCCCTCCATAACCCTAGTACTCTCTGAACATCGGCCACCAGGTCGCCGTTGTCATTTTTACAGAAGTTTGGCCCAGGTTTTTAAACCTTCCGTCATTCGTCGGATTTTTTGATAAAATTTTCGGACGTTGCTTCTGCTGGCTAGCTTTTTCGCTTCTCTTTTCTTCGCGCGGAAAAGCCGTCTCGCTTCCCTCTTCATCTCACGGTAGTGTTCACACACGCTCCTCGTTGCAATCGGTTTTAACGTCGCCTTATAGGCATCGTCCTTTCTTTTGACTGCGTCTTTGCACTCTATCATCGTACCAGCTGTTCTTTTTCCCTTACCGGAATCCAATTACTTCTTCGGCTGCGGTACTAAGTGCTCCGCAGAATCCTTTTGGCGAAGTCTCATCATGGAGGCTGAACTTTCCGACAGTGGAGCCAAAATACACCCTCTTTGCCCACCCTGGCCTTAAAGTCGCCAAGCATGACTTTGATATCAACCCTTTTCTCGTGGTGTTGGATTTAAGTTACACATTTATATAACGAGCCGCTTGATCCAAGACAGACGCCCACTTGCAGCCGCATTTCATGATGACAGACGCTGCTGTTGGAATCCCCTGGCAAGCCCTTACACCAATTATGTCGAAGTGGCCTGGTCAGGTTGTCGCCTTCTCACATCAGTTCACCAACGAACGGATGTTCAGTGGCTATCCAGAGGATAATACGACTCGGACGTAGTGAGCTGCTTGGACCGCACATAGAAGAATCGCTCTGGCCATTCCCAGTTGAATGGCGGTCAGAAGCTTTCCCCACTTGCGTGGACTTCTTCACACGATCCATCCACTCAGGAATATATGCGTCCTAAAAATTGCATGCGACACAAAGTGGGTCCGACAGCCGAAATATGTATGTATGAACATACAGCCAGTCCCCCGCCTCAAAGTGATCAACTTGATGTCAACATTTTTTTCATTAATAACCGTAGGACAAGACCCGCGATTGATAGATAATTCGATCCCGATTATGAATGTAATATTGTCCTACAAAAATAGTGCGTCATGTCCCCAGTCCTACAAGAAATGTCACAATGTATAGATATAATACAATTTTTTTAGATTGCAGATATTTAACAAAAATGAATATGAGGGTTTATAACTAAGGCAGTAGGAACCCAAACAAAGGTTTCTAGGAGTGGGTCGATTTTTTTGTATAAAATCGTCATTGCGGAAAATGTTTGAGGAAATATTTTAAGAAACTTTGCTGAAGACACTATATGTCTTAAATCGGCTTTGACCACCTGGATTTTATGGGGAAGTTTCATACTGCACATGTCTAAAATCAAGCATTTGAATCAGCATACCCAAAATTTCAAATACGTGGTCAAAATCCTTAATTTTGGGCAACCTCCCCTTTTTCACTTCGAAAGTTTCCTGTTATCCCGAAAATGTGAGACCCAAAAAGAGAAGAGTTGGCACATACGTCAAATTTTGCGTAGGTCTATGTTTGGGCTTGATGACATCTTTCGGGTCTGCTAGTTAAGAAATACACTTTTAATTCGGATTGAACTATGTATTTTATTTATATGTCTTTTAAAGAGAATCTATAAATACAAGGTATTTAAAAAAAAATTTAATTCACAATGGACATATAGAGGAGCTCACAGCTTTTTTCGTGTACTAACATTTTTTCTAATTTCGTTAGAAAAATTTCATTTTGACATTAAAAAAAATTGTATGAAAAAAAAATATTTTTTTTTGGGTACTGAAAGAGTACAAACTATTATTAACATAACCTATAAGTTTACTTTTTTAAAACAATTCGTTTAGAAACTAAGGACCTTGAAATTGTCGTATTTTTTTGTATATCAAAACTTTAAAAAATTATTACTTGCGGATTTTCGTATAATATGCGAAAATAAAAAAATACGTCTTGATTTATATTGCATCCAGTTTATAAAAAAATGTTTCAGGACAATCTATTTTTTAGTTGTAAAAATGATATGGAACGACCCTTACATGTTTACTACCAAGTCCATTATGTATTACAGGCATACGAGCAACTCATTGCGGCTATGGTTTACTTTGCGTTCAGTTTTTTTTAGCAAGAAGAAAAAATATGGGTTAGGGCCTTTATATATTAGTGTAATGATTTCATATTTAATCGTAGAAGCTCCAATATGACTTGGCTACCCTGCTGCAGAGTTTTAATTGTAAGTAGCCCAAATATTTCTATCATTACACTACGAGGGTGAATTTTTTAACTGCGTTTCCTGCGCCATCTATGTAGAATGAGTGAAGGGTTGAACTACAAATATATATTGTGACCTAAAGCTGAAACGTGCTTGCCTTGTCTGTGTTGGAAAATAGCTCATACAAATTCTTAAGGGTCGTTTACTAAACTTCTGATTAAAGCTAACCGGCTTTTTTTTCACATAACGAAACCATTTCTGTCAAATGAACTCCCGGTTAGCTTTAAGCAGAGCCTGAGTGGACGGCCCTAAGAGTTTATGAGAATAATTTATTGAAAAATATTAGTTTTACTAGAAATTTAAAAGTTCAAAGCCTAGTACAACTAACTAGCTAAGCTACGAAAACAGTTTAACCTCCCCTTACGAAATGTAGAAAAGAATTTCGTACGCTATAGGGATGATTTCCTACAAAAACAGTAGCAACCGTTAAGAGTGTTTGTCGACTGGTAATACTTTCGTTGCCTATGTGTTTAAAATTCAGTTGGTTTTGGCTGATATCTAAAACTGCGTGAATATAGCTTTGCTTGCGCTAGTGAGTGACAATTAAAATTAATCAAATAAAATGTATCAAAAGTTTGAAACGGCCATTATTATATATATATTTTCATAGAAAATATAGAAGAGTTTTAAAAATCCGGAAAATGCAATGCAAAGACGAAGTAATGAAAATGATAGTATACTCGTGTAGCGGCCTTGTTCAGTGTACACAACATTTCTTTTTCATATGTATGTAAAATGGACGACTCGCCAACATGCTGCCAGTTTTGATACCGTTCTGCATAACAAACACGCGACCTGTACTGAAGTCACAGGAACATATGTGCACATATATATGTATATGTAAGAATTATACAGTGTTAGCAAAACAAAGTTTGTCTGGAATGTGGCCTTCAAATATATAAAAGATCTCCTAGGTATTGATTGAGATAAAGGTGTAGTATAAAGTAAAAAAATTAAGGGTAAATTATACGAAAACTTCTAATATTAGCAAAAATCGTTTCTGACTAGTCTCGGATTTCGCTCAAACTTTGAGGGACACTTCTTTAGGGAACAAAATTACACACATTTAATTTTTATAACTATTCGTTTCGGACTGGTCGAACTTCAAGGTTTGAAAAACTTTATTTTTAGGCTTACCCTATTATTGCTGTTCAAATGTTTCTATTAGAGATATCCTTACATTCGATATGGCGTTTTAAAGGTAAAAGACTATTAAAAACCTGGTAGATAGTGAAAATATGTAATTTTTTATCCTTTTTGGTCAATTTTAGCTGGCTCTGGCGTCTTCACTGTTTTAAGTAGCCACTCAATTTTTTTCAGAAATTAAGGGTACATATTAGAGGTGAGCGCGTGCATGATTTTTGAAACACGATACGACACGTTAACGAAACACGTGCAGTATTACATATCCTTGAAATCGATTGAAACTGAGGTTTCTAAAGTTAAATATTGCTTTGGCTTTAAGTATGGATATAAATGTTTCAGAAAGCATTTATCGAATAGGTCATCTAAACTTCAAACTTTGATATTTATATAATATAGTATATACCCGCGGCCTTGCCCGCCCCTGCGAAGTATCCTTTCAACATTTTAGATAAAAATTCGGTCTTCGAAGTTCACCAAGTTAGGTATATTGGTCAAATAAAAAACTGTTGGAAGATCAATTATTTGTCTATGTTCCTAGAGTTTTGAAAAAATAGTATGTATTGAAAAACTCTTTTCAAAAATTTTGTTTAATATACATATCCTTGAAATCGATTGAAAGTGAGGTTTCTAAAGCTAAATATTGCTTTGGCTTTAAGTATGGATATAAATGTCTCAGAAAGCATTTATCGAATAGGTCGTCAAACTTTGTTATTTATCTAATATCTTTAAACGAGTTAATCTTGTATATTTGTATGTTCGGACTATCTCGGGAACCGCTTGACCGATTAGGATGAAATTTGGCACAAAGATAGTATGATGGATTCTAAGACTACCCACTTTAGGGTTGCCACTTGGGGCGGTTTACAGGGTTGCCACCTATCCCATTTTTTTTAATTATGGAGCAAGATATGCCAATATGGGTATCATATGAAAGGTATTTTCGGCGAGATACCAACTAAAATATTTTCAAGTAGGGTTGCCACCTAGGGTTGCCACCTTACCACAATATATTTGTATATCCGGTACTATCTCGAGAATCGCTTGACCGAATTGGCTGAAATTTGGCATGGTGATAGTATGATCGATTTTAAGACTACTCACTTTAGGGTTGCCACTTGGGGCGGTTTACAGGGTTGCCACCTATCCCTTTTTTTTAATTATGGAGCAAGATATGCCAATATGGGTATCATATGAAAGGTATTTTCGGCGAGATACCAACTAAAATATTTTCAAGTAGGGTTGCCACCTAGGGTTGCCACCTTTCCACAATATATTTCTATATCCGGTACTATCTCGAGAACCGCTTGACCGATTTGGATGAAATTTGGTATGTAGATAGTATGATTGATTCTAAGACTATCAATTTGGGGGTTGCCACGTCATCATTTGGGATAATTTTTGGGTTATTTTGGGAACATCGGAGGGACTATTCAAGGATTACTTTGGGATCATTTTTGGATAATTTTGTTTCGAATCGTTTAGGGTACATTTAAGGGTGTTTTTGGGGTAATTTGTGAATTATTTTTGGACCAATTTGGGATCATTTTAGGGTCATTTTGGGATAATTTTTGGGTAGTTTTGGGTGTCAAAGTAAAGGTATTGTCGCCGACATACCAGCTAAAATATTTTCAAGTAGGGTTGCCACCCAGGGTTACCATTTTACCGTATTGTAATTGTATTTTGTATTTTGGGATCATATTTGGATATTTTAGGATTATTTTGAGAACATCACTTTGGGATAATCTTGGGGCTTGCTTGAGATCATTTTGGGTTCAATTTCGGATTAATTTGGTACAATTTCGGGTAATTTTCGGTTCATTTTGGAGCCATTTTTGGATAATTTTTGTATCATTTTGGGATAATTTTTGGGTTACTTTGGGAACATTTGAGGGTCTTTTTGGGGTGGTTTTGGGATTATTTTAGGATATATTTGGGATCATTTTGGTGTATTTTTTGGATCGTTTAGTGTGCATTTAAGGGTATTTTTGGGGTAATTTGGGAATTATTTTTGGACCAATTTGGAATAATTTTAGGTTCATTTTCGGATCATTTTTGGGTCGTTTTGGGTTCAATTTCGGATCATTTTGGGAACATTTAAGGGTCTTTCTGGGATCATTTTAGGATTATTTTTGGATTATTTTAGGGTCATTTTGGGATCATTTTGGGTAAGTAAATTTAGCGCTAAATTGATAGCACCGAGCAAGCTCGGTCACCCAGGTACTATAATATTATTGAATACTGAAGCATTTACCATGGGTGTTTAAAATTTTCAAAATTCTCAGGGTAAAATTCCAAAGGTAGATTGATTAAATAATTTGAGGTTTTTGGGCGATCACGTTTTAACCGATAACTCAGTTATCGATAAATATATCGAAGTCCAAATGAAAACTGGGGCCATCCCTTTTCGTTTGATACCCATATTGTTGGCCAATTTTAAGGCGATTGAGCCATCCCGTTTTCACCGATAACTCAATTATCGAAATATATTGAAGTCCAAATGAAAACTGGGGCCATCCCCTTTCGTTTGTTACCCATATTGTAGGGCAATTTTAAGGATTTTTCACCGACAAGTCAGTTATCGATAAATTTATCGAAGTCCAAATGAAACCTGCGGCCTTTCCCTTTCGTTTGTTACCCATATTGTAGGGCAATTTTAAAGTTTTTGGGCAATCACATTTTCACCGATAACTCAGTTATCGATAAATTGATCGATATACATTTCGTTTGATACCCATATTGTCGGGCAATTTTAAGGCTTTTGAGCCATCTCGTTTTCACCGGTAAATCAGTTATCGAAAAATTTATCGAAATATATTGAAATCCAAATGATACCCATATTGTAGGGCAATTTTAAGGTTTTTGGGCAATTACATTTTCACCGATAACTTAGTTATCGATAAATTTATCGAAATATATCGAAGTCCAAATGAAACCTGCAGCCTTTCCTTTTCGTTTGTTACACATATTGTAGGGCAATTTTAAAGTTTTTGGGCAATCACATTTTCACCGATAACTCAGTTATCGATAAATTTATCGAAATATATCGAAGTCCAAATGAAACCTGGTCTCATGCCCTTTCGTTTCATACCCATATTATAGGGCAATTTTAAGGTTTTTGGGCAATCACATTTTCACCGATAACTCAGTTATCGATAAATTTATCGAAATATATCGAAGTCCAATTGTAACCTGGGGCCATCCCCTTTCGTTTAATACCCATATTGTAGGGCAATTTTAATGTCTTTGGGCAATTACATTTTCACCGATAACTCAGTTATCGATCAATTTATCGAGAAATATCGAAGTCCAAATGAAACCTGGGGCCATTCCCCTTCGTTTGATACTCATATTGTAGGGTAATTTTAAGTTTTTTGTTCAATAACATTTTCACCCATAACTCAGTTATCGATAAATTTATCGAAATATATTGAAGTCCAAATGAAACCTGGGGTTATCCCCTTTCGTTTGACACCCATATTGTAGGGAAAATTTAAGGTTTTTGAGCAACCACATTTTCACCGACAATTCAGTTATCCATTAATTTATCGAAATATATTGAGGTCCAAATGAAACCTGGGGCCATTCCCTTTCGTTTGATACCCATTTTGTACGGCAATTTTAAGGTTCTTATTCAATAAGATTTTAACCGATAACTCAGTTATCGATTAATTTATCGAAATATATCGAGGTCCAAATGAAACCTGAGGCCATTCGCTTTCGTTTGATACCCATATTGTAGGGCAATTTTATGGTTCTTATTCAATAACATTTTAACCAATAACTCAGTTATCGATTGATTTATCGAAATATATCGAGGTCCAAATGAAACCTGAGGCCATTACCTTTCGTTTGATACCCATATTGTAGGGTAATTTTAAGGTTTTTGTTCAGTAACATTTTCACCGATATCGATAAATTTATCGAAATATATTGAAGTCCAAATGAAACCTGGGGTCATCCCCTTTCGTTTGATACCCATATTGTAGGGAAAATTTAAGGTTTTTGAGCAACCACATTTTCACCGACAATTCAGCTATCGATTAATTTATCGAAATATATTGAGGTCTAAATGAAACCTGGGGCCATTCCCTTTCGTTTGATACCCATATTGTAAGGTAATTTTAAGGTTTTTGGGCAATCACATTTTTCGAAATATATCGAAATCCAAATTAAACCTGGGGTCATCCCCTTTCGTTTGATACCCATACTAAGGCGTTTGAGCCATCCCGTTTTCACCGATAACTCAATTATCGAAATATATTGAAGTCCAAATGAAAACTGGGGCCATCCCCTTTCGTTTGATACCCATATTGTAGGGCAATTTTAAGGATTTTTCACCGACAAGTCAGTTATCGATAAATTTATCGAAATATATCGAAGTCCAAATGAAACCTGCGGCCTTTCCCTTTCGTTTGTTACCCATATTGTAAGGCAATTTTAAAGTTTTTGGGCAATCACATTTTCACCGATAACTCAGTTATCAATAAATTTATCGAAAAATATGGAAGTCCAAATGAAACCTGGTCTCATGCCCTTTCGTTTCATACCCATATTGTAGGGTAATTTTAAGGTTTTTGGGCAATCACATTTTCACCGATAACTCAGTTATCGATAATTTTATCGAAATATATCGAAGTCCAAATGAAACCTGCAGCCTTTCCTTTTCGTTTGTTACACATATTGTAGGGCAATTTTAAAGTTTTTGGGCAATTACATTTTCACCGATAACTCAGTTATCGATAAATTTATCGAAAAATATCGAAGTCCAAATGAAACCTGGTCTCATGCCCTTTCGTTTCATACCCATATTATAGGGCAATTTTAAGGTTTTTGGGCAATCACATTTTCACCGATAACTCAGTTATCGATACATTTATCGAAATATATCTAAGTCCAATTGAAACCTGGGGCCATCCCCTTTCGTTTAATACCCATATTATAGGGCAATTTTAATGGTTTTGGGCAATCACATTTTCACCGATAACTCAGTTATCGATCAATTTATCGAAAAATGTCGAAGTCCAAATGAAACCTGGGGCCATTCCCCTTCCGTTTGATACCCATATTATAGGGCAATTTTAATGGTTTTGGGCAATCACATTTTCACCGATAACTCAGTTATCGATCAATTTATCGAAAAATGTCGAAGTCCAAATGAAACCTGGGGCCATTCCCCTTTCGTTTAATACCCATATTATAGGGCAATTTTAATAGTTTTGGGCAATCACATTTTCACCGATAACTCAGTTATCGATAAATTTATCGAAATATATCGAAGTCCAAATGAAACCTGGTCTCATGCCCTTTCGTTTCATACCCATATTATAGGGCAATTTTAAGGTTTTTGGGCAATCACATTTTCACCGATAACTCAGTTATCGATAAATTTATCGAAATATATCGAAGTCCAATTGAAACCTGGGGCCATCCCCTTTCGTTTAATACCCATATTATAGGGCAATTTTAATGGTTTTGTTCAATAACACTTTCACAGATAACTCAGTTATCGATAAATTTATCGAAATATATTGAAGTCCAAATGAAACCTGGGGTCATCCCCTTCCGTTTGATACCCATATTGTAGGGCAATTTTAAGGTCCTTCTTCAATAACATTTTAACCGATAACTCAGTTATCGATTAATTTATCGAAATATATCGAGGTCCAAATGAAACCTGAAGCCATTCGCTTTCGTTTGATACCCATATTGTAGGGCAATTTTATGGTTCTTATTCAATAACATTTTAACCGATAACTCAGTTATCGATTAATTTATCGAAATATATCGAGGTCCAAATGAAACCTGAAGCCATTCGCTTTCGTTTGATACCCATATTGTACGGCAATTTTAAGGTCCTTCTTCAATAACATTTTAACCGATAACTCAGTTATCGATTAATTTATCGAAATATATCGAGGTCCAAATGAAACCTGAAGCCATTCGCTTTCGTTTGATACCCATATTGTAGGGCAATTTTATGGTTCTTATTCAATAACATTTTAACCGATAACTCAGTTATCGATTAATTTATCGAAATATATCGAGGTCCAAATGAAACCTGAGGCCATTCCCTTTCGTTTGATACCCATATTGTAGGGTAATTTTAAGGTTTTTGTTCAGTAACATTTTCACCGATATCGATAAATTTATCGAAATATATTGAAGTCCAAATGAAACCTGGGGTCATCCCCTTTCGTTTGATGCCCATATTGTAGGGAAAATTTAAGGTTTTTGAGCAACCACATTTTCACCGACAATTCAGTTATCGATTAATTTATCGAAATATATTGAGGTCTAAATGAAACCTGGGGCCATTCCCTTTCGTTTGATACCCATATTATAAGGTAATTTTAAGGTTTTTAGGCAATCACATTTTTCGAAATATATCGAAGTCCAAATGAAACCTGGGGTCATCCCCTTTCGTTTGATACCCATACTGTAGGGAAAATTTAAGGTTTCTGGGCAATCTCATTTCGACTGATAACTCAGTAAATCGAAGCCCAAATGAGAACTGGCACCTTCCAGTTTCGTTTGATACCCATATTGTTCGAAGTTTCTACACCTGTATGCGAAATATCATAAGTTTAGGTCAAGTGTACTCAGAGTTATAAGGAAAAACAAAAAAATCTAAAAGTATTGGTCCCTGAAATGGCCGGACCCACCAAAATTAAAAAAAAACAAGTAAGGAAAGCTGTCTTCGGCTGGGCCGAAGGCTATATACCTTTCATGAATAAGCGTCACGATTTTCACTGTTCGACCCCAGTACAGCCTGTGTCAATTTAACTATATTTACTATACACATTACACATCTTTGTTATAATTTAAAAAATCTTACAAAATAATAGGATCCGAGTTATCGGAACAATCGATTGTATGGAGGCTATATATTATACGTGTTCAATTGTACTGACTTACACTATACACATTACATATGTAGAAAGTACTAAAGGTGCAATATTTTACGTTCCTAACTTTTTAAATGCGGAAGTATTGGCCAAAAAACCTTATATCGGAACAACCGGTTGTATGGGGCTATATGTTATATTTACCCGATCTTCTTGATTTTCCTCTACACACTACATAAATTGAAAGTACTCAAGTTGCAAAATTTTATGTTCCTAACTTTTTAATTGCAGAAGTTTTGGCCAAAAAACCTTATATCTGAACAATCGGTTGTATGGGGGCTATATGTTACATTTGCCCGATCTTGTTGAATTTCACTATATACACTACATAAATAGAAAGTACTCGAGTTGCAAAATTTTACGTTCCTAACTTTTTAATTGCAGAAGTTTTGGTCAAAAAACCTTATATCTGAACAATCGGTTGTATGGGGGCTATATGTTACATTTGCCCGATCTTGTTGATTTTCACTATATACACTACATAAATAGAAAGTACTCGAGTTGCAAAATTTTACGGTCCTAACTTTGTAATTGCAGAAGTTTTGGCCAAAAAAACTTATATCTGAACAATCGGTTGTATGGGGGCTATATGTTACATTTGCCCGATCTTGTTGATTTTCACTATATACACTACATAAATAGAAAGTACTCGAGTTGCAAAATTTTACGTTCCTAACTTTTTAATTGCAGAAGTTTTGGCCAAAAATTCTTATATCTGAACAATCGGTTGTATGGGGGCTATATGTTACATTTGCCCGATCTCGTTGATTTTCACTATATACACTACATAAATAGAAATTACTCGAGTTGCAAAATTTTACGTTCCTAACTTTTTAATTGCGGAAGTTTTGGCCAAAACACCTTATATCTGAACAATCGGTTGTATCGGCTATATGTTATACTGGTCCGATCTTGTCAGTTCCGACAAATGATTCCTATATTACAAAATGGTGGCCTCATACAAAATTTCAGCCAGATATCTCAAAAGTTGAGGGACTAGTTTGCGTTCAAACAGACAGACGGACAGACGGACATGGCTAAATCAACTCATCTCGTCATCCTGATCATTTCGGTATACTTATTGATGGGTCTATCTCTTCTTCTTCTCATATATACAAACATCGTACCAAAGTTATAATACCATTTCATGTTCATGAAAGGTATAAAAATTGCCTATACCTCCTTCTAGACTATTACCTGTCTGCCTACCCAATTTCAACAAAATCCGTCTTGCCATCCTCACGTTATTGGGGAACAGAAGATCAGAAGAACAGAACGTCTGGACATCCAAACATCCAAATATTCAAACATCGCTAGATTCACATTTATAACATTAGTAAGGTAGGGAGTCTATCAGCAACTTTGTCTCAAACGGTAGAAATCACTAACATTTATAGAAGTAATCTACCGAGGTCCGATAAATAGACTACTGTGGTTGAAAAAATTTCACAACTTCAATCTTATATCATCAAAAAGTAGAAAAAAAAACCAAATTGGATAAGCGGTTATCGCATTTCTATAAATAAATATCGATGTTGAAAATCATCGAGATTGGATAAATATTTCATTTTGGTAGATAACTCCTGTAATTATATAGGTAGGAACGTGAAATTTTGGAAGTATCGCTATTTTTATATGCGAAATATCGATGTTGAAAATCATTGAGATGGCATAAATATTTCACATAGCTCCCATCCAATCGATTATTTCGATAAGCGGATTTTAGGCTATAAGTCCTGTAATTAAACACATAGGAACGCGAAATTTTGGAAGCATCGCTATTTTTATATGTAAAATATCGACGTTGAAAATCATTGAAATGGGATAAATATTTCACATAGCCCCCATACAATCGATTGTTCCGATAAACGGATTTTGGTAGATAACTCCTGTAATTATATCGGTAGGAACGTGAAATTTCGTAAATGTTGCTATTTTAGAATGTGGAAAGTCGATGTTAAAAATCAATGAGATTGGACCAATATAACACATCGTCCCCATATAATCGACAGCTCCGATAATTTCGGTATGAGCTAAAGTTAAATTCACACAGGCTGTATTGGGGATCAAACAGTGAAAATCGTGACGCTTCGGCACAGCCGAAGACAGCTTTCCTTACTTGTTTCTTTTTTCTTTTGTACTTTTCTACAAATAATTTATGAGCACAAATTTCATTTGATACTTTTCAGATTTTAATTGTTGCTGTTTGTTTACAAAATTTTTCTTTTGTTACAATGTTTTTGGTTTTGTTCATTTTATTTTCAAGTGGGTAATACAATAACTCATGTTTTTAGATGTTTGTTTACTTGTTAAATTATTCATACGATACATTTTTCTTTCTTTCGTTTTGTATTTATTTTTTTTCTCTGAAACACTTTGGATAAGTGTCGGCTGTTTGTTTGTGATAAAAACTTAGACTTATTTTGTATACAACTACTTGCTTATGGTCGTAAAACGTAAAGTGAAAAATAAGTAAAATTTATGGGTAATGAAAATTAACGTTTTAGTAAAGTATAGTGAATTTATTCAAATAGCTTAAGCCTATTTTTATGAATTATGATTTTCTTACTTTTATCGCTCAATTGATTGTTTAAATCTACCTTTTCTATTTTATGAGGAGTTAAAGTATAATTATTATTTTTATCGGTATTTACTACTCTATAGGGCCCTTTATACTTATTATCTAACTTATGACCTGCTTTGCTTTTAACTAGTTCTAAATCTCCTATACTAATTTCTTTAACTTGAAGTTTTTTATCATAATAAGTTTTTTGTTTCTCTTTAGCTTCTTTTACTAACTGGTTAGCTGTTCGTTGCGCGATTTGCAACCTGAATTTAATTTCTTTATCATAAGCCTCATAGTTATAAACTGGGCTAATTATATTTTCTTGTAAAAAATCGTAAGTCAGAGGTATTTTCCCAAAAACTAGTTCAAATGGACAATAGCCATGAACCGTAGATGGTGTGGTATTGTAACAATACGCAAAATATTTTAAATATTCATCCCAATCATTTTTGTCAATGGATATGTAAGAACGAATGTATTCATTAAAAGTTCTGTGGCTACGCTCAACGGTGCCTAAAGTTTGATGGTGATATGGGGTAGAAGTCTTGTGTTCAATTTTTAAGAGTTTGCACAATTCCTCAAATACATTGTTTTTGTATTCAGTCCCCATATCTGTTATGATTGTTTTCATACAACCGTACACCAAAATAAAATTTTCAAAAATGGCTTTTGCCACTATTTTCGCGTGTTTGCTCGCAATTGGGATTGCTATCAGATACTTTGTCAAATCACACACTATGGTAACTGCGTACTCATTTCCACTCACCGATACGGGCAATGGTCCAATTGTATCAATTTGCACCGTATCAAAAGCTTTTGTGGGCGTTTCTGTTACAATCATAGGCTCTTTTAAGTTTTTATTTACTTTATTTTTACTGCTATTACTGCATTTTTTAATATAATTTCGTATGTTATTTTTCATATTTCTCCAATAATATTTTTGTTTAATTTTATTATTTGTTCGATTTATTCCTGGGTGACCACCAGTAACAGGATCATCGTGATATTTTTTCAATATATTTTCAATAGTTTCTTTATCAATCACATGCATAACCTCCGGAGTTAATGCAATTGTTAAATTTTTGAGAACTTTGGTACCAATTTCTTTAAATGTGTCTACTCGAGTATAATTACTCTTGAACAATTTGTCTCCTAAGGACAACTGTATTTTATTTATTTTCAAATTGTCGTCTTCTTTCATTAGCCTGGCAAAGAATTGACCTAAATCAATCTTCGCCTCAACAATTGAACTATTATTAATACTTGAGTTGCCGGCTTCATTTGAAAGCCTGGCGAAGGATTGATCTGAATCAATCTTCGCCTCAACAATTAAATTATCAATATTTATTTCGCTACTAATTTTCTTTCCCTTTTTGAACTACAGTTTCGGGGGGTCGAAAACGAGCTGAGCTAGCTTTTTAACTTCACATTTATTTAGCGCTTCATATATTATTGGGTTCTCAATGTGACTTTTTCCTTTACTAATATTTTTATTATTATTAGACTTTTGTTTAGTTTCCGATCTAGTCGTAACTTTTAATATTTGACATGCTTTAATTGACATATCCTTTAAATCATTTATATTGATGCGTGAAAGCGCATCCGCAACATAGTTTTCTTTTCCAGCTATGTACTCCACCTCAAAGTCACATTTATCTAACTCTAATCGAACTCTAGTTAATTTTGATGAGGGGTTTTTCATCGAAAATAAGTATGTTAAGGGGCGGTGGTCTGTTTTAATTAAAAATTTTCTACCATAAACATATGGTCTAAAATAAGTTATAGCCCAATGGATTGCTGCCAATTCTTTTTCGATTGTGGCTTTATTGCTTTCACCTTTTGTGAATGCTCTTGACGCATAGGCAATTGGTAATTGTTTGCCTTCATATTCTTGACTAAGAACTGCGCCGCATGTAAATCCACTGGCATCTGTTGTTATACAAAATTCTTTATCGAAATCTGGGTAAAGCAAAATATTTGGGTGTATTAATGCCTCCTTCAAGTAGACAAAAGCTTTTTGACATTCTTCCGTCCAATTGAAAGAAACATTATTTTTACATAATCTTGTTAACATTTTAGAATGAGCTGCAAAATTTGGTACGAATCTTTTGTAGTAATTGCAAAATGCTACAAATCGTTTAACTTCGTCTGCACTTTTTGGTATTAGATAATTCAAAACAATTTCATATTCACTAGGATGCAAAATTATTGGTGCATTTATGTCCAAGATAAGTGACTTCTTGGTTAAAAAATAAACATTTATCCGGATGCAATTTTAAATTATATTTTCTGCAAGTAGAAAATACATCTCTCAAATTTGTAATCATGTGTTTTTCGGAGTAACCTAATACTACTAAATCATCCATATATATAAAAGCTTGGGATGGCTTAAGGCCTGCAAATGTTAGTGTCATCATTCTTTGAAATGAATTAGGTGCTACTTTTAAACCATATGGCAATCTTTTGAAACGATATGTGCCATCGTCCGCCGTAAACGATGTGATGTCTCTAGAGTCTTTATGTAATTCAATTTGATGAAAGCCGGATATCAAGTCCAGACATGAGAAATATTTAGCTCTACCTAATTGATCTAGGATATCATCAATTCTTGGTAGTGGGAATTTATCCGCTGTTAGTTTTTATTTACCTGTCGGTAATCGACTACTAATCTCCATCTTTTATCGTTTTTCCCTGGTAACGGTTTTTTCGGTACCAGGAGAATTGGGCTATTATATTCTGACATAGACGGCTCTATTATGTCATCTTCAATTAATTTATTGATTTGCTTGTTAATTTCACCCTTTTGGGCCTGAGGTAATCTATAATTTTTAATGTATACAGGGGTACTATCTTTCATATGCAATTTTTGTTTGTAAAAATTATTAGCAGTAATTGGTTGTGTATCTAAAGAAAATATATCAATGAATTCAGAGCATAATTTGTTAAATGATTGGCTAGCGAAAGGTGGGAAATTTTTATTTAATTTTTCTAGTTTTTCCTTATTATTTCCCACTAATTCAGGTTTAGTTTTTACTATTGTGTAATCATTTAGATTTTCCGTGTTAATTTTGAATGGTTGCATTTTTATCTGTTGTTTTAATGACTCTAATGAATGTTTGTTGTGAATTTACTAGGGTGTTTGCAATAAAAATGCCTTCAGATAATTTTTGTTGAGGTATTAATAAATCGGAATTACTATTTTCAATATGAACTTGTCGGACTACTTCCGATTTTGCTGGTATTGTTACGCAATTAACGGATGGTCTATTTGTCATTTCTATTATAATGTTTTCTGGGTAATCATATGAACGTAGTATTAGGCTGTCTCCATTTTTACTGTAATCTAAAATGCAATTATATTTTTTAATAAAATCAAGTCCCAAAATTCCATCACAAGGAATTGGGAAATTATCTTCAACTATGTGAAATTTATGTTTAATTAGTAAGTAATCATCCTTTAAATCTGCCTTGACTTTTCCAATAGTGCTTGTTAAACCTTGACCAATGCCCTTTAAATCAGTTTTTTGTTAATAATTAATTGTGACATTACTGTCAATTTGACCCTTTTTTTACGATTGAAATATCCGCATCTGTATCAATCAGGAGGGTTGAAATAGAATTATTTAGTGTTGTTTTGGAGGATATGTAGCTGTTGAGATGTAAATTGAAAACATATAATTTTTTATTTATTGAGATGGAGTTTGCTGGTTTTCCTGTTGGTTTACATTTTTTACCGTTCTGGTATTGTTACGATTAGAGACTCGTTCTCCAAAATTTCGACCTGACCTTTGATAAGATCGATTATTATTATTGTTATTATTATTATAACTATTACTGTTGTTGAACCTTGATGGAAATGTACGCTTCTGGTTACCTCTATAAGAGTCCTTTTGGTAACCTCTGCGGAAATTACCGCGAAAGTAATTTTGTTGGCGTATGTGCAAAAGTGAGTTTGGGTTTCCAGTTACTTCTGTGCAACTGTTTGTAAATTTAGATACGGCTTCGTTCATTGAGGTGAACGTTCCAGCTTGCATGATTCTCTTTACTTTGTCATTGGAGCAATTTTTACACATAGCTTTGACAGCTGTTTGTGTAGCATACTTAGGGCCACTTGCATAAAAGCCGATTAAGCCTAATCGGTGATTAACTTGACAGCTAACCATACAAAATACGTCAATTAAACTCCGGTTAGTCGTTATCAGCTTTTATGCAAGCGGCCCTTAGTTGCGAGTTCGGTTGTTAGACCGTCAGATATGTATGCTCCTTCCAATGATTTTGTGAGTTTTTCAATCTCAGCAGTGTACTGATTTGCAGTTTTACTACGCTTCTGGATGTTTAAGAGTTTTGCAGTTAAAACTTCTACTGACTCACCCTTTATTTAGTTTTTTAGTTTTTGTTTAATTTCCTGTATGGTGACTTCAGCACCTACGAAATTTCTGGCTGTGCCTTTTAGTTTTGTTTTTATCATAGAGACTGCGACAGCTTCATGTGTCTCTTTGATTTGCTCAAGAATGTCGAGGGCATCCAAAAATCTGGATAAGTTTTCGGGTTTACCAGCGAATTCGGGCAAAATCGATGATGCAGTTTTAATGAACGCTATCATTGTTTGCGCCATGTTTTTATCTGTTTGTGAAATTTGTTCAAATGATGTGACAATATTTGTTTGTGTAGATGTTTCTTCTTGCACAACAGTTTAAGTTTGAGCGGATTTATTGGCTTCTGTCTGTACTTTATGTTCTTCCTCGGTATTTGATCTGATGTATCTTTACTGTCTCAGTTTTAGTTTTAGTGTTCTTGCATATACATTTATATGATTTTTCTGCATTTAAATTGTTTTCAGCGAGTTCATTCGAAATTTCCCCCCATTTATCCATTGAGTGTACCGAAAAAATGTAAATTAAACTTTATCCAGACCGTCTGCGCGGCTCTGGTATCTTTTTTTAAGAAATTTTTTGTGGGTTGAGTAGAATTTTAAGAATAAACTCACTGCGTTGATAACAACGATAACAACCAGATACATTTTTATGGCATCCAAAGCTTCGGTGTGGTCTATTATCTGAACTGTGTTTACCACGTTAGCATTTGGGTGACTGACTTTCGATTCCTTACCTCCCATTACGAAACAAATATCCAATAACCAACTCTAGTAAAAAAAATTATTTTCTTTTTCAAAATTCATACAACCAATTATTTTTAACAACTACAAGGTTTAAATCCTGCCTTTCTCATTGCTCTTGTGACTTCCTCTACTGTTAGAAAATGCTGCATAAGTCTTTGCTAAAGTAACTAAGTACCCTCAGGTAGAACCCTGAGTTGTAAGCCGACGTTTTGCACCTATTCTTCCCTTTGCCATTCTACTCGTGTTCGATTTCTCATTTCCTTTGGCATGTGTCAAATGTATGCTCAGAACAGTCTTTCGATCTTCAACTTTCAATCGCCATAGAAAGGGTGCAAAACCGCGAATAAAGAAGCGAGTGCCAGCCACAAGCATAAACCAACGTAAACGTTATCGCTTTGTTTAACGCAAACCCTTTCGTTCAGCCAAAGTCGCAGCCGCGACATTTTTGTTCACAGTTTTCATTGGATTTAACTGCGCTACTTTCGCTGCCGTGAAGTTTGGATTTACCAATGGAATTTAAAGAAGCAGACGAAAACTTAGAGAAACGCCGCAGTCCCCGGCTCAACAAAGTAGAAGCTGGATCATTTGAAGTGCCGCCCAAACCTACGCCGTCCACCTACAAAGCAAATGATGACGTCGACCCTGCCAGTTCCGCAGTCGCCACCGCCACCACCAACACTACAACCGCCGCCAGCTCATCAGTAAGTTCAACACTAGAGATGTAGAAGCGAATCGCTACACTTCAAGACCAGCTAGAGGAATCAAAGGTAAGGTTGAATGAACAAAATCGTGTTTGCCAAAGGCTGGAAACAGCATTACGTAATACAGCGCACATGGCTAATATTAATACTGTACCCTTTGCGCCCGCCATAACATCTATACCCCTCGTTGGCTGTTCTTTCGCACCATCAGCCGATGCTGCGGAACCTAACCTAACAAATTTTCAAGGTAGCCCCCATGTGCAGTATTCGTCAACTTATGCAACCGCAAGTCATGTCAGGCCATATGCCGTTAACAGTTATGCACATTCTGTAATTCCTACTATCGGGAGCAACGCTGCTATGCTGCCCTCATATGACACAGCTGAGAAGGTTCGCAGCCTTTCTTCACTGCCGACGTACACTGATAGTGCCGGCGCTGCGCCAACGTTTTTTACAACGAACCAAGTGCATTCTACACAAAGTCAGTTCAGTATGCCATGCACATCTTCGCCATTACATAATAACAATTTTAACCCTTATATTCAAACTCCTATGTCAATGAATTATTTGAACAATATTTCCCCTCTGACCAATTCTGTTTTCAGTGGGGAGCCAGAAGACTGGCCAATTTTTTACGCTAATTATGTCCAGTCAACAGCGGTGTATAACTACACCAATTTAGAAAACAACCAACGATTGCAGAAAGCTGTCAAAGGAGAAGCCCGCGAGGTAATCAAATCACTTTTAATTCATCCCGACAATGTTGCCGCTGCTATGGAGCAGCTTCGTTTTCGCTTTGGGCGCCCTGAACAGCTGATTCAGAGCCAGTTACGGCAAGCAAGAGATTTGCCTAATATTCCCGAGAACGCCTTGTCTAAGTTGGTGCCATTTGTTACCAAGGTCAAAAATTTAGCCACATTTTTACAATCTGTGAACGGCCAACAACACATCGCCAACCCAACTCTATTGGACGAATTGTTATCAAAGCTACCGATGAGAAAACGTGTGGAGTGGGCCCGAGCTGCCAACAATCGTACACTTCAGCACTTGGGTAAGTGACCTTGCTAATTTAATATGTAGAGTACAAGATATTGACAATAAGGATGTAAAGCGACGCGTGGTACTTCACACATCCGAAAAACAATATCCAAACCCTTCATCTATGTATTCCTTAAAGTGCCCCTTATGCCAAGGGCAACATAAACTACAAGATTGTCCACGTTTCCTAAATGAAGGTGTGTCTGATAGGTGGGAGATTTACCGCCACCGACACCACGGCTTGTTGCATGAAGTCATCGCGACTACTAACAATAGTACCCCGAAGGAAGAAGTGCGAGGAAGCGTGTTGAGTTGCGCAGCCGGCGACGCTTCTAAGAAAAAAAATCTTATTTCGAGTGATGCCGGTAACCTTATATGGTGAAAACAAGCGCATCGATACGTACGCCCTTCTTGACGAGGGCTCGTCAATTACAATGTTAGACAGCAAACTTGCAAAGCAGCTAGGGATACGCGGTCGACCACACAGTTTAGATATACAATGGTTCGGGGGAAGAGCAGCGCAAGAGATAGGTTTTCGATGTCGAAATTAGCGGGGCGGGTAAGAGTAAACGTCATCTGCTACGCAACGTGTATGCTGTAGGTAACCTTGATTTGCCGATGCAAAGCCTATGCATCGATGACCTAAAGGGTAGTGACCAATCAGCTTCGTCTCTGCGGACTCTTGTGCTGCTCTTCCCCCGGATACTCCAGTATCCATCGTTTCCAGAACGTGTCCCTTAGGCCGCGTGCAATCCGCCACTGCTTGCGTATGCTATGAACATCATTATCGGGAGCATTGACTTCTGGTGTGTTGGAAGCATTACTTTCACCAATCAGGAAATGGTTCGGTGTGAGTGGTTCTTCCTCTTCCGGGGAGATGGGTAAGTGTGTCAATGGACGCGAATAAACAATACGCTCCGCATCTATCAAAAGGCTATGTAGAACGTGTTCGCGTGGAGCTACTTCTTTTAGAGTGTGGCGAAGAACCCGCTTGACGCTTTGGACGATCCTTTCCCAGACTCCTCTTTCCGATGGATTTGCGGGACAGTTGAAGAACCACTCAACATCCTTCGTAGACAATTCTCTTTGAACGCGGTCGGTGTCAAAGACTTCAGAAAAACGTTTAGCTTCCTCGTTTGCCCCTATAAAATTTTTCCAATTGTCGGATCGAAGGCGCGCTGGAACCCCTCTCCTATTCATGAAATTACGCATGGCAATTATGCACGAGTCCGTCGACAAATCATGAGCTATTTCTAGGTGGATCGCTCGCACAGTGAGGTACGTAAATAGTGCAACCCAGCGGTTTTCGGTACGCAAACATAATTGGTCTCCTGGCATTATACGGCAAACAGCTGGCTGCATCAATTCGCCCTTGCACCCGAAGTAGACCATCTTCTCCGATGTATGGAAGGAGTAGTCTTAATGGACTGTCTTTAAGTATTTCTTCGCCAGCTTCGAGTCGGTGGCGTTCTGCTGCAAAGACTTCCTCTTGTACACGAAGGCATAACAATTTTTCGGCGGTATCGATCTCTGCTGCTGTGAGTCCATAATCTTTATATTGTAGATCTCGTTTACGGCAACAATTGATGAAACGAAGCACCCACGCCACAGTTCTCTTAAGCTTATTAAAACTTGAAAATCAGCTATAATTAAGGAAAGCGTCATCGTTGGTGATTAAAGCAAATTTTGATCGAAGCTCTTCACCCCCTACAACGATATTCTTGGCATCATTATCTTCAACAGGCCAGGTGTCCTCGGAACGTTTCAAAAAATTCGGGCCTTGTAGCCAACGGGATGTTGGCGTAAAGTCAGTACATCCGTGACTTCTCGTAGCGTCGTCAGCTGCATTATCCTGGGTTGGCACCCATCGCCATTCGCTAATGGCACTCTCATTCAGAATCTCCGCGATGCGGTGCGCCACGTATGGCTTATACCGCCGGTGTTCGCTGCCAATCCATTTCAAAACAGTTCGGGAGTCACTCCGCTGAGGGATTAACTGGTGATTGTCCAAAACCAATTTACGCAAACGAACGCCTAGCACGGCTGCTTGCAGTTCTAAGCGTGGAATGGTGACAGCCTTTAGCGGAGCGCATTTCGTTTTTCCGGAAATTAGTGCAACATCGCCGTTCGACTGCTTAGACCTCCAGTAAGCGACAGCAGCAAAGGCTTCTTCGCTAGCGTCAACAAACACATGCAGCTCCAAGTTTTGATGCTCGCCGCCTGGGAAATAGAACCGTGGAACACGAAATTCTGCTATCTTGCAAAACTGTCGGCGCCATTTTTCCCACAATATATTTACGTCATTGGGTATGAGCTCATCCCATCGAACTTCACGACGCCAAACTTCGCGCATAAGGGATTTGGCTGCAACAGTGTAATGGCTTAAAAACCCCAGCACGTCAAACGTGGACATAATAGTGCTCAAAAGTTCCCTTTTCGTCGGACGTCTTTCGCCTGTAATTACTGCCTCCTCAATGCGATGGAATTTCAAACTAAATTTAAAGTTATCGCTGTCTGGCTCCCAAAACAGTCCAAGGACTTTCTCTGTACTCTCACCCGTGGCGATTTGTTTCGTATTCGTACTGCCGTCCAAATCATTAACAACTTCCTTTGAATTGGAAACAAATCCGCGTAATTCGAATCCGCCATTGCTGTGATGCTCCTTACCTGCCGCGTGACGTCTACCGCCTCTCGGGTCGTATCAAAACTGTCGGCGTAATCGTCAACGTAGTGGTGTTCAAAAATCGATTTGATCGCACGAGGGTAACTTTCATGGTGCCCCATGGCATTTTGTCTCATGACCTATTGTGCCGAGCAAGGCGAGCACACGGCACCGAAGATCATCACTTGCATTTCGTACTCTTCTGGCGGCTTATTATTCTCTCCATCGCGCCAAAGAAAACGCTGTGCACACCTGTCAGATGGTTGTATGATAATTTGGTGGAACATTTCCCTTATGTCTCCACAGATTGCAACTGCACGCGTTCGAAAATTAAACAAGATGGAAGGAAGGGATGTATATAGTTGTGGTCCCTTCAGCAAATTAGAATTTAATGACGTCCCTCCGACTCGAGAGGCCGCATCGAACACAAAGCGAAGTTTTTTCGATTTATTCGGGTTCACCACACCGAAATATGGTAAATACCACTTTTTAGGGGAAACGACGACAGTTTCCTCATGTGTAAGCTTTCTAGCATAACCCTTCTTTAGGTACTCTTCGATGACCCCTTTGTACGCTGTTGCAAATTCTGAATCTCGTTGCATCTTTCTTTCAATGCCTTCTAATCTTTGCAGAGCGGCTTCGTAGTTGTCTGGAAGATGTATATCGCTAGGTTTCCATAACAGGCCCGTTTGGAAACGCCCTGCGACTCGCTTAATTGTATTCTCTAACAGATGCTTGGCTCTAACATCCTCGTTGCTTTCAACAGGCGGACAGCTTCGGACACCAAGACTTTCAATGTTGAAATAGTCGGTCACTAGGCGATGCAAGTCTTCATCTTTTTCATGGGCGCGTACAAACAAGCACGATTGTATTACAGACGAGGCGCGACTGGTTGGTCCGAAACTACCCATCCCAGTTCAGTGTTACAAGCGTAAGGACCTTGTGTACGGATCATTTTAATGTCGTTTGGCAAGCCTAGATGCGCGTGATCGATACCGATAAGTAGTTGAGGTACAGCATTCAAATACAGTTGTAAAGGGAGAGACGAAGCTGATTGGTCACTACCCTTTAGGTCATCGATGCATAGGCTTTGCATCGGCAAATCAAGGTTACCTACACCATACACGATGCGTAGCAGATGACGTTTACTCTTACCCGCCCCGCTAATTTCGACATTGAAAACCTCTGCGGACTCTTGCGCTGCTCTTCCCCCGAACCATTGTATATCTAAACTGTGTGGTCGACCGCGTATCCCTAGCTGCTTTGCAAGTTTGCTGTCTAACATTGTAATTGACGAGCCCTCGTCAAGAAGGGCGTACGTATCGATGCGCTTGTTTTCACCATATAAGGTTACCGGCATCACTCGAAATAAGATTTTTTTCTTAGAAGCGTCGACGGCTGCGCAACTCAACACGCTTCCTCACATGGCGACCTTGCCATAGGGGCAAACGAGGAAGCTAAACGTTTTTCTGAAGTCTTTGACACCAACCGCGTTCAAAGGGAACTGTCTACGAAGGGTGTTGAGTGGTTCTTCAACTGTCCCGCAAATCCATCGGAAGGAGGAGTCTGGGAAAGGATGGTCCAAAGCGTCAAGCGGGTTCTTCGTCACACTCTAAAAGAAGTAGCTCCACGCGAACACGTTCTACATAGCCTTTTGATAGAAGCGGAGCGTATTGTTAATTCGCGTCCATTGACACACTTACTCATCTCCCCGGAAGAGGAAGAACCACTCACACCGAACCATTTCCTGATTGGTGAAAGTAATGCTCCCAACACACCAGCAGTCAATGCTCCCGATAATGATGTTCATAGCATACGCAAGCAGTGGCTGATTGCACGCGGCCTAAGGGACACGTTCTGGAAACGATGGATACTGGAGTATCTACCAACCTTAACCCGAAGAGTCAAATGGTGTCAGAGAAATTCCCCTCCTAAGGAAGGCGATTCGGTATTTATTTGCGATCCAAACATACCAAGAAAATATTGGCGTCGAGGCGTTGTTGAGCGTTTGTACACTGGTGGGGACGGCGTGGCTCGACGTGCGGACGTTCGAACAGTAGCAAAGCGCGGTATCAAAGTTGGCGGTTTTGGATCTGGAGAGTAGTGAAGCTGATCGCTGCACGGTACAAGGTACAACCCTGAGTTGTAAGCCGACGTTTTGCACCTATTATTCCCTTTGTCATTCTACTCGTGTTCGATTTCTCATTTCCTTTGGCATGTGTCAAATTTGTCTTTCGATCTTCAACTTTCAATCGCCATAGAAAGGGTGCAAAACTGCGAATAAACAAGCGAGTGCCAGCCACAAGCATAAACCAACGTAAACGTTATCGCTTTGTTTAACGCAAACCCTTTCGTTCAGCCAAAGTCGCAGCCGCGACATCTACAAAGGTGGTTGGATTAATAATATCTTCAAGGGTTGGTCCCTTGGCATTTCTAAATATTTCCAATATTCAGTCAACCATTTAAGTTGTTTGTCATAATCAGGAGTTTCGTACTCCCGATCAAGTTCCTTTTGTAGTTCGTCGCAAAGAGCAAAAAAATCTTTAGGCATATTCAATTAAAAATTACAAACAAACAAAATTTATTATTTTCTGTGTTAATTTTTTTTCTCTAAGTTTTCTAATATGCTTTTTTAAATCAATTTTTTCTGCCCTGCTCGAGCCTAAATTTACTTTTTCATACAGTTGAACCAATGCTCTCCTGTTGTTGAATTTTTTTCCTCCTCTTTTCTTTTTAAATTTTACTGGCTTTGGTATCTTCGGCTCATCAAGTTTTTGAGCTTTATTTCTTTTTCTATACTACTCGAGTGTCAGCGGCTTAGGGCCTTGCCTGACTTCTACGGGAGTTTTAATTTGTGTTAAAATTTCCTGTGCCGCCAAAGCCAGTTCAACTGTATAGGAAAAGATTTGATTGAACTGTTGTTGGGTTTGTATGTCCTCTTCAGAATGTTCAAAAAATAAAAAGAGGTATGAAAATTATAAATAAAATGTTTCTATAAAGATTTTGTTATAATGCCGGTGGAATTATTCTTCCTTAATTATTCCGCTTCTCCTGCCGCATTTAAATTATAAATAAAATGTTTCTATAAAGATTTTGTTATAATGCCGGTGGAATTATTCTTCCTTAATTATTCCGCTTCTCCTGCCGCATTTAGTAATGGCATCGATGAAGGATATTGATCGAAGGGCTGGTGATTTTATTCTTCGCTTTAATTATTCCACTTCTCCTGCCGCGTTTAGTGATGGCATCGATAAAAGTTTTGCTCGAAGTGATGTTGATTTTATTCTTCACTTTAGTTATTCCACTTCTCCTGCCGCGTTTAGTGATGGCATCGAACGGCTGTTGATTTTATTCTTCACATTAGTTATTCCACTTCTCCTGCCGCGTTTAGTGATGGCATCGAACGGCTGTTGATTTTATTCTTCACTTTAGTTATTCCACTTCTCCTGCTGCTTTTAGTGATGGCATCGCACGGCTGTTGATTTTATTCTTCGCTTTAAATATTTCACTTATTTTTCCGCATCCAGCGGTGGCATCGATAAGAATTTGTTATCCGTGTATAATTCGGTAATTGGTATAATTTTAGTTTACAAAAAAAAAATTCTCATTAGCCGGCTTTTCGCAGTGAAATTAGGCAATTGCTAGGATAAGCAATTTGCCGTCAGTATCACTGGCAGGATCGCCATGTAATCGTTGATTAAAACAAACGTGAGTTCGGTTGGCACGGTCAAAGTGCCGAATGTCAATTCTCCCTTTATTCAAATAAATAAAATATCTTAGAAATAACCTATACATATTGACTTCTTATTTACTACAAAACATATGAAATATTCTTATTGGTTAAACCTAACACAAGACTCTCGCTTGCACATATGGGCATGCATTCATATGTACATAGCTCAGGGTCCAGCTCAGTGCATAACAAGTGCAGTCACCAACACACACTCAAACATATCTAACGTGGAGCTACAATCAATGCATCCACACACACGTACATATAGCAAGCGTGGAGACGCTAGCAGTGCTGTCGCACATATCTACATATATATATATATAGCTAGCCCATGCAACTGATACGACTCATCGGCTTGCGCCGCTCATGTATTTAGCGTGAGAAAATGAACATAATTAGAATTCCGTTGACACAGCATTTAGAAGTCAGCGTGTGGCTTTGCTGTTGCTAGTGACTTGCCCTGATATACTACAGAGGGTTTTTAAGCTTTTTTCCTCAACCATAACTTAGAAATATTTAAAAAGATATTTTATATTGATTTTTGATTTGATTTTTGAAAAAAAAAAATTTGGGTATATTGATTAAAAAAAAAAAAAAATTAAAAGTGGTGAAACCGGGCAAAATGTAGCCTTTTGCAAAAATAGTTTGAGGGTTTTCTTGCTTTTTTCATTAACCATAACTTAGAAATATTTAAAAAGACATTTTATATTGATTTTTTTTTATTACTATTTAGACTTGTTTGGTGTTCGGGTTGTAAATCTGAATGAATAGAAATGAGTTGTTGTCTTCAGTAATATTTTAGACGAGCTCTAACCACTTCGTTTAGTACAAAATTTAAGGACCTGTGAAAAAATTATCGATTTTTATATTCCAAAATTTATAGAAATAATCTACCGAAGTCCGATTAACAGAACACTATCCCCCTTATTCATAAAAAATATAAAAGGTTTATTAAGCTCTTATTATTCAAAATATGTATGAAAATGTCATTTTAAAAAGCTTTATAAACCAATTTTATTTTTTATGAATATGAGGGTATGTTTAAAAAAAATTTAATTTTTGGAAAAACTTACCAAACAACCCAAGTTGTATTAACCTCTTATACAATTTTGTATTAACCTCTTATCCCATTTCTATAATGGGTACGGTGACCATACATTTTTTTTGGAAAAAACAGAACTCTTTTTACTTAAGGCTTGGTATTGCCTTCACGTGAAAATTTTGCTACCCGGCTATAAACTATTTGGGGTTACACTCTCAATAGTTGGAATAAAAAAGTGTTTTTCATGGCGTAATCATCTCTTTGCAGTAAAAAATGTTGCCAACGTCTTAGAAACATTGAAATTGCAATCTCAAATAATTTCAACCAAAGTGCATCAAGTGAAAGTTATTTTTTAAGTATATTTTTCCTTTTTGTGAATAGTATTTCTTGATGGTGAGGGACATTTCCTTGTTAATTTAAAACCTACCATAACCACGGTTGCCGTTTTGGCCGAAATGTACCATTTTTGGTGTTCGGCCGGGGTGCGTCTGTTACCTGCAGTGGGTGGGCGCACCGGGGTCGATCTCTCGGTTTCACTCAGGTGAATATTCAATAAAAGAAAGTAGAGGATTTTCCTCGTTATAAATTCACGTATATTTAAAGAAAAGGTGAACAAATAAATCCGTATACGTTACCTTATGTGGACGCTGATCGCTGGCAGGATGTATTGCGGTAGAAAACTGGATTCTAAAAGGAAGGTTGTTCAGCCGGGTACAACCGTTGAACCCGCAATCTCCTGGTATTTGGGTGGGGAAAGTCACCCACACATTCACCCCGACGTGTATGTGCATGTGCGCTGACAAACGGCACGCACATGCATGCATGCACATACACCTGGGAGCAACGGTGTGAGTGACTGGAATTTCACTGCATGTTTGACACATTAAGGTGTGGCGCACGGAAAAAGAAAAGAAAGTTAGGCCTCAAGCCTAAACATGCCGCCCCCCCCTTGCGGTACGCAACATCGTCATCTCCAAGCATCATCGTCCACTCCAAAGTATTTTCTTAAGGCTAAAAACTTAAACTACAAGTGGCACAACTCCAAGCAGCCAATTATGTCCACCGAGCGCATGGTAGGTCGAGGGTGTCTCCCAGTGCTTGCTGCTTAAGCTGTGAAATAAGGGGTGAAATAAAGGGATTACTGGAAACATACGTGTCCACATTTCTTGCCGTGTAATACAAAATATCTACCCAGGATAACTAATACGAGTAACATCATTAATTTGAAGTATTTATTTATTCTATGAAATGGACTGTAATAGGCTAACTTTGCCCGACATGCGGAGCTTCTTCTCAAGGCACTAACCACTTATTAAAATACCTTTCATAAATTTCCATTTTGTTGAAATCCATTTGGTTGAGAAATACACCAACTGTAGTATGCATATGTAGGACATTACAATCTCCTTTTCGAATGAATTTTTAGTTTAATTCGCGTTATTGTGCCTTCTGGCGCGCCAGATCAATCTGTTTTTTTTTTTGTTTGTTTATTTTTTCAAGTTATTAGTAGACATGCAAATTTTAATTCGTTTTATTTACAAAATTTTACATCAACATCTGACATTAGTAAACAAACGCAGGGTTGTACAAAAGTTGAATGTTGAGTTGATCAAAAGTCGGCTGGCTACCAACGTTGTTGCCGGGTTGCCGGCAATTTTGCAAGACCCGTTTACACGTTTCAATTTTTAGAAGTTGAATGAAAAATTGATCAATGCAAACGTGTGTCGAATATTTTACTTTAGGCCTTGGTTGTGCCCGAGAGTACCCAGCCGAAGATGGTACTTTGAGCGAGCAAAGGGCCGAACGTATTAGGCAGGATTCCCTGCATTATAATCTCAGTAACACATCCGTCCCGAGAACGAGGCGAATTGGGGCTGACGTGAAAAAGTTCGGGTCGGCCAGGCAAATATGTGTGTATGAGGTCGCGATGGCGCTGTCGACACTGGTCCGAGGGGCGTTCGTCGAAAGTTGGATATCACAGTTGCATTCGTCGCGATACGTTTATTTTGGCCATGTCGTCCCCGGATCCGTAAGAGGCATCCCATTCGCCCGCCTATATTGCTATGCGGCAGCTGCAGCTCTCGTGCTAGGTCCTCTGCGATTATCGTAGTGGGGGCGCATGCGTCAATTAGGGCGCGCACAAGATGCAGACATCAGACTGTTTCGATAGTTATTACCGCGGTTGGGGTGATCGACACCATTGGGCTTAGTGTGGTGGCGGGGTACGTTGGTTGGGCCATGAGGCCTGTTCGAAAAGTTGGCGGAGTAGAGCGCTGAAATTGTCTCGTTCTCAGACGGCGGTCGCGTGTCGTCGGCCGATGATGTTGACTAGGTGTCGTTGATTGCCGGCGAAGAGACCTAGTCTCCGCTCTGTGGTCGCGTGAATGATACCGGACGAAGTGGTTCTGGTGCTGTGGGGGCCGGCGAAGAGACCTAGTCTCCGCTCTGCCTGAGTTGCGCTTCAGCTGCTTTCTCTCATGTTGCAGGAGAGGTCGAAATGATCGCTTGGCGTTGGTGGTGTCCGGGCGAAGAGATCTAGTCTCCGCTCCGCACTCATTGTGTTCTTCCTCCCTGGCAGGACGAAGAGGCCTTGTCTCCGTTCCAGCCTCCGACGCGTAGAGTGAGATGCTGTCATCTAGCCTTTCCCGTGGGGCCTCACTTTCCTCTTCCACCTGTTCCCTCCATGGCCTGCTGCGCGCCTCGCGAAGTAGTTCGGCATCGTCAACTTCAGTTATGTGAAGTGTAGAATGATGCTTCTTCCCGCAGTATCGGCATCGTCCCTCACTTGGGCACCCATCAGTTCGATGACCCATTGCCAGGCAGTTTCCGCAAAAACGTCCGCGGATTGCTTCATAGAGACGCTCCTCGGGTTGCAAGGCCCTAAAAACGGGGCAGAATCGTATCGGGTGGTGCTTGGTGCAGAGACGACATTCAATGGCGTAGTGCGTTGCGTTGTCAGCGACCTTGCGTTGCATTGCGGCAAAACGACCAATATTTCCTAAAACAGATAAGATTTGTGTCGGTTGATTCGGGTCTGTCCTTACGTGCGGTGGCGAGTGGGACTTGCTGGTTGGGAGCAGCTGAATTTTTAATTACCCGAAAACAAGCGGTAACGTTCAAACAGTTGGGGAGATTATTGTGTGGCAGGGACCTGACGGCCGGTCTCGTGTGTTGTTGGTGATACCAACAAATTTCCTGCCCCCCGACAATAAAAAAGGAAAGGGACCCGCTGGTTGGCGAGAAGAGAGAAAAAATGAATGTTCATGTTGATGACTTCCATTAAAAACCACCAACTTGGCTGATCAGTACTAACAATTCCCTGTGTTGCTGAAGTCTGGTGACCGGGTTTTTCGTTGCCCGTTCTATTCACCACGACATCACTGTCAAGTGTCTTGCTCATATACGACGTCCACGGGTGCGCAAACACACCTATCATCTGACGTTGACAACCTTTTTTTGGTTTTTTTTTTTTTTTTTTTGCAATCAATCTGTGGTGAGTTTGCGTACAAAAGAAAAATGAAAGGTGAGAATTGCTTCATTCATTTCCGTTTTCTATCGTACGCACGAGGAGCAGTAAATACCGTAAGTATTGTTTTTGGTTTGTTATAACTTTAATCAATGGACTCCTATTTTTATTTCAGATGATTGTTTGTCAAAAAACACGCACAACTTTTTTTCTGCAAATTGGCTTTGGAGGATTCCATCGGATTTTGTAGTCACACTAATACAAAACATAATGGTTGCCGTAAAGAAAACCGAAAAACGCTTGGGAAAGCACCAAGGCACGTTGAGCTTTGGTTATAAAGTCTGGCATATACTGCTTGGAGAACCTTGCGTCAAGGCAAAGCGAAATTGGTGCTGATTGCAAGCAATAAACCAGCTATAAGATGAACAACAATGCCCATCTTTCTGTACAACAACTACCGCTTGAATACTCCGCTATGTTGGCTAAAAACCGAGGTGCAGCATTACAGTGGCACCCACATTGAATTGGGCACAGCTTGCGGTAAATACTTCCGCGTGTGTACGATGTCTAGCACCGATCTCGGCGACTCAGATATCACCCGCTCGCTGCCAGATACTTAGAGTAGAGTATGTGGAGCTTTCTTTTTACATACATAAAATAAAGGTAAAAGACTAAAAACAAAAAAGCAATGACACACTCACACCACCTCCGAGGTCTTGGGCTGTATTCATATGTAAGTTGCAAACAAATTTATCCCGCAGTTCTGTAAGCTGCATCGAGTCACTAATAGAGACTTTTCGTGGTCTATTTTCAATTCGGCATTTTGTACGGTAGATTTCTTGTGACTTTTTCTTGTTTTTTAATTGTATCTAATAGGTTTGTTTACTGACCAAAAAAATGTTCAGAGCAGGTTAGGGCAGAGCAGAGCAGGGCAGCTGTCGTAATAGAAATAGAGCAACTCGGAGCAGAAATGCCATGAAACACTTGAATCTCGATAGTTTGGTTTTTTTTTTTTTTTGTTTAAATCTTCAAAATTAATTCAAATTCACGTTTACACAAACATTGATTTTCGTGCAAGCTAATTTTTTCAAAAATTTATTTTTTTTTCTGACTGACAATTGCTTCTCTGCTCTAACCTACTCCATAAAAAATGCTAGAGCAGGAATTTGTGATCCGGGTTACTCTAGTTTTGTTTTGAGAGTACTCATGAAACAAAAGGTAGAGCAACCCAGAGCAAGAAAAGTGGTCGTTAAACACAATTTTGTGAAATATCTCAATCTGGCGTAAGCTAAAGCAGCTAAATAAACAAACCTAATGAAAAGCCTCAAATTTAGTGACTCGATGTGAGCCCACAAATACAGAATACTACTATTAGATTGTATATCTTTCTGTTCGCGCGATGTGATATGTTGGCTATGGTGGGTTTAGGGTTCTGTGGCCGGTGGGCACCCCCATCCGCGTTAGGCTTTCTGATCCTCGTTGGGCGTAAGCGAGTGATGTGGGTAACATTCGGAGGGTTAAGGATTGTGATGGTTGGTTGGGACAATGGGTACGGGGTGTATGAGATGAGTTGGAGGATTAAGATGATGCGGTTGGCCTTGCGCCGTCCGTCTCCTCTGCGGGTAAGAGGATCAGCTTGACCAGCGGTCTTCTGACCTGGCCCTTTTCCGTAATTAGGTCAACTACACGTACTCGGCTATCTTCGCCGGGGTGTATATTGACAACTCTCCCTAACCTCCATTCGTTCGGGGGTAAGTTGTCCTCTTTGAGTACAACCAGATCTCCCACCTTTATACTTTGTTTCGAGTGCTTCCATTTCACTCGCTTTTGTAGTTCGCATAGGTATTCCCCTTTCCATCGTTTACAGAAGGTATGATGGAGTGCCTTAAGCTTCTGCCATCTGTTGATCACGGAAGCAGGGCTCTCGTTCACTTCCGGTTCGGGCGAAGCCATAAGATGGTCGCCGATGAGAAAATGTCCCGGAGTGAGCGGCTCAAGGTCCGTTGGTTCGTTGGACGATGGGCTCAGTGGTCGCGAGTTAAGGCACGCCTCAATTCGGCATAAAAGAGTGTGGAACTCTTCGAACGTAAATTTGTGTGGTGAGGCTATCTTTTTGAAGTGGCCTTTAAAGCTCTTCACTCCCGCCTCCCACAACCCTCCCATATGTGGAGCGCCAGCGGGGATGAAATGCCACGTGAGGGATTGGTGGCTGTATTTGGATACCGCCTGATCTCGGGATTCTGAGAGAAATTGTTTAAATTCGGATCGTAAAGATCTTGAAGCTCCGACAAAGTTCGTACCGTTGTCGGAGTACATATTTCTGGGACATCCTCTTCTAGCTATGAAGCGAGACAAGGCTGCTAAAAACGATGGAGTGCTAAGATCGCTGGTAGCTTCCAGATGGATCGCTTTGGTGGCAAAGCACACGAAAAGGCAAACATAGCCTTTCGAGATTCGACCCCTGCCGCGATAGTTCTTGATATCGAAGGGGCCGGCAAAATCGACTCCGGTATTTGTGAATGCCCGGGTGAACGTTGTGCGTTCGGGGGGTAGGATGCCCATCAGTTGAGTCTGAGCCCGTTTGCGGTAGATGGTGCATACCTTGCACTCGTGAATGATAGCCCTAATCATGTTTTTTACTTTGGGGATCCAATATTGGGTGCGAATCAGGCGCAGCATGAGCTGGTTCTCCCCATGCAGGGTTATCCGATGAATCATGTGGACAATTAGTCGAGATAACCTGCAGTTGTAAGGGAGAATTATTGGATGGCGCTCATTGTATGCTAAGTCCTTGGAAGCCCCGAGACGTCCTCCTCCTCTAATGATATTGTCTTCGTCGACAAATAGGTTGAGTGAAAGGATTTCGCTTTTTTCTTGGATGGGTTTCCCAGCCTTCAAATCCCAATATTCTGAGCAATAATTTTGTGATTGATAGATTCTAACCAAGGTTTGAAGCGTTGACTTAATCTCATCGGATGAGATTAAGTGCGACTCAGCTCGGTGAGTTTTTCGGTAGAATCTCCTGACATATGATAATACTCTTAACGCTCTAGATAAATCAGAAAACCGCAGTAGAATATCTGTGTTATTAAGGTTTGTAGTTGCGTAAGTTTGCGCTCTTTTTTCCTCTACGGAGGTATTGTAATCAGAGTCTTGGGTTGGCCAGTGGGAATTGTGTTCTTGCAACCAAGAAGGTCCCTGCCACCACAAGGAACTGTTAACCAATTCAGATGCAGATAATCCCCTACTACCTAAATCGGCTGGATTCGATTCTGAGTTCACGTGGAACCAGTCCCTAGTACCGACCATGTCGACGATTTTGGTGATCCGATGTGCGACGAAAGTGGACCAGGAACAGGGCGGTTTTTTAATCCAGGCGAGTACTATTGTTGAGTCCGACCAGAGATGGACTTTGACTGGTCCCAATTTGATGCTTTTGAAGATTGATTCCGTGATTTCTGCGAGCAAAACGGCTCCGCACAGTTCCAAACGGGGCAGCGATAGAGTCTTCACTGGAGCTACTCGGGTTTTGGCTAATAGGAGGTTTATGAAGATTTGATCGTCCCTCTTGACTCGCATATAGACGGCTGCTGCGTAGGCTTTTTCAGATGCATCGCAAAAGCCGTGTATTTCGATATCGTCTTCTGGCGAAAAGTTTACCCATCGAGGTATCTTGATGCGGTCTATTTCGTGGTAATGTTCGGTAAAATTCTTCCATCGCTCCAGCGTGCTGTGGGACACTGGTTCATCCCACTCTGTACCTTCCATCCAAATACTCTGCATGAGCATTTTTGCCACGATAACCATTGGCGCCAGCCATCCTAACGTATCAAAAAGTCTGGCAATAGCGGATAGGATTGCTCTTTTCGTTATGTTTTCAGAACGCTCAAGTGCAGCTGCTTTGAAACAAAATAGGTCAGAATGGGCATTCCATCGTATCCCCAAAGCCTTGACTGAGCTGGTATCTTCAAATGCCAGGAAGTTCGTGCTGAGTAAATCCGATTTCGGGATGTCCTTGAGAATTTTCTCCAAATTTGATGTCCATTTGCGTAGGGGAAAGCCCGCAGCCTGTAATACCTGTCGTATCTCATCTCTTGCCTTAATAGCAGATGCTATTGTGTGACCCCCTGCTAGTACGTCGTCTACGTACATGCATTCTCGTAGTATTGTAGAAGCGGTTGGGTGCGAATTTTCTACATCGTCGGCCAATTGAAGGAGCGTTCGGATCGCGAGGTAGGGAGCGCAATTAACTCCGAAGGTTACCGTTTTTAATTCATAAAGCCTTATAGATTCGTCCGGAGATGTTCGGTGGATAATTCTTTGGAATTTGGTATGACTTTCATTCATCCAAATTTGTCTGTACATCTTTTCGATGTCACTATTGAATACAAATCTAAATAATCGCCATCGTAAGATGAGAATGGAGAGATCTGCTTGCAGTACAGGGCCCGGGAGAAGTATATTATTTAAGCTTATACCATTTGCCGTAGGACTTGAAGCATTAAAGACTACACGTACCTTCGTAGTGGTGCTTTCCGACTTTACGACGGCATGGTGGGGTAGGAAATAATTATCGCACTCGTCAGAAGGTACGTTGTTTTTTTTATTTTTCGCATGTGCCCGAGAGTTTCATACTCGGATAGTACCCTAATATATTCAGTGCATAAGTCTGGGTTTTTTATCAAGCGAGCCTCGTTTCTAAAAAACTGCGAACACGCTCGTTTGAGAGAACTTCCTAGATTTATATTCTCGGGGAACTCCTCTCGGAACGGTAGCGATACAGTACCTCCCATCTTCATTTCTCTTTGTAGTCTCCTTGTATAATCTTTCGCAATATTTTTCCTCGTCTGTTTGAATTTTTTGTTTAGGCACATTTTCAACCTCCCAGAATGCAGTGAGTTGTTTGTCCAACGTCACCTCGCTAAAGAATGAGACTATACTGTTTGTTGGACTCGGTGGTTTCGTACGGCCGGTAAGTATCCAACCGAACACCGTCTCTTGGGCCAGAAGTGTATTAAGTACATTCTTTTTAAGGCCGCTTAGGATAATTTGGGGATATATATCTCCGCCCAGTATGAGGTCCACGTCTGCGTTGACGTAGAACCTCTTATCTGCTAACATTAGATCTGGGAAAGCCTGCATAGCCATAGAGCTGATTTGGCAGGATGGAAGGTTCCCAGTTAGTTCTGTTAAAACGAGCACCGTCGTTGTCAAGCGGAAGCCTGGATCGACAGGTGAACGTAATTCAATGTCTGCGGCTTGCTTTACATGAGCGGTAACTTCGTTTGCGATGCCTGAGACTTGGGCATGCATCTTTCTCGCCGGCACGTTGATTCTGCGTTTGAGTCTTTCAGTTATGAAAGTGCATTCAGACCCCGAATCTATCAATGCCCGCGCGGAGAAATTTGTACCATTGTGGTATATATGTACATTTGCTGTCCCCAGCAGCACGCCTGTATCGGTATTGACGTGACATGCTGTATAGTTTTGGTTCCCATTTTTTTCAGCTTCCCGTCTCGCTTGTGCCTGTTTTGAGGTCGAGGCTTCATTATGGAGCGAATCCTTGAAGGGGTTGCGACTTGGAGCCGGCTGAAGAGTATCCGCATGCAGGAGCGTATGATGACGAGCGTTGCACGTAATGCAGTTGTACGAACTGGTGCATTTCTTTACTGTGTGTCCTGGGGATAAGCAGTTCAGGCACCCATTTATGGATTTGACAAAACGAATTCGCTCCTCTGGGATCAGCGCCCCAAAGCGAGGACAGCTGAGTAATCTGTGCCCATTAACTCTGCACATCTTACAGAATGCCTTGGATGAAGGCCTTGATACCCTTGTCTGAAAGGCACCAAGTCTTTTCGTGGGGGCTTCTATATCGTGCCGTGTGGCATTCGGTTTTTTCCCTTTCGACGTGGCACTATCTACAAAACCTGACACTGTTTCCAGTGTCTGAAATCTGTTAGATAAGAATTTGTCCATATCCTCCCATTTGGATATGTCCATTTTGTGGTCTATGCTTTGTTCCCATAGAGCCAAAGTGCTTTCTGGCAACTTAGTGGAACACAAATATGTTATTATGGCGTCCCAGTTGGAGGTGTCTATTTTGTGGCACTTCAGCGAAGATAGGCAATTATTAATATCGCTCTGCAACTTTTTTATCGAGCTGCCGCACTCACTCTCTACCTTTTTTAAGTTAAACAATATTTGGAGTTGCGTGTTAACGAGAATTCTTTTGTTTTCGTACCTTTCGCACAGGTTCTTCCATGCCATCTCAAAGCCTTCGTTTGTCAGGGGACATTTCTTTACTATATCCTTTGCTTCTCCTTGGGTTTTTTGAATGAGGTGGAACAACCTTTCAACCGGCGACAGGCGACTATTTCGAATGTATATGGCCGTGAACATGTCACGAAACGTGGGCCATGAAAAATAGTCACCCTTGAATATTTCCGTGTCGCAAGGAGGGAGGCGGATACTGTGCTCGAGGCGGTGGCAGGTTTTTCTGGTAAACTGAATTTTTCTGCTTTGCTAGCTAGTTGTGAGGCGAAACGTACATAGGCCGCGTACGTTTTCCTATGTTTTTTTCTAAGCTCTTGGCGTTCATCACTACTCATCCCATCTGACGATAATAACGAGTCAAAGGCAGATTTTACCTTCTTCCATTGGGCTTTCAGCTCCTCTTGCTCGATGGCAATACAGTGTTTGGTATGTTGCTCCTCTGGAATTTGGCCGAAATCTGTTTCGGCGCCTAACAACGACTCTGCGGTTTCATTATAGTTATCCGTCTTCATGGCTCTTTATTCAGATGTACTTGGAGCGAGAAAAAAAGGAAAGAAAAGGTCAAATCTAAAAACGTAGCCTACTCCCAACCACTAATTAGAATCGAGAAAAAAAATGTTAACTGGTTATTCTTGACACCAACCACAACTATGTATATCGTAACTCGCTACTCGCGCGTATTGGTGTATATATATTTAGTGTATGAGACCACTTGCCACACACACTTTAAACAAATTTGTTGAAAAAGTGTAAATTTTCTGCGGATACAGTGCTTTAAATTTAATTTTTACTTTTTATAAATCTACAACAAAGGAAACGAACGTAAATAAGAGTGAGGTGACAATATTCTGAAAGTGGGGTTATGTTACACTTTTTCACCCGTACTTCGAATTACGCGCGCGGCACACTCACTTAGTACAAACAAATCCTATTGGCAAGAAATATGACACTTACTTTTCAAAATGATGCAGCTAACTGGCACAGTGTGATCTTTATTGATAGATAGTATCTTTGCTTGTGGTGTTTGGAAGTGTTGCGATAGCGATTGTTTCTCTCCGGTGTGACCAGGCTGGTTATCACCAAAACTATTGTTGCAATGTATGCCGGATTTTAGTTTGTCGTCTTTGAGCGGACTGTAATTCTGGTTCTATTATTCCGGGGTCGTAAGGACCAATGTTCGGCCGGGGTGCGTCTGTTACCTGCAGTGGGTGGGCGCACCGGGGTCGATCTCTCGGTTTCACTCAGGTGAATATTCAATAAAAGAAAGTAGAGGATTTTCCTCGTTATAAATTCACGTATATTTAAAGAAAAGGTGAACAAATAAATCCGTATACGTTACCTTATGTGGACGCTGATCGCTGGCAGGATGTATTGCGGTAGAAAACTGGATTCTAAAAGGAAGGTTGTTCAGCCGGGTACAACCGTTAAACCCGCAATCTCCTGGTATTTGGGTGGGGAAAGTCACCCACACATTCACCCCGACGTGTATGTGCATGTGCGCTGACAAACGGCACGCACATGCATGCATGCACATACACCTGGGAGCAACGGTGTGAGTGACTGGAATTTCACTGCATGTTTGACACATTAAGGTGTGGCGCACGGAAAAAGAAAAGAAAGTTAGGCCTCAAGCCTAAACATTTGGTATGAATTTTTTTCCGGGTACGGAACTTCCAAATTTGGTACGTTTTTGCATTTTAACGTACACAATTTTTGATTTCGCTGAAGCACTTGACCGCGTCAAACATAAACTAAATTATTTTTAAAATATTTTGAAAGATTTTAAATTTTTCATAAAGTTTTGAAGTTATTGAGCAAACTAACTTTACAGAGCTACTCATTACATTTGTTTAAAAAGGTTGCCGGCACAAAAAGCAGAACAAAAACAGAACATTTGCTTAAAAACAGAACATTTCTGTGATTTTCCTTAGAAAAAAAATACGCAGAACAAAACAGAACTGTTCTGCCAAAAACAGAACGGATGGTCACTGTAATAATGGGTGATATGTATGTATGTATATTTATGACCTAAAATTATTATTTCATTTGGCTGTCCGTTAACTAAAAATATTCGCAGTAATTTTTTTTCCGAAAAAAGTATCACAAATATAAAAATATGTCTTATGAAAATTTAATGAGCTTATAAAAAATCAAGATTAGAAATACTCATATACCTAAAGATGTTTTAAAAAAGAAAAAACTACTTTCAGTAAAAAAAAAAAAGTGTAGTCCGGAGCTGTTCTCAACAACAGTTCGCTCGCTATCCGATGCGCTAACCACTGCTCTACTGCTTTATCTACGAATTCATTGTCAAATCACCAATTCAAGCTGTATGGGCAATGAGCGAGAGAATGAAAATAGCAAGGTCTGAAACCGATTAAAATAACGTTCAGGTTTCGGTTTCGGTTTTGCAACGTGTTTTGGTTTCGGTTCCGGTTTCGTTCTCTAATATTTATTTCGGTTTCGGTTACGGTTTCGTTCCGGTTTCGGTTTCCAAATAAAAACACGAACAAAACAAAATTTTATTGCTAAAATACTCAAGTACCTATGTAGCTTCGAAATAGGTCTGTATTTTCATAACTTTTCTCTGCGGTCATGAATGAAAATTATGTAAAACAAATTCCTAAAATTAACTCTACTATTTTATAAGAAAAATATTAGAATGGAAGCTAAATGAAATGTTAAAATCGTCAAAAACATTATAATGAGTGGTGCTTTCTGAGGCAATCCTGAACATTTCTTTTTCGGATCTCGTAAACTTTTTTCGACCGCTGCATTCAACTATAGTCAAACTTATTGGCAATAGGTTATGTGCCCAAGCATTTACCAGTGCGTAGAATAAATATTTAAAGCTCTGACGCATGAAAATGAGTAAGATGGCGAGTTCGATGTATAAAATCGACAAATTGGATGGAAGCAATTACGATACGTGGTGCATGCTGATTCGTAGTGTATTAATCCATCAAGAGTTGTGGACGGTAACATCTGACCTTTGTCAGAATGGAACAGCAAGAACGAGAAAGCAATGGCGGTATTGATATTGTTTGTAAGTGCTTCGCAAATCAACAATGTTAATAAATGTGCCACTGCTAAGGAAAGTTTGACAGTGTTGAAAGAAATACACGAACCAATAAGCCCTGTACGAAAGGTAACTCTATTCAAAAAATTATTAAATCTCCGCATGAAGGAAGGTGACAGCATCCAACAGCACATTATGAACTTTAGCGACGTAGCGGATAAATTGTCCGAAAACGGTATCACATTCCAAGAAGAACTTTGTTCAATAATGTTGTTGGCCAGTCTACCAAGTTCATACGAAAATTTTGTTGTTGCCCTTGAATCGCGCGACCAGCTTCCCAGCTTCCAAGTTCTAAAAATTAAAATTGTTGAGGAATTCGCTCGACGTGAGAATAACGAGTACATCGTTGAAGGTGCTCAAGCCTTCGTGGCTCGCGGCGAAAACAATAATTTTAATAAGAGAAGTAATAGCGGGCCGAAGCGTGTGATGAGAACCAATAACTTCAAGTGTTATAGATGCGGTACAAAGGGGCATTACGCAGCAAATTGTAACGAGAAAACCAAAGAAAACACTCATGCCAAGAATCATCGAGAAAATCACTCAAGAGTAAGTTCGTTCGCCGCATTTGTTGCAGCCAACAATGGTATGAGTGAATTTGCATGGTGTTTAGACAGCGGCGCATCAACTCATATGTGTGCTCATAGAAATTTGTTTGACTCATTTGAGTCGCACAGCGAAGTAATTGAGATTGCCGGCGGTAAAGTACTGAAGTCTAGTGGCCGTGGAAACGTCGTATTGAACTTGACTGGAAACAAATTCATTTTGAAAGAAGTGTTATACGTACCCGAGCTGCAATGTAATTTTATATCGGCTGGAAAAGCTATAGCAAATGGTTGTAATGTAATTTTCCGTAAAGATTGTGATCTTATTATGTGCAAAGGTAAACAGTTAATAAAAGCTGCTCCATTTAATAATTTGTTTGTGAGTGAGATGCCCAGCAAAAAATTGTTTTTCTCTAACAATGGTAAATATGAGCTTATGAAATGGCACGAACGCTACGGACATCTAAATATGCAAAGCTTGCGTGAATTACAAAGTAAACAATTAGTTCATGGATTAAAGTTTGATTCGGCATTTTTCAGCGAAGAAGTGCATGCAGAAAGAGAACGTGTAGTGTTTTATTTCAACAATATTGTTTTAAGTTTTTAAATAATTCATTTGCATTAATTTATTGTTACAAATAACGTTTGAGAGCAGTAAAATTGCGTGGCTTTTAATTAATTGCAAAAAGAATTGCTTGGGGAATCGCAACAAATACCGCTTGAATTTGCATTGAATTGAGCAGCTGTGATCCGTTTTGTTTTTGCAAACGAGTTAATTTGTGGTGCGGAAGCAAGTTTGAACGTACGAAATTGTAGCTAAATTTATACATCCCAGATAACGTTGCACCCATCAGCAGCCATCAAAATGAGCAAAAACGAAGCACCACGGCAAAACTCCTACAAGAGCAACTCCATCAACACACAGGAGTCACGCATGCGTCGCCATGAACTCACCGTCGAATTGCGTAAATCAAAGAAAGAAGATCAACTTTTCAAGCGTCGCAACATTACTGAAGAGGATATTGTCTCACCGCTCAAAGAGTCCAACAATCAATCGCCAGCCAATTTAACCACTGATGAGATTGTTACAGCTATGAATAGCACCGACGACAATCGACAATTTCTTGGCATGCAATCAGCACGTAAAATGCTTAGTCGTGACCGTAATCCACCTATTGATTTAATGTTAGGACATGGCATTGTGCCCATTTGTATACGTTTTCTGCAAAATGTAACCAATCCTGTTACAATTCGAGGCCGCTTGGGCGCTTACAAATATCGCCTCTGGCACTTCAGAGCAAACACGTTGCGTTATCGAACAGAATGCTGTACCACATTTCGTTGAACTACTCAAATCCAAATCTATCAATCTAGCCGAACAAGCTGTATGGGCTTTGGGTAATATCGCAGGAGATAGTGCAGTTGCACGTGATATTGTTATACAACATAATGTTGTGGATGGCATACTCGGTTTGAGTAATGAGACACCACTTTCTTTCTTGCGCAACATTGTTTGGTTAATGTCGAATTTTTGTCGTAATAAGAATCCATCGCCACCACTTGATGAGATTAAACGTTTGCTGCCTGTACTATCACAATTGCTCTTGGGTTCCGATGTGCAAGTGTTAGCTGATGCCTGTTGGGCCTTATCGTATGTGGCGGATGATGAAAATCAAAAATACAAGCTGTAGTCGATACTGGCGCAGTAACGCGCTTAGTTTCATTACTTTGTTCAGATGAGCCTTCCATTATAGTGCCAGCATTACGTAGCGTTGGTAATATTGTCACTGGTACTGATCTCCAGACGGACGCTGTTCTTGCTGCTGGCGGTTTGCCTCGCTTGGGTGTTTTGTTGCAACATCAGAAGAATAATATTGTAAAAGAGGCCGCTTGGACGGTTAGTAATATCACAGCCGGAAATCAAACGCAGATTCAGGCCGTTGTTGATGCGGGCCTCTTCGCTCAAATACGTCAAGTACTCGAGAAGGGCGATTTCAAATCACAAAAAGAAGCTGCATGGGCTGTTACAAATACAACCACCAGTGGCACACCCGAACAAATAATTGACCTAATTGAAAAGAACCAAATTTTGAAACCATTCTGTGATTTGCTTGATGCAAAGGATCCACGTACTGTTGAGGTTGTACTCTCGGGTATAACCAATCTATTTGTATTAGCCGAAAAGCTGGACGGTACAGAAAATCTTTGTTTGATGGTCGAAGGGATGGGTGGCTTGGATAAATTGGAAAAATTGCAAGAGCATGAAAATGAAGAGATTTGCAAGAAAGCATTCGCTTTGGTCGACACCTACTTTAGCAATGGCTATGAAGCTGAAGCTGAGTTGGCGCCCCAAGAAGTTAACGGCGCGCTTAAGTTTAATGCGGGTCAATCGAAGACGCCTGAAGGTGGTTATTCGTTTTAAAACTTCAGAGGAAGGAAAGGAAAAAAACGTGTTTGCGTGACATGCTAGCAAGATGACAGTATACAAGACCGCAACTGGACATTGCTAGACGATGGCGTTAGTATTCTGATTTTGTAGTTAAAACTTTTTTATTTCATATAAAAAATGACGCGTTAAAAATTTTTGTATTTACTGGCCATGTCAATTAATGATTTAATTGGTACTTTAAGTATTTGAGCAACACTACCCACCTGCATGCATTCGCCAATTTTATTTACATATTTCATCAATTTTTTTTCATAAACACATACTTTTATACGATAGTTTTATCCATATGTTTTATTACTTATTTTATATATTGTAAGCGTAATTGAAGTTTGTGCGAAAAAAAATCGTTACCACTTTGCCGAAATTGCTATTACCATGATTCGGCAGTAAATGAAGAAAGCTGTATACATTGTTTAAAAAGCAAGTGTCATGAAAAGCCATATGAAAGTTCACAAACAAAAACAGCTGATATATTAGAGTTAGTGCACACTGACGTGTGTGGGCCAATAAACAAGTGTTGTTGTTGTTGTAGCGAGGTGTAGCCCTGACTAAATGTCAGACAGGGTCACCCCGAGTGTATTACTCTTGGCCGGGTCGATATAAGTAAACGGTCCGGGTCGTTTCGGCACGATGGGTACAGCACAAGTACTGGTACCGTTCTCGTAGAACCGGCAATACAAGAAACTAGCCATGTAGGCCATGTAGGTCATTTAGCGTTACCCAGGGTGCACCAACGGGGAGGCGACCTACTCTTACACCTTGTTCGATTGGCGGTGCAAAATATTTTGTTACTATGATTGATGACAAAAGTAGATATGTGCACGTTTACTTCATCAAAAGCAAAAGCGAAGTGTTAGAAGTTTTTAAAACTTACGTGAGCATGGCTGAACGTCAAACGGGTCGAAAATTAAAAATATTAAGAAGCGAACTTTGGTAGAAATGGCAAGAACAATGTTGGTGAGTGCATCTTTGGACGAATGTTTTTGGGCAGAAGCCATTACATGTGCAGCTTATTTGAGAAACCGGTCACCTACAAAACCGTTAGTAAATACAACACCGTACGAGGTTTGGATGGGCAAGAAGCCAGACGTTAGTTGCTTGAGAATTTTTGGTTCTACTGCCATAGCTCTCGATAAAACGCAAACCAAGAAATTCCGCAGCAAGGGCAAAGAGTACATAATGGTGGGATACTTGGAAACCTCAAAAGCGTATCGTCTCTATGACAAGATCAAACGCAATGTAATTTTAAGTCGAGACGTATATTTTATTGAAAACGTTGAGCAAAAAGAAATTATTAACGTGGAAGAAGAAATTTTAAATAAGGGTGCAGGAGAGGTTGTTAATGTTATGCCAACGTTGAAAACGTAAAAGCGACGAACAGTGATGCAGATGAATCAGATAAATTCGAACCACCAATGGGTAAAATATTCCCGAAAGAAACGGACTCAGATATTTTTGAATCGCCAGCAGGAAAATTCGGGCCAGGTCGTCCGCGAATTTTGCGCGATGAATCAGATAAATTCGAACCACCAATGGGTAAAATATTCCCGAAAGAAACGGACTCAGATAATTTTGAATCGCCAGCAGGAAAATTCGGTTTGGTTTAATTCGGCGATGGTTTAAAAGGCAGGCCGAAGAAACAAAAGCACTTAGTGAGCTTATTAAGCACAGCAAATGTTAAAATACCAATGACAGTGTCTGAGGCAATGTCGAGTAATGAGGCATGATGAATGGAAAGTTTCGATGCAACAGGAGTACGACGCGTTGGTACGTAATGAAACGTGGGAGGTGGTTGATCTTCCGCATGGCCAGAAAACGATCGGTTGCAACTGGGTATTTTCCTTGAAGAAGAATGAGTGTGGCGAAATTGAACATTTTAAAGCGCGGTTGGTTGCTAAGGGCTGCAATCAGAAGTTCGGGGTGAACTATACAGAAACATACTCGCCTGTCGTTCGTTACGCAACCATAAGGATGGTACTCGCAATAGCAGCAGAATATCAACTTCATGTGCACCAACTAGATGTGTCCGCCGCTTACCTCAATGGAGACTTGCATGAAGATGTATTTATGACCCAACAGGAAAAATTTGATGATGAAACGGGAAAAGTACTCAAATTGAAGAAATCGCTCTGTGGTCTCAAACAATCTGGGCGTATTTGGAATGAGAAACTGGACACGGTTCTTAAAAATGTGGGTTACAAAGCATGTGAAAGTGAACCATGCTTATACAGCAAGGCTTCGAAATCCAGTATAAATATTATTGCAGTATACGTTGACGACTTGCTAATAGCTTGTTCGAACTTTGGTGAGTTAAACGATACTAAAGAAAATATTGTAAATGTTTTTCAGATAGTCGATAAAGGTCCGCTACGTCATTTCCTGGGTCTTGAGATTGAACGAGAAAACGAAACTGGTGCGATATTTTTGGGGCAGAAGCAGCATATAAAGAACATTTTGAAAGCGTTTGGTATGGGTGAATGCCGGAGTGTTGCTACACCATTAGAAGTCAATTACCAAGTACACTGCAACAATGACAATTGTGAAAGCGTTAACACTACCGAGTACCAGTCTGTAATCGGCTCTCTAATGCACATAGCAATTTGTTCGCGACCAGACATTCTTCACTCCGTTTGCAAGTTATCACAGAGGAATGCAAACCCTCATAAGGAACACATGACAGCAGCAAAGCATGTACTACGTTACTTATATGCGACGTCTGATATAAAGCTAAAATACGTAAAATCTGGTGAGCAAATCAAGGGCTATGTAGACGCAAATTGGGCTGGAGACCCTTCCGACAGAAAATCGTACACTGGTTACGTCTTCTTCTTAGCCGGCGCAGCGTTTTCATGGGAATGCAAAAAGCAAACGCCAGTTGCGTTAAGCAGTACAGAGGCCGAGTACATGGCTCTTTCGGCAGTGGCAAAAGAAGCTATATATTTACAAAAACTTTTTAATGAAATAAATTTACAATTTAAACTGAATACTATTGATATTTACGGGGATAATCTAAGCGCAATGAATCTTGTTAAAAATCCTATTTACCATAATAGAAGCAAACATATTGACGTCAGATTTCACCATATAAGAGAATGTTATAAAAATAAAGTAATTGAATTAAAATATTGTTGCACTAAATATATGGTAGCAGATGTGTGTACCAAAAATCTTTGTAAAGTAAATCATAACAAATGTACAACATTACTTGGGCTTACAATGAATTAACTATATAAAAAGGGTCCTGCATTTAGAAGTTATGTATAATGAAGAGGAGTGTTGAAATTGCATTATAATAAGTACGCAAAAATGCATCCCTATATTCTCTTTTTATATTATCTTAAACCTTTCTACATGTACACACATTTATCTAAATTGAATAAAAAGAAATAAGCGGACTCGCATATTTTCGTTCGAGCAAACAAGTGTGTTTTTCCTTACTGTTCCGAATATATTTCCAATAAAACTTCCTCTTTCAGAATTTTTATACTGAGGTCAAGACGTGTCCTTTGTAACCTTGCTCGGCAATCTTTCGTGAAAGCTTTCAGGGTACCTTTTTGTAAAAGAAAATACCTATGTGCCCAGTAAAAGTAGTGGGACATTAAAAAAATTCAAAACCGTTTGGAACCGGTTCCGGCTTTTGAAACGGTTTCGGTTTCGTTCTTTTTCAATTTGAAAAATTAATCGGTTTTATTCGGTTACGGTTTCGGTTCAGTCCTTGCAAAATAGTTTCTCTAATAAAAGGAGGAGATTGTTGAGTGAAAGATTGAAAGGTTCATTTTGCAGAAATATGAGTTCTATTTATAGAAATTTATTATACATGGCGTGTTTTTAAATCTTTTTAGGGGGAGTAAATTATAAATTCTGGTTAGGTCAAAAAAAGTTTGAAGATTTTCTAGCTTTTTTCTTTAACCATAACTTAGCAATATTTAAGACACTTTATATGGATTTTTTATTTGATTTAAAGAAAAAATATATATTGATTTTTCTATTCAATTTGGTCTAGACTTGTTTGGGGCTCGGGTTGCAAATCTGCCCTTTTAAAAGTTAATACATATGTACATATGAATAGAAATCAGTTCTTGCCTTCAGTAAAATTCAAGACGACCGCTAACCACTTAGCTTAGTTCAAAATTTAAGTACATATTAAATATGTTGTCGATTTTTATATTTTAAATAGGGAGTCTATCAGCAACTTTGTCTCAAACGGTAGAAATCACAAAAATTTATAGAAGTAATCTACAGAAGTCCGATAAATAGACTACTGTGTTTGAAAAAATTTCGCAACTTCGATCTTATAGGTTTGTTTATTGGGCTGCTCTAGCTTACGCCAGATTGAGATATTTCACAAAATTGTGTTTAACGAACACTTTTCTTGCTCTAGGTTGCTCTATCTTTTGTTTCATGAGTACGCTCAAAACAAAACTAGAGTAATCCAGATCACAAATTTCTGCTCTAGCTTTTTTTATGGAGTAAGTTAGAGCAGAGAAGCAATTGTCAGTCAGGAAAAAGTAAATTTTTGAAAACTTCAAAAAAATTAGCTTGCAAGAAAATCAATGTGTTTGTAAACGTGAATTTGCATTAATTTTGAATATTTAAATAAAAAAACCAAATAAAAAGAAACTAACGAGATTCAAGTGTTTCATGGCATTTCTGCTCTGAGTTGCTCTATTTCTATTTTGACAGCTGCCCTGCTCTGCTCTGCTCTAACCTGCTCAGAACTTTTTTTTGGTCAGTAAACAAATCTTATATCATCAAAAATTAGAGAAAAAAAAACCAAATTGAATAAGCGGTTATCGCATTTCTATAATGGGTGGTATATATGCATTTTTATTATTATTAAAATGTTTTTATGTTTGCTTTCGTCGTTCTTGTGCCCGGATTTTTGCATTCGATTTTGAACCAACTTCTTGTTGTGCTAGGGTCTTGAAATTTTCACCACAGTTCAGGTCGCGATGACAACGCAATATTATAATAAAAATTCCTATAGGTGGCGCGTGGGTCGCTATATTTTCAAAAATCGCATTTATGGTCCGATTTGGCTGAAATTCGGAACATGTATTACTACTATGAAAAGAAATATTTTCCTAAAAAAAATCCGCTAGGTGGAGCTGAGATCGGGGTAATAAAAACTGAAAATCCTAATTATGGAACGATTTAGCTGATATTTAGCGTGTGTATTAATTAATCAATTTCCAAATGTTAAAAAAAATATTGGACCCGCTAGGTGGCGCGTGAGTCGCTCTATGTAAGAAATACGAAGGTCTGTTTTCGGTGTCGATTAATTTGTTTTTCAACGAACTTCCCGTTCAGGTAGAATCTTGAAATTTTCATCGTCGTTTAGTTTTCTGGCCCCACGGAATATAAAAAAAAATAATTCCGATAGGTGTCGTACGGGTAGAGATATTTGAAAAGTTTCATTTCCAGAGATTTTGCTTTGGATTTTGAACTAACTTCCCATTGAGCTGGGGTTTTGAAATTTTCACCATCGTTCAGGTTTCGCTGACAATGCATTATACAAAAAAAAATCCAAAATATTGCTTTAATTGCAAAAGTCCCATTTATCGGCCTATCTTCCTTATTGCTATCTGAATATTTCGTACACATGCTATAATGCGTTTTCAGCGCCATAACAGCATCGAAATTTCGAATATTTGAATTTCACTTATTCGAACATTCAATATTCAACGTCATATGCATACATTTAGGCGCAGTCACTGTTGCACAAAGGAAAGAAAAAGTGTTTTATAATGCTTAAAAAATAATAATTTTATTCATGTAACCATAGACACACCGCATAAAGCGTGTAAACGTAGAAAATTGCCGAATGCGTAAATGAACTGTCAAAATTTTTATGGAACGAAGTTTACACAAATTCGGTAAACTTCCGCGAGGAGTTTTGTGTAAACACCTCGAAAAATTACCCAATTCGATTACGCTGTTCGACATGCAGTTTTTCAAAGCAGTCAATGCACACTTGACAAAAAATAGAAGAATATACTAAAAAATGGGTCAAAAATTTAATTAATGGGAATTTCAAAATAAAAAGTATTCACATAAATTTATCTATATCGTTCATCTAACTGAGCTGTAAAATGTATATATTTACGCTTTCGTTAAGTTATATGGTTACATGAGTAGCACTAATATGACACAGAATATCCAATTACAATCTTAGAAATTTTCACAGACTCACAACTAAAAAGTATAAAATAAAAAATAGAATAAAAATTTTTTTTTAATTTAAAATGTTTTTAAAATGAACTAAAAACTGGAAAATAATTTCCCCTCTGCCTACATAGATTCTTCACCACGTAAAGCTTATCTGGAACATTTGTGAGTGGGAATTCTTATAGGTATTAAATAGTACTTGGAGTTTGAAATGTATAAAAACATTTGGCGCTTGCTATATCGTGAAAGATGTTTTGTTTTTCAGAAAAATTCATATCGGTAATAAGATTGTTAGAAATTAATGCATGGTTCGTAGCGTGCTAACGCAATGCATTCGCAGAGTATGTGAACCGGCGTTTCATCGTCCAGTTCGCAAAACCGACAAATTGTTGTATCTCACAGTTTCAATTTACTCAGGTGATAATGTAGACTACAATATCCCATATAATACCCAGTGAGGGTTCTTAGATCCACCCTTCTTAGATTTATGAGCCTGGCCGATGCTCTTTGCGATGGTTCTATAAAGAGTTTGGCCTGCCTCTATCCTAGGCTGCTGCCTAAATTGTTTGCTTATGGTCTCCTTTACGTGGGCCTTGGTGAGACCACAGAAGGGTTCCGGACCATAAAAAGCTGTTAGAGCACCTTGTTTTGCAAGCTGGTCCGCTTTTTCGTTGCCGTCATGTCCTTCATGCCCTGGGACCCAACCTCATAAACAAGCTTCGAAGTTATTGTGTACGACTGCAAGGCACGTAGGGCGGCCTGACTGCCCGAGATAATGTAAATTCGCCTAGAGGATAGTCCTCTTTTAATAATAGTAATAATTCCCAACGGTTAACCCACTATCCCGCCCAACCGACAATAGGGGCGCATCCGCATGACGCACGGATTAAATTTGCCGAGTGTTTAAACAAATATTGCACTTACTTTACATATAACAAACCCGGCAGACGTTGTCCTGCCCAAACATTAACTTGTTTTCAATTATTAAATGTGACTCGCCCTTTTCATTTCAGCTCTACAACCTTCTTCCCGTTCACTGCTCCTTCATCCTTTTCCTATGCTGTTCTCTTTTCATTTTGTTTTTCTAATTGTCATCTATACCCCTATCCCTTTCCTAATCTCACTCCCAAAATGAATTAATATGGCTCCCCTTCACGAAAACCACATTTTGAACGCTTATTCTGTTATCGATAAATATGTCGAAATGAAACAGATACCAAATTAAAAGCTGTGGTCTTCCCTATCGTTAGATACCAATTTTGTGCGAGTATTTCAAAGTTTACCCGAAACCAAATTTTGACCGATACCTCTGTTATCGACAAATATATCGAAATGAACCAAAGTCCCAATGAAATCTGTGATCTCCCCAATTCGTTTGAAACCAATTTTGTGCGAATATTCCAAAGTTTACCCGAAATCACATTTTGACCGACAACATTGTTATCGATAAATATATCGAAATTAACGAAAGTCCAAATGAAAGCTGTGGTCATTCCCATTTGTTTGATATCAATTTTATGAAAATATTCCAAAGGTTACCCGAAACCACATTTGGACCGATAACTATGTTATCGATAAATATATCGAAATGAATCAATGTCCGAATGAAAGCTGTGGTCTTTGCCATTCGTTTGATATCAATTTTCTGCAAATATTCCAAAGTTTACCCGAAAGCACATTTTGACCGATAACTCTATTATCGATAAATATATCGAAATGAACCAAAGTCCAAATGAAAGCTGTGGTCTTTCCCATTCGTTTGATATCAATTTTGTGCAAATATTCCAAAGTTTAACCGAAACCACATTTTGACCGATAACTCTGTTATCGATAAATATATCGAAATGAACCGAAGTCCAAATGAAAGCTGTGGTCATTCCCATTTGTTTGATATCAATTTTGTGAAAATATTCCAAAGGTTACCCGAAACCACATTTTGACCGATAACTCTGTTATCGATAAATAATGAGCCAAAGTCCAAATGCATGCTGCGGTCTTCCCCTTTCGTTAAATACCAATTTTGTGCGAATATTCCAAAGTTTACGTAAAACTACATGTTGACCGATAACTATGTTATCGATAAATATATCGAAATTTCATGGTGCCTGTTGCAGACTCTATACTCCTAAGAATTTGTGTGCAAAATTTGGTAAAGATCGGGGCATTGATTCAGACGTAAAGAGCCACAAGCATTAGCTATCAGTGACAAACTTACGTTTTTACATATTTGTAAGATATATTTATATCACAATAAACGCATTAAATTTTGCATGTGCGATTGGAACACGAAGGTAACACCAAAGGGGTGTAAAAGTAGGTCGCCTCCCAGCTAGTGCACCCTGGGTAACGCTAAATGACCTACATAGCCTACACGGCTAGTTTCTTGTATTGCCGGTTCTACGAGAACGGTACCAGTACTTGTGCTGTACCCATCGTGCCGAAACGACCCGGGCCGTTTTCTTATATCGACCCGGCCAAGAGCAATACACTCGGGGTGACCCTGTCTGACTTTTCGGCAGGGCTACACCTCGCTACAACAACAACAACAACCAAGGCAAAACTTCAAACTTAATGCATTTTCGTCTCCAAAAATTGACAATGGAAAATTGCAAAAAAAATTCGCTTTCACGTAGATCCGTTGTATACGCATTATTAAAACAAAAATACCCAAAGAATTTTCGTTTAATACCAAATTTCATTAAATCAATTTTAAGGCTACAATGCTTTTTTTGATTATTAAAAAAGATATATGTATGCATTGAAGATAGTACGTAAAAAAAAATGTAAAAACGACGCAACTTCTTAACATTTTAATGCGTTTAGTACGAAACCGAAAAAAACAACTCAATTTGAACACTGCGTTGAACCATGCAGCGACATCTGTTACTGAAAACTCATTAAACGCATCTACAACAAAAACCATTTCAACACAGAATGAAAATATCGCGCAGGGTGAAAAATAAACAAAAATGAGCTATAAATTATAGTGGAATTAATAAGATGAGATATAAAGTATGGTGGAATTAATAAGATTGTATGGGAGGTGCCACGCCCCCCTAATATCTTGTTTTGATTTTAATACATGAGCTGCGCGTGGTAATAAAAAACAAACCCCCCAAAGGAAGTATATAATTTCGTTCAGCCGTTTTCGAATTTTAGCGTGACGACTGAACACCATTTCATTTATATATATATAGATTAGATTAAAATATTACATAAACATTTTAAACATTTTACAAAACCAAACATATTTTTTCAACATATAACAAATATTAGCGTCACTTCCTGAGGTGTTGTCAACCAAATATTTACCAAAACAAAAGACAGAGTGGACAAAGAACAACAACACAACGTAATATACGAAATAAAATGCAATGGAAAGTTTGGAGACGACTGTAATAAGGTGTACGTGGGTACCACTAAGCGTCAATTGGGCATAAGAATAAATGAGCACAAGGCGGACGCGCCAAAAAACAAAGGTACCACTGCACTTGCCCAACTCCTCAGCGACAACAACCATACAGCTGATTTCACGAATGTCAGAATATTGGATGTACAAAAACGAACGAGAACAAGATTGACACTGGAAAGCTTGAGGATATAAGAGACGCAATTAAGTATAAAGAAGATGTGGACACTATAAACAGCGCTTACCAGACAGCCATAACAAAGCAAACAAGTGGACGGAAGTGATGCTAATATTTGTTATATGTTGAAAAAATATGTTTGGTTTTGTAAAATGTTTAAAATATTTATGTAATGTTTTAATCTAATTGTTATATGTCAAGTAAGTGCAATATTTGTTTAAATGCGTTAATTCACTTATTGTTATATGTTTTTTGTAAAATAAAGGCAGACTCTCTGAAGAAGATGCAAAATGCATTGAAACTGGTAGGAGGGAAAAGGAAAATAACATAAATTTTTCGCTTCTGATCAACGGCAAAAAAAGCTCCATAGGCATACCCCAAGGATAATTTAAACATTGGCCCTAACAACAATTATCATATAAATTATATCGGAGAGCTCAACCGACACAACCAAACAATTCATAATAAAGCATTTTTTTCAGCATATTAGATTTAAGTATGACAACGACACCTGCTACACAATCAAACAATATAACAAAAATAATCAAAGGCTGCGTAACCAACAACAAAGACTAAAATTTTTTCTAATTTGCAAGGACTATGGAATAACACCCCCACATCTGAATGTTAAGACAAATAAATTTAAATACGGCTTCAAATTGGATACAACCCGAAAACCAATGGAAAAAGTAGAATCACAATTTTTGACGAGAGTATTAAACCTTGAAATAAAAGAAGTCAACATACAAATTAAACAAATAAAAACTACCATGGGACATATTAAAGAAAATCTTAAACAAAAATTAGAAGAAGAAGAATTAAAGAAAATATTAGATAGCCAGAAAATATATTTCAAAACTATGACGACTGCCACAGAAACCAACCTAAATGAAAAATTAAAAAATCAAATAAGTAAGAATTTTGAAAAATTTGGACTGAGAGCCAATGAGGACTGGTTTATAAACAAAACCAATTTAGATGTATCACAAGATTGCCGCTGGGTATTGTCGTTAGGGAAAAAGTTCGCGTTGCCCATTACAAGAGATACATTTTCACCCATACATATCATCGCAGATCTGGAACAGAGCATCCAGACGATACGATGAGAGATGAGAGAGAGAAAGATACCGCGAGATGCAGGATCGCTACAAAAATTAACGCTTATAAAAACAAAAATAAGAATGGGCAGAAAGAAAAAAATCATATTGAAGATGTTTGAGAACACTAAGAAATTTATAACACAACACAAGGACTCAGTCATAATTACAAATTCAGATAAGGGTAACAAAACAGTTATGATGTATAAGACGGACTACCAAGAGAAGATGAACAATTACTAAGTATATGACAAGAACACCTACAAAACAACAAGAGCGGACCCAACACAACATCATCATTTCATTTATTGGCGCTTAACCGCCTAAGCGATTTTGGCCGTTGCATATCAAAGCACGCCAGTCATTCCTTTTTAGCGATAACTGACGCCAATTGGAAACCCCAAGGGAGTTCAAGTCATCCTCCACCTGTTGTTTCCATCTCAGTCGAGGCCTCCCCCTTCCTCCCAACACAACAACTTCTCAGAAAAAACACCATTGTTAATGACATTTACAAACAGAAAAATATAACATTGATCTGAGACAAAAAACTGAACTCACTTGCACGGCAGCTACAGCACCGAGACTCTATGGGCTACCCAAAATACATAGAGATAATACACCTCTACGTTCGATCTCGTCGTCCGTAAACGTCCCTTGCTACAAACTGTCGAAGTATATCACGACCAAGAAATACAACCTTCAAAATTCTATACATATACAAGTGAAAGAAAAACTTGAAAAAATACAGATTAATGACGATGAACTCCTCATATCCTTCGATGTAGTGTCCTTATTTACTAACATACCAACACAACTAGCCATCCAGAACATAATGCAAAAATGGCAGAGAGTACAAGAACACACATCCATAACTCGAGCACAGTTCAAATCAATTTTAGATTTTTGTCTACGAGACAACAATTATTTTGTTTATGATGGCACTATCTACCAACAGATCCATGGTATGCCAATGGGAAATCCCCTATCCCCCACTGTGGCAGATATTGTATTGGACAAAATTCTTGACGACAGCACTGCTGAACTGCAATCAAAAGACATATATATTAAATACATAGACAAATATGTAGATGATATATTAGCCATAGGTAAGACCAAGGACGTGGAAGAAATTTTAAAAACCTTAAATACTCAGCATAAGAAAATCCAATTCACTACAGAAAAAGATAAAAAGTTGGCCTTCCTAGACAATGAAATAATACGAGAAAGTAGGAATTTAAAAACGAATTGGTACTCGAAATCAATTGCATCCTCTAAAATGATTAACTACCACTCAAATCAGCCATGGTCCCAGAAAAAGAATACGGCAGTGAACCTAATAAGAAAAATTCTCACACTTAGTGAAAAGGAGTTCAGAAATGTCAACATGCAGAAAATTAAAAATATACTCTATAAAAATGGGTACCCTAGTGCTGTTACGGAGATGCTGATAACAACAGTAATAAACAAAATAAACCATCCGAATGTTAATACACAAACAAATAATGAACCACAAAACAAAATATACATGGGAGTCACATACGTACCAGGTTTAACGGACAACAAAACTTTAAACAAAATCTTAAACAACAACAATGTCAACTTTGCACACCGGCCACACTGTATACTCAACCAAATATTTACAAAAACAAAAGACTGAGTGGACAAAGATTAACAACACACCGTAATATACGAAATAAAATACAATGGAAAGTTTGGAGACGACTGTAATAAGTTGTACGTGGGTACCACTAAGCGTCAATTGGGCATAACAATAAATGAGCATAAGGCGGTCGCGCGAAAAAACAAAGGTACCACTGCACTTGCCCAACACCTCAGCGTCAACAACCATACAGCTGATTTCACCAATGTCAGAATATTGGATGTAGGAAGACGAAGGAGAACAAGGTTGACACTCGAAAGCTTGAGGACACAAGAACGAATAAGAGACGCAATAAACTATAAAGAAGATGTGGACAATATAAACAGCACTTACCTGACAGCCATAACAAAGCAAACAAGTGGACGGAAGGGATGCTAATATTTGTTACATGTTGAAAAAATATGTTTGGTTTTGTAAAAAGTTTAAAATGTTTATGTAATGTTTTAATCTAATTGTTATATGTAAAGTAAGTGCAATATTTGTTTAAATGCGTTAATTCACTTATTGTTATATGTTTTTTGTAGAAGATGCAAAATGGATCGAAACATAAATTTTTCGATTCTGATCAACAGCCAAAAAATCTCCATAGGAATACCCCAATATTCTTTTTAATTTTACAAATATAATCTGTGTAACATTTTTTATTCAATTCAAAATATTTCTGACGTAAGTTGGAGTACTTTAAGTAATCTTTAATTAAACCGGATTTTTTATACAACTTGAATGAACGGTTCTTTTTATTTTTTAAAACTTTCAGCTGTTTAGTGAACCAGGCTTGCGTTGGCTCGTCATAAGAAGATTTACGTTTAGGTACATGTTTTTCAAACAGGGAATAAATAGTATTATTAAAATGTGCAACGTTAAGCTCAATATCGCCAAAGTATAACTTTTTAAAATTAGTTTTAGAAAAGTCAAAGTCAAAGAATTTAGATGTATCATCGACGAAAGCTAAGTCCAGGACCTTTCCGAACTTGTTGGGGGTAACATTTATCTGATTTAAACAAAGGTCCGACATTTCATCCAAAAAGTCATTAAATCCCGCCTTAGATGGATTTGGGATAATGCTTCCGTCGAAGATACTCCACGATATATGTGGTAAGTTAAAATCGCCTAAAACAATCATCGAATCAGCAATGTTGGTCATTAGATTTACAGCTTTCAGCAAAGAGATATGCTGCATATAGATTGAAATGTCAGATGAGGGAGGGATATAACAAACAGATAAATATATGTACGCGTTGTCCAACTGTATTCGGACGCACTTGAATTCGTTTGAATCGATGCCAGGGACGTTGACCTCCTCAGAGGGCAACGAGGAATGAACAGCCATAAGAACACCGCCCCCGACCCTGTTCAAGCGGTCATTTCTATATACTTGATATACATTAGACAAAAACTCAGCATTGAAAACGTGAGGTTTCAGCCAGGTTTCGGTAAAAGTAATGACGCTATAGTTACAATAAAGCAGGACCCGGCAAAATTGGAAGTGAATTGTTAGCGAAATAGCGGTAATCGCATCTGTTTGCTCCGTCACTCACTAGCAAGTACCGACCGACATCCATTGATTGGTCAATGCGATCATAGCAACAATGTCATTGTTCGAGAGGTCAAGCAAAGAGCGTAATAATCTACGTGAATTTGGTTTTAAAATTTTCGGACAATTGTCCCACTAAGTGCCTAGGCCTGCAATAAAGGGATTTTAAATAGAGATTAGTTAGTTTAGTATTTACACCTCTAACGTTTTGATAAAATATGTTAACGGACTTAATGCTCAGTTTTTTGGTTCAGCAATACCATGAGAAATTGACGCTTCATCTTCAACATTCTTCCTTGGCCTTTCTTCAAATTCCCGTACAAGAGCACCAGGAGGCCAAAAAGAACTGTCCAAGAGAGTATCGTAGTCCTTTTCCGAGACTTCAACTCTAAAAGAGGACATACTTCTCTGATACGTAAACTTAAATTTTCTCAGAGTTAAGCTTTCAATTCTAGTTTTTGAGGAGATATGATAGGCCAAATCATCTTCCGTGGTGTCTAGATTGAACCTCGACACAAAAATAGCTTTATTGCGAGGGACCACAACCTGCTTCCTAGCCATTGATTCAGATTCAGAAATAGATTCAGTTTGAATTATTGGAATTGAAGTGGTTGAAGGTTGTGGGTTATTCCTAGTAGACATCCTTTGAGAGACGTTCTTTGATGATGACTGAACTGTATTAGTTGGGACTGGAGACGCTAAATTTATAAGTTCCAGTGTTGGAGGAATGTTTCTGTTGAGGGATTAGGCGGTTCATCAGTAGGTTTACTATCGTTAACAGGATTATTGTCAACTGAAACAGGGGATTTTTCTAAGCCTTCAAAAGTTTTAAATATACTCTCATATTTTTAAAATTTTTCTGTTAATAAAGAAAAATCTTTGCTGATTTCATTAAATCCATTTCTTGTTTGCCTAAAGATTTTGCAGAGATATACTTCGGTCGCCCGACATTTGGAACAAGACCAACGCAGGCCTTTATCCTCATTAAGTAGGTCTACCGTCCTGCCAACCAATCCGGTACACTTACCGTGGACCAGCCCATTACATAGCCAGCAGATCACAAAGCGCCCCGAGAGGCTTTTTATTTGCAGTTTTGCTTCATGCACGACATTTTAGTAATTTTTTTGTTAAACTGATAGAAAAAGACAAAATTTTTTTGAAGATTATTAATTAAAGATAAAACGATCAAACAAAAATAGAAAACTATTAGTAAATTAAATAACACAAAAACAACCCAGACGTTTAATAGCACTGAGTGAGCAGGTTTAAATACCATAAAAAATAGAATAAAAATATATTTTTAATTTAAAATGTTTTTAAAATGAACTAAAGACTGGAATATAATTTCCCCTCTGCCTACATAGATTCTTCACCACGTAAAGCTTATCTGGAACATTTGTGAGTGGGAATTCTTATAGGTATTAAATAGTACTTGGAGTTTGAAATGTATAAAAACATTGGCGCACGCTACGAACCATGCATTAATTTCTAACAATCTTATTACCGATATGAGCTTTTCTAAAAAAAACATCTCTTCACGATATAGCAACCGCCAAATGTTTTTATACATTTCAAACTCCAAGTACTATTTAATACCTATAAGAATTCCCACTCACAAATGTTCCAGATATGCTTTACGTGGTCAAGAATCTAAGTAGGCAGAGGGGAAATTATTTTCCAGTTTTTAGTTCATTTTAAAAACATTTTAAATTAAAAATATATTTTTATTCTATTTTTTATTTTATACTTTTTAATTGTGAGTCTGTGAAAATTTCAAAGATTGTAATTGGATATTCTGTGTCATATTAGTGGTACTCATGTAACCATATAACTTAACGAAAGCGTAAATATATACATTTAACAGCTCAGTTAGATGAACGATATAGATAAATTTATGTGAATACTTTTTATTTTGAAATTCCCATTAATTTAATTTTTGACCCATTTTTTAGCATATTCTTCTACGAACCATGCATTAATTTCTAACAATCTTATTACCGCTATGAATTTTTCTGAAAAAAAAAAAAACATCTTTCACGATATAGCAAGCGCCAAATGTTTTTATACATTTCAAACTCCAAGTACTATTTAATACCTATAAGGATTCCCATTCACAAATGTTCCAAATAAGCTTTACGTGGTGAAGAATCTATGTAGGCAGAGGGGAAATTATTTTCCAGTTTTTAGTTCATTTTAAATTAAAAATATATTTTTATTCTATTTTTTATTTTATACTTTTTAGTTGTGAGTCTGTGAAAATTTCTAAGATTGTAATTGGATATTCTGTGTCATATTAGTGGTACTCATGTAACCATATAACTTAACGAAAGCGTAAATATATACAATTAACAGCTCAGTTAGATGAACGATATAGATAAATTTATGTGAATACTTTTTATTTTGAAATTCCCATTAATTTAATTTTTGACCCATTTTTTAGTATATTCTTCTATTTTTTGTCTAGTGTGCATTGACTGCTTTGAAAAACTGCATGTCGAACAGCGTAATCGAATTGGGTAATTTTTCGAGGTGTTTACACACTAAACTCCTCGCGGAAGTTTACCGAATTTGTGTAAACTTCGTTCCATAAAAATTTTGACAGTTCATTTACGCATTCGGCAATTTTCTACGTTTACACGCTTTATGCGGTGTGTCTATGGTTACATGAATAAAATTATTCTTTTTTAAGCATTATAAAACACTTTATCTTTCCTTTGTGCAACAGTGACTGCGCCTAAATGTATGCATATGACGTTGAATATTGAATGTTCGAATAAGTGAAATTCAAATATTCGAAATTTCGATGCTGTTTATGGCGCTGAAAACGCATTATAGCATGTGTACGAAATATTCAGATAGCAATAAGGAAGATAGGCCGATAAATGGGACTTTTGCAACTAAAGCAATATTTTGGAAATTTTTTTGCATAATGCGTGTCAGCGAAACCTGAACGATGGTGAAAATTTCAAAACCCCAGATCAATGGGAAGTTAGTTCAAAATCCAAAGGAAAATCTCTGGAAATGAAACTTTTCAAATATCTCTAACCGTGCGTCACCTATCGGAATTATTTTTTTGTTATATATTGCGTGGGGCCAGAAAATTAAACGACGATGAAAATTTCAAGATTCTACCTCAACGGGAAGTTCGTTGAAAAACAAATTAATCGACACCGAAAACAGACCTTCGCATTTCTTAAAAGTGCGACTCACGCGCCACCTAGCGGGTCCAATTTTTTTTTTGAACATTTGGAAATTGATTAAGTAATACACACGCTAAATATCAGCTAAATCGGTCCATAATTAGGATTTTCAGTCTTTATTACCCCGATCTCAGCTCCAACTAGCGGAATTTTTTTTAGGAAAATATTTCTTTTTCAAATTAATATGCAACAAGTAAGGAAAGCTGTCTTCGGCTGTGCCGAAGGCTATATACCTTTCATGAATAAGCGTCACGATTTTCACTGTTCGATCCCCAGTACAGCCTGTGTCAATTTAACTATATTTACTATACACATTACACATCTTTGTTATAATCTAAAAAAACTTACAAAATAATAGGATCCGAGTTATCGGAACAATCGATTGTATGGAGGCTATATATTATACGTGTTCAATTGTACTGACTTACACTATACACATTACATATGTAGAAAGTACTATAGGTGCAATATTTTACGTTCCTAACTTTTTAAATGCGGAAGTATTGGCCAAAAAACCTTATATCTGAACAATCGGTTGTATGGGGGCTATATGTTACATTTGCCCGATCTTGTTGATTTTCACTATATACACTACATAAATAGAAAGTACTCGAGTTGCAAAATTTTACGGTCCTAACTTTTTAATTGCAGAAGTTTTGGCCAAAAAACCTTATATCTGAACAATCGGTTGTATGGGGGCTATATGTTACATTTGCCCGATCTTGTTGATTTTCACTATATATACTACATAAATAGAAAGTACTCGAGTTGCAAAATTTTACGTTCCTAACTTTTTAATTGCAGAAGTTTTGGCCAAGAAACCTTATATCTGAACAATCGGTTGTATGGGGGCTATATGTTACATTTGCCCGATCTTGTTGATTTTCACTATATACACTACATAAATAGAAAGTACTCGAGTTGCAAAATTGTACGGTCCTAACTTTTTAATTGCAGAAGTTTTGGCCAAAAAACCTTATATCTGAACAATCGGTTGTATGGGGGCTATATGTTACATTTGCCCGATCTTGTTGATTTTCACTATATATACTACATAAATAGAAAGTACTCGAGTTGCAAAATTTTACGTTCCTAACTTTTTAATTGCAGAAGTTTTGGCCAAGAAACCTTATATCTGAACAATCGGTTGTATGGGGGCTATATGTTACATTTTCCCGATCTTGTTGATTTTCACTATATACACTACATAAATAGAAAGTACTCGAGTTGCAAAATTTTACGGTCCTAACTTTTTAATTGCAGAAGTTTTGGCCAAAAAACCTTAAATCTGAACAATCGGTTGTATGGGGGCGGTTAAATGGTGGCCACATACAAAATTTCAGCCAGATATCTCAAAAATTGAGGGACTAGTTTGCGTTCAAACAGACAGACGGACAGACGGACAGACGGACAGACGGACATGGCTAAATCAACTCATTTCGTCATCCTGATCATTTCGGTATACTTATTGATGGGTCTATCTCTTCTTCTTCTCATATTTACAAACATCGGACCAAAGTTATAATACCATTTCATGTTCATGAAAGGTATAAAAACTCGGAAAATATGAACAATTTACACAAATAAGCACAGATTCAAAATATAACCCAAATCCACACAAAGTTGTGAAGCACAAGAAGTGTTTAAACTCTTTTAGCTTTTAAGTATCACTCAGAATATATAAAATATCAAAGATTTAATTTATTTTTCAAAGAAAAGCACAGAGCAAAATAAAAACACGACTACACAGCTTGACGTTTGCCTTGGCATTCTCTGCCACAGATTTCTATTGCATGGATTTCCGCTTGGAAAATTGTGGGGTAGCTGGGGTACCCATTGGTATCGATTTTTAGTAGCTTGGTCCATAGATACCAGCTCCCGTTTTACCATCTTCCAGCTTCGATCCATCCGTATACCAAATCTCCGAATCAGATTCATCATATAGAGCACTCGATCAACGTTTGAAACCTCAAATTTTCGCGTGATCCTGAGAGTAGGAGTTGTTGCATAATTTATTTGCAATATAGGATCGTTTATGAAGTTCTTGACTATCTTCATATGTCCTGTCATATTTCCGATTTTTAGAACAGAAACATTTTGAAGTCTCAATGCAGCGAATGTGGCTTCCCTCTCTATCAGAATAGGGAAGGAAGGTATTCCTACAAGCAGGGGCGTCGCGAAGGTCCCGATCGTGGGGGGTGAATCTTACTGATATGCCGACTGATCTCGAAAATTTGCCGACATTTTTTATAGGTATAATAATGGATTTAAAAAAAAAAAAATAAGTGAAATACACTTGTGAAAATGCGCAATATGTTACCGAATGAATTAAAAATTACAGTGTTTGTTTACTCTTTCTTTATTTTCGTCGTATATAATGTCTTACAAAATTAAATACATACTAAAAAGATACCCTTTTCACAAAAATCAAAGTAATTTTACAAAGAAAAATTTTTTTGAGAAAAATTGAAGAATTAAATTCAAATTTTGACTCTGCGATGTTTTAGTAAGGACTATTTTTGAACAACTTCACAAAGGTCAATTTCATCTACTTTATATTTTGAAGAGAAGAGCAATATCAACGAATTTAAACGATCATCTCCCATTGTTGAGCGCAAATGGTCGAAAACTATTTTCAATTTACTGAAGGAACGTTCACACGATGCTGACGTGACAGGAGCAGTCAAAATATAACTTACCAGTTTATATGCTAAGGGAGTAACTGGTTTTAACTTGAATGCTACCGTGGAAATATCTTCGAATAATTTACAACTTTGACATGAGTCAAAAAGAATTTGTAACTCACAAAGCAAACATTCGACTTCTTCCTTGAAAAATTCGGGTTCCAATTGTACAATAGAGTTTATCAAATCAAGCGTAACATTATTTCTGTCTAGTGGAATTCTAAACATTTCCTGAATGGGTTTGAAAGTTGACAAACTTTCTTGTAACTTTTCTTGGATGCAACTTGTAAAAACTTGAAGAACAATTTTGAATTCTTTTCTATAAAATGTTTCAAAATCGAAAATTGTAGCAGATTCCGGATTTTCGTCAATTTTTTTGGCACTCGTCGCGTTCTGGGATGCTTTGAAAAGTCGTTTTCGGGGCTTATCTCCCACTTCTGAGCAAAGGAAACCGAGCCCGCAATCAAATCATTTATTTGAATATCATCGTTCATTTGCTGAAATGACTCTGATGAAAGCATCGATGATGTTAAGTTCTTCAGCTTCCAAATTTTCTGTCAAATTTTTAACTTTGAACATTATATTTTTGCAAAAAAAATAAAGAGCTTTTAAAATCGAAGTCCAAAATTTTTTTTAACAAGCCTGAAGCTTGTGTACGTGAATTTCTGTCAAAATTTTCGGAATCTTTCTTTATAGTTTCAAGAGCATGAATGATGCCTTCGAAAGAAATCCATACAGCTTTGACTGTTTCTGCCCGAGCAGTCCATCGTGTTTTTGACAAATTCTTCAACTGCAATGAATTTTCAATATTACCTAACTCTTCACGCAAACTCAAGAAACGTTTCGTACTTCCAGAAAAAAAAACATACAAAGCTTCTAAAACATTAAAAAATTCTTTAATCAAACAGCTTGCATTGCATGAAGCTTCAACAAATATGTTGATTCTATGAGCATGTCATGGAATATAGGGAATACGTTTCTCACATTTTTCCGCTAATTTTTGCTGCGTGCCTTTAAACTTTCCAGACATGTTTTTTGCAAAATCATAAGATTGGAAAACAATGTTTTTTTATGGAAATTCCCATCGACTGAAGAGCTGTTACAATTTTTCAAGCCAGCTCTTCTCCTGATTTTTTAGTCAGGACGATATCCATCTTCAAAAGCCGTTCAACAGGTACAATTCCTTCATTTGTTTGATGCGCATACCGAATATTTACAGCTAATCGATCTTGATGTGACAGGTCTGGAGTTAGGTTAGGTTAGGTTCAAGTGGCTGCCGCAGAGGCACACCTAGGCCAGTATTAAAAGGCCCGTTGTGATACCACCAACACTAGGAAAGTCAGTTCCGGGATCCTGCCATATGGGCCTTTTAATACTGGCCTTTAATACTGTATTAGGCATTTTTTATAATAACTGCAAACGGGCCATACTCAGCATACAAACATGTTAATAGGCAACTCTGTTGCTTGAGAGAGCAGTTAGCTGACACGGTTTTATGTAAAAAATCAAAATCTGAGAGAGTAATAAATGCAATAGAATAAATGTAAGAAAAAATATAAATACCTCGAGAGTTTGTCCAACCCTTTTGCGAAGCCGTCACACTCGCGCGAGGCCGTCGGCGAACTTTCAGTAATCAACGACTTTTAATGCAATTTTCAGCCAATTTCTAGCCTTGAGAGCCTTTTTCGAGGCCGACCAGGCGCGAGGCCGTCGGCGGTCGCCGACGGCCTCGCGCCTGGTCGGCCTCGCAAAAGGCTCTCAAGGCTAGAAATTGGCTGAAAATTGCATTAAAAGTCGTTGATTACTGAAAGTTCGCCGACGGCCTCGCGCGAGTGTGACGGCTTCGCAAAAGGGTTGGACAAGCTCTCGAGCTATTTATATTTCTTCTTACATTTATTCTATTGCATTTATTACTCTCTCAGATTTTGATTTTTTACATAAAACCGTGTCAGCTAAGTGCTCTCTCAAGCAACAGAGTTGCCTATTAACATGTTTGTATGCTGAGTATGGCCCGTTTGCAGTTATTATAAAAAATGTCTAATACATTTTTCTAATAGTATAAAAATAACGCGGAATTAATATTAAAAGAGGTAAATAATGAAAAAATCATCTACCCATACATATTTAATATTAACTTCGACCTTTTAAAAAATAAAAATTTGTTAATTGAAAAGTGGACGATTTGCAAACATTGTTTTGTTTACATACACATACAAACATAACTAGTGCATACATGTGTGCTTGGTCTACGTAGCCCTACGGGTTTCAATAATCGCTCATACCTAGATACGAGTGACCGCAATGCCGTGCGGTGGCTCGTTTTTGGCTAACTGCAGTCAAACTCTGCAAAATGCGGACTAAATTTTAAACTTTTGACCCGGGTTCCCTAGAAAAAATCTGAGTATTCAGTTTTGTAGTTCATTTAATTTAAATATAAAGGGGTTAAAGTATCAAGTCCCGCGAAAGCGCGCTGATTTTTTAAATTTTTTTTCGGGCAAACTTCAGCATTTTTCCCATACAAACAAAAATTGTATGATTTCGTTATATGTAGAAAGAATACACACAAAAAGCTGTCAAAAATCTGCACGCTTTCGGAGGACTTGAACCTTTTACCTCTTTATATTTAATTAAAATGTGCTACAAAACTGCATACCTACTCAGATTTTTTCTAGAGAGCCCAGGTGAAAAGTTCAAAATTTAGACAAAATTTTACAGAATTGCAAAAAGCGACAAAATTAAGCAAAATTCAATTTGAAAGACACTTTATAATCGGTTGCAAATGATATGGCCACCATTGCATGTATATGCATAGTTGTTCTATATGATTCAAATTAATGTCTGCTTTTAATGACATCCTTTCATATAAAATCTACCAAATTTGGTGTAAAATTTTCAAAGCGGTAACACTGAATGAGAGAGAAGTTCGGGTAATCCCCGAACTATTGATTCGGTCGCTCAGTTCACCTGTTACTAGAGATGGAATGAATTAGTACTTTTGGTACCGTTTCGGTAACGTTTATAAACGTATGCGATCGTTTCATACCAAAAAGAGTTATTTATTTCTAAGCACATTATTTTATTTTATTTGATTTGCACACTTCGGCTAATTATACGAAGAATAAAGTCTATAATGTTCGTAAAGGTGCCTTACCAAAAATAGTGGCAGTTCTTCCAACAGAGTTTCAAAATTCACTATTTTCTGGGGCATCCAAGTAAAACTTTTTTGTGTTTTAATCGGTGTAAATCCAGTTTGAATTTTTGTAATTTTTCGTTAATTGATATTAATAAAATGTTTTTTATTATAGGTACATACTTGACATTTTGCATCGAGCTATTCGGTGGGATGTTTTTTTTTATTAAATCGCACTTAATCGGTTCAGTTATTGCAAAACCAATAAAAGATACCTCTATCTAATTAACTGCTATTAACAAATGTTTGTCCCAAAAACACAACTCCCTTTAAAGATAAAGCTCATGTTTCAAGTACCGAAAATAAGAGTTTTAGTACGAAAACATGCGATCACTATCTGCCGAAAGATTAGCAAAAGCGTGAAATTAATACTTTCGGTTTGTGTATTTTCCTGAAGTGCTTTTTAAAAAGTGAGTTAAAGCTTAATTTTAAGTGTGAATAAAATTAGTTTCAAAAAGTTTTTAATTGGTGGAAATTTTTGAGGTAAGTAAGATTCCAAATACGTTTTTTATATAGATCTTTTTTTATATTTTTAAGTTTGTTAAATTCTGCCGCGATATATGCGAGAAGAGTTAGCTGCTCACCTCCTGCGTCTAAGTCGCGGCATAATTGAAAAAAATACTTGAGAAATGTAAAAGCGAAGTAGGGAAATTTCTGGTATTGGTCTTTGAGATCATATTGTAAGTTTTCCATTTTGGTGTGCCAAACGAAAAGGTAAATTTTGACAGTGGTTAATTTTGACATATGCAAAACGCAAGTGCGAAAGTAGATAGGTATTTTGTGAATAAATTTTCAATTTATGTGTTTTGTGCATTAGGTATATTACATTTTAATGTTTAATAACGCGTGTGAACATAAATTTATGTGAAATGGTATGGTGACAAAATTCGGTATTTTTAAATGATTTTGAGTCAAAATTCTGGAAAGAACTGAAACAAATTCTGTGAGACTATATTATTTCGAGTCAAATTTCTATATTTCAAAATTCTGAAAGTCATAACACTGGACAACAGTGAAAAAATTTCCAGACTTCCTTTAGTCTTTTGAGGTTAATTTAAGCGTACTGATCACGAAAAAATGATTTGTTTCTTTCTAACAACTCTAGATATACACGATTTAAAAAAAAAAAGAGCTTTCATTCAAGAAAATCGATGGATTATTACAAAAGTTATAAACGGTCAAATAAATAGAGCCATATATGTAATAAGTTCCCTACAAGTGATGAAAATCTCGAAAGCCGTGAACATTTTACCTACCTTTTTTTCTTTTGTTTGATTGGCCATCATGTGGCCCTTCACCAGTTTAAAAGTTATCCATTTATTTCTTGACACCCTGTATGTAACCAGAATTTTTTTTTAGAATTTTGTGCCATAATCATTTCGTGGGTACCTAACCCATGTGAAATAATAAAGATGTCAACAGCACATGCACCTCTGTGCTTATAATATAACTGTCAGAATTTACCATCAAAATTTACGATTTTCGCTTATGTGGCACACAGCCTCGTTTATAGCCCGGTCAATATAGACTTTTGAAATAAAAAAACTCCCACAAAGCCAAATTTTTCCATAGGTGCAACTTAGGTTCACATTCAGAAAGAAAACCTCAAAAGTTCCCATCGATTCCATGTCTGCTAAAAAAGTTATCCCGGGTCAAAAAGAGAAAAATAGAAAACCCTCCACATTTGAGAAAAGTCCAAAAAATCTAAAATTTTGACCATTGACCCCGAATAACTTTATTAGCAAACATGGAATCGATGGAAATGTTATTATGTGTCTTAACTTGGGATTATGTCTCATTTTTACTTCCCAACAAACACAGTCTCTAACGTTGGAGAAATGTCTTTGCGAAAGCGACAGTAGAGAACTACATTAGAATTCGATTAGAGATAGGTTAGAGGACTAGGCAAAAACACAAATCACATTAGAATCCCATTAGAGAATGACATTAGAATTTGACTAACTAGAGAACTATGGTTTTCTCGATTTGAGAATTATGTCCCATTATTTTGGCGAACGCTATGTTTCCCCAGTGTTTCTGAAGTCTTTGCCTAACGTTAGAGATTGGAGAATGGGGCTCCATGGGCGTAGCCAGGTAGGGGCAGAAAGGGGCATAAGCCCCAAACTAAGCCAAATGTTCTCGCAAAATTCTGCGTTTTTTAAGAAAAAATTAATCTTTGTCCTCGAGGACATTTGGAGAAAATACTGAAATAGCGAGGACTTTTCAAAGAGTATTCTCGTAAAAACGAGACCAATTTGGGGAAAAAGCGGAAAAAATTTGGGAAATTGTCCTAAAAAAATTTCTGGCTATGCCCATGTGGGGCTAGTTCTCTAATGTACCTCCAATCGAAATCTAACTTCATGGTTTGTTGGATTGGGACTATGCCAATCATAATCCCAAGAAAACATTTTTGTTATGACCCTGCAAGGAGAGTGTCATAATGCCAATTTGTTTACTCAGGATTATGTTGGGTCACCTTTTGAAACCGTAACATTACCGTGAAAATCTATTGTGAAATTGCAAAACTAAGCCAGTATGCACACGGAGCGAATCGTCATAGACGCGTATTAGACGCTGCATTCGATATTTGTACGCTTTGTTGCTGAACACATATATTTAAATGAAAAGGAGCACACGAATCGTCAGCTGCACGAAAGTGGCAAAGCATTAAAGCTACATGCTGCACGGCGTATGACAATGCTGGTCGCTAGGCGTCGTACGCTTAGAAAAGAGGAATAAGAAGCATTTGTTTACATTTTTTCGTTTTTCATTTTTGTTTTTGTCAAAGGTACGATTTCTTTTTTCAAAAAAATTAATTGTTGCTTTCAAAAGAAAAAGAGAAAATTCACAAAATTTCTTTAATTGGTGGGAAGATGGACAGCCATAACTTCGGTAAATGTACTGATTAATATTTGAATTTTGACATTTCTTTGTCTGTTTTCTTTCTGCAGCCAGGCTTGATGTCGATTCGTGTCTGCACACAGGGATATTGTCGATACGTGCATGTTCAGTGAAATGCCAAATACGCGTCTATGACGATGCGCCTCGACTGCGGACAGCCTAAGTGTTTTCACTTCGTAAGTGAACTTTGTGGGTAATCCGCCATAGGTTTATTTTTTTTCACTGGCAGGGTTTGCACTAATCTAGTTAATCAATAAATGATATTTTTCAGGTCATAATGTCTGGAAAGATGACAAGAGACAGAGACGTTGGGAGGAAATGGGAATCGGGAACATCGAAAAAAAAGAAAGGCTAACGAAGATCTCTAATCAAGCTATGAGTTCAAAAACGATGAAGTTTCTTGGGAAATCTCGCTCAGATGTTACACAGTCCTCTCTGGATTCCAATATTCAGAGTACCTCAGTTTCCGACGATAAAAGAGATTCAGATTTGAGTGGATCAGCTGTCAACATGTCTGTTTTAGTTGCACAGCCCAATGAATTTCCTGTTTCTGCAGATAGTAGCGATTTAGAAAATCAAGACACTGACAATACTGAAAATGAAGAGCATGACGTGAATGTAATAGATTCAATTTCAGAACTAGATCCGGGAAAATGGGTATTACCAATAACACATTCCCAACGTGAACACTTAGTTAGAAATGGTCCCTATCAAAACCTAGAAAAATCTGATGAAAGTTATCCCAGGGGTTCCCTCGTGAAGGGTGGATACCTTGCCGCGGTACGAGGGCTTAAGTCGATAGCCACAGGGCTACGCTGCCCTTGTGATCATAGCTCCGTACGGCACTTCATCACTAGAGCAGCCTAGCCTCTCTGGCGCGACGACAAAGATCTTCCCCCTCCCAATCCAGGGTGTTATGCGAAACCGTGCCCATTGGACGTTTGCAGCCGGGAGGCAAATCGTGGCTGTATTTGAACGGAGCCTCTCTGATACCGGGTCGCCTCAGAGAGTAAGCATGGCCTTACCGCGGTACGGGGCTCTGCCGCGGCGGACGACACATTTTCCCCTACTCTTCCCTTGACCCTAAGCTGGCCGTGTCCGGCGATGGGTCGTACGAACAAGATGAACTCAAATAACCCAAATAAAATCGATAAACCTAAAAAACAAACAACGCCAAATTTCACTCCTCAGCAAAGGAGAGCTATGGAGGAACAGGCGAGAAAGCAACAACAACGCCGGAGGACAACCTCCGTTCCACAATCAAGGGGGGGATCGACAGCGATGGCAACTACGAGTCGGTCAACCAACCCTCTATCGACTAAGATTGACTTGATGGGAGCTAGCACCAGTGCGGTTGCCAACGCAACTAAGCGAACAACGGCAGATGCTAAACTCCCATCAACCGCTGATATGAAAACCAGTATCTTTACGTCTGTGGCAGCGGTCTCACGACCTGGCCTCGGAGTTTCGAAGGAGAAGGAAGCTGCAACTGAGATTTCGGCAAGGAGAGCGATCGCGATGGCAACTACGGGACCGCACTCCCAGGAGACATCTCCCCGCCGCTTCACATACCACGAGAAAAGATTGGCTGCAAAGATCCTGAAGAGGTATGAAGGGGTACCGCAGGAATCGCTGTCGCCGAATTCCAGTAAATCGGTAGAGCTAGCGCGAAGCTGTGATACCGGATTTCCAAAATTCTTACATGCCAAAGAGGTTAAAAGTTAACCCTTTCAAGCGCCAGAGATCGGACATGGAGTTAAATCCCCCTCCCAAGCGGCATCAGAATACCCCTGGAGCGGGCAAACTAAGCTTTGCTGAGGTAACCAAGGACAGGATCCTTATAGGCGTCCTTGACCGAGGCAATGACCGTCTGGCCATCCCTAAGGACCGGTGGCGTTACGTGCGAAATGAACTCGGCAACATTCTTCTCAATGTTGCTCCAGAGTTTCCGGGTAGTTCAGCGCGAGTAACGGATGCGGGTTGGCACCAGGGTCCGATTAAATTACTCGCATGCGAGGATGCAAACACCGTAGCACTGTACAAGGCAGCAGCTGCTAAGCTGGGTGAAGTCTACAAGAGTGCAAAGATAGAGGTCGTCGACTGGAAGGACATTCCAGCTCGTCCAAGGGCAATGGCGTGGATTCCGGCCATCCCTGACGAACCCGAGAGAATTCTCGGGATGCTACGGCTAATGAATCCGTCCCTGCCAACGCATGACTGGAGTGTCAATCTGGTCGGGGATGCGGTAGGGCCCGACAGACAGGTGGTGTTCACCATGAATAAAGAGTCAATCGAGCCCCTCAAAAGGTGCAATGGCCTAGTACACTACAGCGTAGGCCAGATCGTTATCCACGTATATCGTGGTGATGCTCAGCGCGCTGCCTTCTCGGCTGCTCCGGGGGAACCGGAAAACGAATTACCAGAAGAGGAAGCGGAGGATTCCGATGCGGAAAGCATGTTATCCGCCACGTCCCTTGGCGATAGTGCTGTGAACAACTCGGAGATGGAGGACAGCCTACAGGACGAGGAAGCCCTCGACGTCACGGTAGTAGCAGCCAACGCTGAGCGATTAACATCTGACGCTACAGACAGCAAGACTCCTGCAACGCCATATCGGGCAGTTAATCGGAACAACTCGTCGTTGATAGGCAACCTCCGGGATGGGGCAAGCCTCGACGATATGGGGACGGCAGGGAAGTCTGTGCGCTCTCATGTTGGTGGTGCTTCAGATTAATCTACACAAATCTAAAGTAGCTTCGGCTGCTTTAAGTAGTCGTCTTTCTAAAGGCGACGTGGATGTGGTCCTCATCCAAGAACCCTGGGTCAATAGCTCGAGAATCTGCGGATTGGGGACTAAGGGCTTCAAGCTCATTCGAGCCAGCGAGGAGAGCAAAGTCAGAACGTGTATTTTGGTCAAGTCTGAGTTGAACTCCTTTCTCCTACCTAACTACACCAATGGTGATATAACCGCTATCAGTCTAACGGTCGACAGCACCCGCCTGACGGTGGCGTCGGTCTATATGCCCTACGACGCCGAAGAACCCCCACCACAAACGGAGGTGAAAGACCTGGTGTCAAATTTCTGCACGGGTAATCTTATTATTGGAGCGGACGCTAATGCTCACCATGTCCAATGGGGGAGCTCCGACATCAATGCCAGGGGCGAGTCTCTGTTTGATTACCTCTTAACAACCAACCTGGTGATTTGCAACGTGGGTAATGAGCCTACTTTTATCACTAAGACCCGCAGGGGGGTCATAGACCTCACTATCTGTAGTGAAGGCGCTTATGAGTGGGTCAGAAAATGGCGGGTTCTGGAAGAACATTCTTTCTCCGACCACCGTTACATAGAAATGGTTTTAGACTTTATTGTAGAACAACCAATCATGAAGCGCAATCCACGTAACACTGATTGGCAGTTACACAATGAAATATTAGACAGAGACCTACCAGTACTGCCCTCACAAGCCCCCTCATCAGTAGAGGAGCTGGAGGATCTTGTTACTACATTTACATCGGCGCTCTCAAATGCTCTAGGACAGGCTTGTCCAGTGCCAAAACCACGCGGTAAACACAGGCCACATTGGTGGTCCTACGATTTGGACTCGCTCCGAATATCATGCCGGAAACAATTTAACAAGGCCAAGAGCTTCGGCTCTGAGCCTCATTGGCATGAATATAAAGCTAAACTAAGGGCCTACAAAAAAGCTCTGAGACAGGCGAAGAGAACCTCGTGGAGAAATTTCTGCACTGGCGTCGAAAAGGTCGACGACGCAGCGAGACTTAGACGAGTCCTCTCGAAAAGTCAAACAACCATCAGCTATTTGCGAAAGCCTGACGGATCCTGGAAGGGTTTCCGTCAGCGGCGGCATCAGCTCTGCGCCTAAGAGAAACCTCCAGTTGGGCTGCGGGTACTATTGGACACTCCAGTATTCTGGAATCTTACAGCTTTCTCCCTCTAAGCACAGATCGTTGTGCGACTACTACAGTCGGGGATAGCTGTTTCAAAATAAACATTCCCAGCAGAGGCGACTGGGAGAGGACGGATTGGTGTCCCGAAACAAATGGTGGCACTTCCATATACACCGACGGCTCAAAGTTGGACGGCAGAGTTGGAGGAGGCGTTTATTCAAGGGATTTGGACCTTGAGCTCTCCTTCAGACTACCTGATCATTGTAGCGTCTTCCAGGCGGAAGTCTCGGCAATCCTGGACGCCGCGGCCTGGTTAAGCAAACGTGTTATCGGAGAAGATATCGCTATTTTCAGCGATATTTCCCTTGGCTCATACACGTTCAACTCTGAACTGACGCTCAGCTGTCGTCGATCTCTTCAGGAGATGGCCCAACAAAACCGCGTAAACCTCATATGGGTCCCGGGACATAGGGACATTGAGGGAAACTGTAAGGCAGACGAGCTTGCCAGGCAGGGCACGACCAAGCAGGTTCTTCAGAGCACTTAGGTATGCCGTTTGCCACATGCAAACTAATGCTGAAGGAGCACACACTCCGTCAAGCCAACGAAAGATGGCTGCAATCCCCAGGGTGTCGCATATCGAAACAAACCTGGCCAAAATGGGATCTTAAAAGGTCTAGACGCATTTATGCCCTAACTAGGAGGGAAATCTGCATATTGATAGGGGTATTAACCGGTCACTGCCTCATTGGTAGGCATGCAGAAAGGCTAGGTGTGCCCTACCGACGATGCTGCAGGAGTTGCCAAGATGATGAGGAGGAGGAAACAGTGGATCACCTCATCTGCAACTGTCCGGCTTTAAGCGGGGCGAGATCGCGCTTTCTGGGAGTTCCGTTCCTGGATAGCCTAAGCCAGATCGCGGAACTGGACATAAAGGACTTGATGGGCTTCATAAAGTCATATAAGTGGTTCGAGGAGGAGTAACGGTGTCGGTTTAGGAGTGTCAGTCCCGGGATTCTGCTATGTGGAAAATCCCAACAACTCAGGGATTTTCCATATGGCTGGGTCCCGGGACTGGCTTTCCTTATGTTGGTGGTATCACAACGGGCCTTTCAAAACTGGCCTAAGTGTGCCTCTGCGGCAGCCACTTGAACCTAACCTAACCTATCCCAGGGACGAAAGTAAGCGACATTTTACCAAATTTCATTTCACCAGAAAAATGAGTAACGGGGAGATCCGACAGCGTAGATGGTTAGTTTACTCCGAGTATCAAGATAAAGTTTTCTGTTTTCCATGCAGAATATTTTCCAATATAGGGACACAGATGGTAAACGAAGGATGTTCTGACTGGAAGGATCTGAGTCGGATATTGCAAAGGCACGAACTGAACCAAAAACATAAGAAGTGCATGATTGAATGGATGACATTGTGTAAGCGACTCGAATCTGGAACAACCATTGATAAACATAATGAAAGTTTGATGCGATAATCCGAAAAACACTGGTATAATTTATTTGAAAGGTTGATAGATATTATAAACTACCTAGCCAAACATAATTTAGCATTTAGAGGCCATCGAGAGTCTCTTAGCTTAAATAATGTCGGAAATAGTGGAAATTTTATAGACCTCGTCAAATTATTATCGAAATATGATCCAACGCTAAGAGAGCACATGAAACGTATTGACGAAAAGAAACTACGTCAACATTATCTGAGCCACGACATTCAAAATGAATTGATTACATACATGTCTAAAGCAGTTATTGACGAAATCATATGCAGGGTAAAACCAGCAAAGTACTACGCTTTCTTGCTAGATTGCACCACTGATACGAGCCGAGTGGAGCAAATGTCATTGATATTAAGATTTTGCAATTCTTCCAGTGGAATCGTAGAAGAGCACTTTGTAGGGTTCATTTCCGTCACGGAGACAACAGGGGAGCATTTAACTAATACAGTACTGCAAGAATTAGACAAACTTGGTCTAGATATCCAAAATTGTCGAGGACAGGGTTATGATAACGGTGCTAATATGGTCGGCATAAATAAAGGTGTCCGAGCAAGGATAATCAATATTAATCCCAGAGCGTTTTTCACCCCATGTGGTTGTCATAGTTGGAATTTGCTTTTAATTGGTGCAGCTAACTCCTCTGTTACAGCCAAAACATTTTTCGGCTTTGTCAACAGAGTGTATGTACTGTTTTCAAGATCAAGTAAACGGTGGGAGATTACAGAGGCTAACCTCAAACTTAAATTAAAATCTCTATGTGAAACAAGGTGGGAGAGTACACTGATAAAAGTAATTGTCCTGTAATTGAGGAAACGTACTACTTGGCTAAAAAAAAAATATTTTTCCTATTTTTAAGGAAAAAACTCTGTTTTAGGGACAAATCTACTTAGTTTAAAACAACATTTCTACTTGCCATAAGTAAATCAATGTACTCATTTCAGTATTAAAGACATTTTTACTAGTTTCAATCAATTTACAAGTTTATTAAGTATAAAACTGTCCTTAAGTTCAAAATAAGTAAATATTTCCTTATGCTGAAGACATTTTTTCCAGTGATATCAAGGCAGTGTTTAACTTAATTTAGGACCATATTTTCGCTGTCGCCGCAAAAAACGTTCTGCCCGCGTAAATTTTAAGGAATTTTATTATATATTAACTATCCTAAAAATTAAAAATAAGTCAATATTTCCTTATGTTGGGAGGCAACGTGAGTAAGAGTGGTGAAATTCCATAAACAGAACAAAGGTGTAATTAGACGCTGTCAAGCGTAAGTATTCAATAGCTTCATGGTAGACATCTGAGTTTACCATTCGAAAAGTTGTGAGTTCGATTCTCCTTGAACGCAATATAAGAACTGTGTAAAATAATTTTTTTTTTTTAAGTTTAAAATAACTTAACTACCATTTAAGTACAAGCCCTACTTAAAAGTAAATTTAAGTATAACAACTTCTTTCTTTTAAGGCAGTGCGGCCTTGGTGCAATATTGTTCCCTTCATTTACTTGAATTTGTATGGAGGTTTCCTTACTTTTAGGAAATCATTTTTATCAGTGTAGAATAGACGCAGTTAAAGCAATATTTTTGCAGTTTGATGACGTTATCGACTGTATAAATGAATTGAAAAATCCACCTTGTGATTCCGATAATTTAAGTGAACGTGAAGCTGTATTAAATGCAATGTTAACTTTGGAGTTCATTGTTGCAATGCACGTGTGGTATGAAATTTTATTACGCGTGAATAATATAAGTAAACTTTGGCAGAGCGTCACAGTGAACTTAAAGGTTGCTATTGATACACTGCGTTCATTTAACGGCTGGGTACAAGAGTTTCGAAACAAAGGATTTGAAGAAAGCATGAATAAATCACTACTGTTTATAGAAAACAGCAGCTACGAAATTGAGTCTCAGTTTAAACAAAAACGGATAGGGAAGAAAAAACGAATGTTTAGCTATGAACATGTTGACGAATGTATACCCACCGCAGAAATGCAGTACAAAGTAACTTTTTCAATACAATGATGGATTCCATCATACTCGACACGGAATTTCGCTTCAAGGCTCTCAATGAACATTATGATATATTTGGTTTCATATACGATATCAAGAGTTTGAAATATATGACTGAAGAGGACCTTCTTAAGGATTGTAAAGATTTGGGAACCGCGTTAAAGGACGGCGAAAACAGGACATACAACCTTTCGAGCTTTTCGAGGAACTTACACTCTTAAAATCAAATTCACCAAACTCTTTTAATGACGTCAACCAACTAATCAAATACATTTTAGAAAACGATTTAGAAGATGTTTATCAAAATATTTATTATGTGGCATGTAAGTCATTTTATTAAATCCTCGGAATTTGTTTAATGGTGGGGATCACGGCTGTCGAAGTTGGTAATTAATTACCAAACTAGGAAATTTTTTGCCGTTGGTAGCTTGGGAACTTTTTTATATGAAGGGCTTAGAACCAAAAGGATCTAAGTAACATCGAGGTTGAATTGAGATAAGAACCAGAAAAAAAATTGCCAAAAATCAGCGAGACTTCCTACGAACTTAAGTTTAGCACTTTGTTATACTAAAATTAAACGGGCTACAAAACTGCATACTTAATCGCATTGTCAACAAATAGATACTATATTTAACTATACAAATATGGGTATAACTCAATTTTTAAAAAAATGTCACCAAGATTCTTTTGGTTTTGAGCCCTTCATATGTTTGGTAATATTTGTTAGGCATTTTTAGTTCTCATATACAAGCATTTTTTCTCGACCAGAGACGCAGCTATAATATTCGTTTATAAAAAACTGTATTCTGAAAACCAGTACCTTCTCCAATGGAAGCATGTCCTTAGATGATGTAATATTTTCTCGAATAAGCATGCAAAGCAAGGGACCTTTTTTGTAAGAACAATAAAAAAAAAAATTTATAACTGCGGCCTCGCAAACCTCGCTCGCCGACACCTGGATTTGGTCTAGCTCCGCTACTGTCCAGACCTGTCACATCAAGATCGATTAGCTGTAAATATTCGGTATGCGCATCAAACAAATGAAGGAAATGTACCTGTTGAACGGCTTTTGAAGATGGATATCGTCCTGACTTCCTATACCGACATCGTTACTCCTCCTCGAACCATTTAGATGACTTGATGAAGGCCATCAGGTCCTTTATGTCCAGCTCCGTGACCTGGCGTAGGCTGACCAGGAAGGGAACTCCCAACAAGCGCATTCTCGCGCCACTTAAAGCCGGGCAGTTGGAGATGAGGTGTTCCACCGTTTCCTCCTCCTCATCATCCTTACAACTCCTACAGCAGCGTCGGTAGGACACACCAAGTCTTTCTGCGTGCATACCAATGAGGCAGTGCCCAGTTAATACGCCTATTAATATGGAGATTTCCCTTCTCCTTAGCGCATAAATTTGTCTTGATCTTTTATGATCCCATTTCGGCCAGGTTTCTTTGGATATCCGGCATCCTGGAGATTGCAGCCATCTTTCGTTGGCTTGGCGGAGTGTGTACTCCTTCAGCATAAGCTTGCATGTGGCAAACGGCATACCTAAGCGCTCTTTATCGCGAAGAACCTGCTTGGTCGTGCCCTGCCTCGCAAGTTCGTCTGCCCTACAATTTCCCTCAATGTCCCTATGCCCCGGGACCCATGTGAGGTTAACGTGATTCTGTTGGGCCATCTCTTCAGAGTTGAACGAGTAAGAGCCAAGGGATTTGATGGCCGCCTCGCTGTCGCTGAATATAAAAATGTCCTGTCTGATAGTGTGTTGGCCTATCCATGCCGCGGCGTCCATCATTGCTGAAACTTCAGCCTGGAAGACACTGCAGTGATCAGGTAGTCTGAAGGAGAGATCAAGGTTCCGATTCTTTGAATAAACCCCTCCTCCAACTCTGCCGTCTAACTTCGAGCCATCAGTATAAATGGAAGTGCCGCCATGAGTGGCGGGATTCCGATCCGTGCTCTCCCATTCTTCCCTGCTGGGAATGTTGATTTTAAAACCGCTATCTCCGACTGTTGTGGTCGCACAGCGATCTGTGCTCAGCGGAAGAAAGCTATAGGATCCCAAAATACAGGCGTGTCCAGTAGTGCTTGCGCCCCAGCCGGACGTTTCCCTTAGACGCAGAGCCGATGCTGCTGCTACCCGGTGCCCTTCCAGATCGAGTGGCAAAATGCCAAGAATGGCCTGGAGTGCTTCATTTGGCGTTGTTCTTAACGCACCGCTTATACAGATCATGCAAGATCTGTGTACTTTACCTAGCAGATTAAGGTTTGTTGCCTTGCTCAGCGCAGGCCACCATACCACAACTCCATAGAGCATGATTGGTCGAATGATTGCAGTGTAGATCCATTTGCATATTTTGGGACTGAGCCTTCCAATGGCTCTTTTGCACGTGTAGAGTGCAATACACGCTTTCTTGCTGAAGAACATTCTCCTTCCAGGTTAGTTTCCTATCCAGAACTGTGCCCAAGAACTTGGCTTTGTCAGCCAAGTTCAGGGGCACGTTATTCAGTTTTGGTAGTATTAGCGGTGGTATCTTATAGCGGTTGGTGAAAAGGACCAGATCTACTTTTCCCGGGTTAATGCTCAGTCCGCCGCGCGAGCACCATGAGGAAACCTCTCTCAGTGCTACTTGCATCAAGTCGCACAGGGTTTGTGGGAATTTGCCCCTATATACTTACGATAGCTAAGTCGTCTGCATATGCCACTACCTTCCCGCTCCCCAGCTTGTGTCTCGCAGCATCGAGTTGACAGTGAGGTTCCATAGAAGCGGGGAGGGAACACCACCCTGAGGCGTTCCCCTTGTGACATAGCGTGATAAGTCAACCGAGCCCAGTGATGAAACTATTCGTCTGCCCCTTAGCAGTTGATCAATAAGTCCAATAAGAGACCTACTTATGCCCAGACTTGTTAAAGCGGTGTTTATAGCATCAGGGCTTATGTTGTTGAAGGCTCCTTCAATATCTAAAAAGGCCACAAGACAGTACTCCTTTTCATACAGCGATTTTTCAATAACAGAAATTAGGCTGTGAAGCGCAGTTTCTGTAGATCTCCCTTTGGTGTACGCATGCTGATAGCTACAGATCAGGTTGCTATCAATAGTAGAGGAGAGGTAGCCATTTATTATCCTATCGAAGGTTTTGAGCACAAAGGATGAGAGACTGATCGGCCTATAGTCCTTGGGCTCGTAATGAGACGCCTTCCCCGCCTTAGGAATAAACACTACCGTGGCACTTCTCCAGGAGCACGGAATGTAGCTAAGAGCCAGGCAGGCCGTATAGAGAAATACCAGCCATTTGGCTGATGTCTCCAGCGTGTTTATGAGTTATGCGGGAATAATCCCGTCTGGCCCAGCAGCCTTGAACGGTTCGAAGCTTTTAACCGCCCACCTAACCTTTTCCTCCGTGATGGGTATGTGTACAGTCAGGTTTGTTGTAGATGCTAGGGGTTCCTCATGCAAGTTCCCTGGGAAGTGGGTATTCAAGAGCAGCTCTAGGGTTTCCCTCTCCGTGCTGGTCCCGGATCCGTCAGGTTTGCGCAAATAGCTTGTGGCTGTTTGAGTTTTTGAGAGCACTAGTCTAAGTCTCGCTGTATCGTCGACATTTTCGACCCCAATGCAGAAATTTCCCCACGATACTCTCTTCGCCTGCCTCAGAGCTTTTTTGTAGGCCCTGAGTTTAACTTTATATTCGAGCCATTGAGTCTCCGTTCCAAGGCTCTTGGCCTTATTAAATTGTGTCCTACATGATTTACGGAGCGGGTCCAGGTCGTAGGACCACCAATTCGGCCTATGTTTACCGCGTGGTTTTGGCACTGGGCAAGCCTGCTCTAGGGCATTCGAGAGCGCCGTTGTAAAGGTCTTTACCAGATCCTCCAACTCCCCTACTGATGAGGGGACTTGCTCAACAGAAAAGTCTAGAACTAATTCTACGTATCGGTGGTCGGAGAATGAGTGTTCATCGAGATCGCGCCATTTTAGTTGTTAACACATAATGAAACAACGACTTTCCTCTAGCATTGATATCGGAGCTTCCCCACTGGACGTGATGAGCATTGGCGTCAGTTCCGATAATAAGATAACCCATGGAAAAATTTGCCACCAGGTCTTTTACCTCCCTCTTTGGCGGAGGTTCTTTGGCGTCGTAGGGCATATAGACTGACGCCATCGTCAGACTGGTACCGTCGACTGTTAAACTGGCAGCTGTAACGTCACCATTGCTATAGTTGGGCAAGAGAAAGGCATTCAGCTCAGACTTAACCAAAATACAGGCTCTAACCCTGCCCCCCTCGCTGGCTCGGATAAACTTAAAACCCTTAGTCCCCAAACCGCAAATCCTTGAGCTGTTGACCCAGGGTTCTTGGATGAGGACCACATCTATGTCGCCTTTAGAGAGACGACTGATTTGTGCAGGTTTATCTGAATCACCACCAACATGAGAGCGCTCAGACTTCCCTGCCACCGCCGTATCGTCGAGTTCCACCTCGTCTGGAGGCTGACGTGGCAGATACCATACTTTCCGAGTCGGAAATCTCCGACTCCTCTACCGGCACTGCGATGTCCGAGTCCTCCGGTGCAGCCGGATCACGATCTGACCCATGCCGTAGTGCACTCGTCCATTGCACCGTTTAAGGGGCTGGAGTGCTTCCTTATTCAAGGTGAAGACCACTTGCCTGTCAGGCCCTACCGCATCCTCGACCAGATTGACACCCCAGTCCTGCGTCGGGAGAGACGGGTTCATAATCCTCAGCATCCTGAGAATTCTCTCAGGTTCAGCAGGGATAGCAGGAATCCACGCTCTTGCCCTTGGCCGAGCCGGGATGTCCTTCCAGTCGACAACCTCGATGTTTGCCCCTTGGTAGATCTCACCCAGTCTTGCAGCTGCTGCCTTGTACAGTGCAACAGTTTTTGCATCCTCGCAAGCGAATACCTTGATTCGGTCCTGGTGCCATCCCGCATCAGAACAAATCGGCGCGGCACCCGGAGACTCATCCATAATGTCGAGAAGGGCATTACCGATAGCGTTCCGGACGTACCGCCACTGGTCCCTAGGGATGGCCCAGCTTTCGTTACCTCGGTCAATGACGCCTATGAGGATCCTATACTTAGTCACTTCAGCAAAGCTGAGTTTACCCACTACGGGGGCGTGTTGCTGCCGCTTCGGGTGAGGTTTTAAATCCACGTCCGATCTCCAGCGTTTGAAGGGATTTCCATTAACCTTCTTTAGCGCGTAATCGCTTTGGAAGTTCGGTAAGATAGCTTCAGCCATCTCCACCGTCTTTCTAGCATTCGGCGATAGCGTCTCTTGTGAAATATCCTCGTATTTCTTCAGGATCCTCGCGGCCGCTCTTTTGTCCAACTACTCAGAGCGACTGGGAGATGTCTTTTGGGGTAAATTTCGACCCGTAGTTGCCATCGCGGTCGTTCCCTTATTTGGATCTCTGGGGCCAGGTCCTGAGTCCACTGCCACATACGTTAAAGACTTGGTTTCGGTTCCGGCACTTACTAGGGCTTTAGAATCAGCCGTTGTTGGCTTCACTATGTTTGTACCGGTACTTACTTTAGGGATTGCCCCCTTGTTATCCAGAGCTAATCGACCCGTAGTTGCCATCGCTGTCGATCTCTCGGCTGATAAAGAAGTGGAGTTTGTCCTCCGACGTTGTGTTCTCGCTTGCTCCAGCATTTTCCTCCTCTGCTGTGCAGTATACATTGTTGTATCTTTAGTTTTAGGGGTTTTGTTACTTAGTAACAGTTACTATTTATCATCTTGTTCGTACGACCCCAGGTCAGTTTAGGGTCAAGGGAAGAGTAAGGGGAATGTGTCGTCCGCCGCGGCAGAGCCCCATACCGCGGTAAGGCCATAGTTACTCTCCGAGGCGGCCCGGTATCAGAGAGGCTCCGTTCGATTACAGCCACGATTTGCCTCCCGGCTGTAAACGTCCAATGGGCACGTGGGCGCATAACACCCTGGATTGGGAGGGGGAAGATCTTAGTCGTCGCGCCAGAGAGGCTTTGCTTCTCTCGTGATGTAGTACCGGCGGCGCTATGATCACAAGGGCAGCGTAGCCCTGTGGCTATCGACTTAAGCCCTCGTACCGCGGCAATGTGTCCACCATTCACGAGTGAACGAGGGTCTGGAGTAGTATCAGCCATTACAGAAAATATTCCCGCTTGGTTAACTTCGCTGACGATGGCCTTTTCAGTTTCATTCCTTAATAAATCGATGAATTCATTTTGAGTCACGGGACTGAGGTAAGTAACATGATATGGTCTTTCGGAGATTTCGTCCAACCATTTTTTAACCAGAGGAAAATGCCGGGCAATTAAATGAACAATCTGTCGAAAATTTCCATCATTGTTTACTGGTGAATCTTTGTGACCACGTAAAGCGAGATCTTGCCTTCCCAGAGTCCTCGCAACACCGAACAAAACTCGTAAAACCCTTGAATGATACTCTTTTTCTTGTACTTCTTTAACATTGTTGTCCCTGATGGATCTATCTATTAATATATCAACATGGGCCCCTTCGTTGATAAAATTGGAGTAATCATATAGAGCTGCCTTGTGAGATTCGGAAGTGAAGTGCTGAAGTAGTTTGCCTTTTTTCCCTCGACCACGACTCTTATGCCACTCGCGGACTCCTACTGATACCCATTCTGAACTAGCGAATCATCTTCCTGGCCCTTCAGGAAATAAAATGCAAGCAAGACAAAAAACAGCATCTTTATGGGGACTATATTCCAAACAAGAAAATTCTCCATACCAAGCTGGATTAAATCGACGTTGTTTGTTCGTGGTAATATTTGTATTGATCGGATAAATGTCAAGTTTCGGTTGATACGGACCGAGGGAACACAGATATTTACGTTCATTACTGGATGATATTTTATTTCGTCGACCGGGGTCATGATCGATTAGAACGTCATTCCCAATAGCCATATTGAAATTGGTAGACGACAGTTTTTCGTATTATTTTTTAGCAAATAACAATAGCTCACCACTTTCTTGGTGAATGTTTGTTAAACAGTCGATCACATCGACGAACAATGCTTTTAAATTCGGCACTGCCTCGTTTTTTACTCTATCTAAAACGTCATTCGCTCGTTCGAAATTTTTCAGGAATTCAGCAACCTTGCCGGAAATTTCAAAAATACCGACTACATATGAGCCGTTCAGTGCACACAGTGACTAAGTCCATTCGAGTTGAAGTTGAGAAATCCGTTGATTTAATTTACATTGCATTTTAAAATTCCCTGTGTAATTGAAACTAAAATATTAGATGTAGGATGCATAAATACGGATATAGCTTACATTTGACAGTATATTTTGTATTTTTTTTTTGGTGTTGTTGCGAGCTACAAGGAGCCAGATATTGGCTGCATTAAATCATGGAGTTAATCAGAATGGCTTCTGAAAAAAATTAAAATTTTTTCAGTGGCCAAAAAAAATGTTTAGTTAAATGGTGTTAATACTTGTTGATCGGTATACTTACTAAAATCACGAGAAGATATGACTATAACAAGTGCTGCGACACTTAAATCTCAGATTTTGAAAAAAGTAGACTTAGTCACTGTGTGCACTGAAAGGCTCATATAAGAAATTTACTCAAAAATGCCGACTACATGTAAGAAATTTAGTCAAAAATGCCGACTACATGTAAGAAATATAGTCAAAAATGCCTACTACATATAAGAAATTTAGTCAAAAATGCCGACTACATATAAGAAATTTAGTAAAAAATGCCTACTACTCAAAAACGCCGACTGCATGTAAGAAATTTTCACAAAAATGCCGACTTCATGTAAGAAATATAGTCAAAAATACCTACTACATATAAGAAATTTAGTCAAAAATGCCGACTACATATAAGAAATTTATGCTGATTTCGTTTCATCGAAAAAAATTTACACTTTCACGTTGAACATGTTTACACTCTTGCACAGAACACTATAAAGATGTGATAAAAGTGTACCCGTTCTGCATGAACCTGTTATCGATAAAACGAACATAAAACACTGCCCCGTTTGCTATACTATGTGCTTGAATAATTAGGCTTCGTTTTTCACGCATATTTAATTGTTATTGCAAAATCCAATTTATTTCACCAAATTTATCTATGAAATAAAATTTTCGTCACCTGATTTTCAGTGCAACCAGCTACTCTGTCAAAGCTTCAGAGGGTAAAAAGTGTGAGTTTTTAACACTCTTGAAGTGTACATTTTTAGGAAACGAAAACATATCATGTTTGACGTTTTACCTTCATTTTGCAAACGAAAACGGAAAATTGAAGAGTGTAACAAAAATGCGCATTTTTTTGATGAAACGAAATAACCATTAGTCAAAAATGCCGACTACTCAAAAATGCCGACTTCATGTAAGAAATTTAGTCAAAAAGGCCGACTACATATAAGAAATTACCGACTTTAAAAAACGTGGGGGGGGGGGGGGGATGGTGCCGGCAGTACATACATTTTTTTCTTTTTGACTATTATCGTTACTCTTTAAAGAGCACAGTGATGCCAAGTTTTTAAAAATCGAATGACTTTTGTGCGATCCAGAAGCAATTAACTGAAAGTTACTCTGATTTTGAGTTGTGACTCTTTTTGATTTAGTGTGCGATATCTGTGGCATTTTTTAAAGTAACCCAACGCGAGATAGAAAAATACATATGTGAAAGTTTTTTAAGGTGAAATTTAAAACACTCTCAAACTAATACCTATTAAAAGCTTATCTTTTGATGTTCCGGATTATAATTGGCTGTGACAAAGTTTGGTAAAGCTTGGTAGCATTTTTTTACTTTACTTGAGTTCCTTTTAGATTTGAAAAGAGTTCGAGTTAAGTTACTTTAATTGGTTGCCACCGATATTCTTCAACTATTAGGAACTTCAAAGTGGTCAAGTTGATCTCCAACATAATTTTTTACTTATTCTCCAGCCTTGGAGACATACCGACCATAAAAATTTGCAAGCTAAATATAAAAAAACAAGTATGAAATTTATATTTATTCATGGTGTTTTAAGCTTAAATTCATATTAAGTGCATTCTTGATACGTATGTATATAATTTCATTTGAGGACAATTTGAAAAGTTTTTTTTTTTCATTTACACGGTGGAACGACAAAAACCGAATAGAAAAATCGACCCGTGTAAATCAGCCTTAAGGGCAAACAACCAAAGTATATTTTTTAATTTTTCAGTATAGTGTTTCAAAATTCAAAATTGTATGGAATTTCGAAATGCCAAGTTGATGAGAAAAAAAAACACTTTTCAACTTGTCCTCAAGTGAAATTATATACATACGTATCAAGAATACACTTAATATGAATTTTAGATTAAAACACCATGAATCTATTATATTAATAGGCTAACAAATTTTACATATAAATATTTGCCAAGCTTAAACCCATACTAAATATGCATAAATATTTATGAAATGCATAAGGCAGTGCACAATTATCTAATATATAACCAATACTGCTTCATTTATCTGTAATAAGCGAATGAAAATTTCTCATACCACTTGAATTGGTTATCTGACAATCAATTTGTAAATAAAGCGATAGCGCAGTGGGAAGCGTCAGGGGGTAGTGGTCGAGCGGTTGATGGTTCGAGTACAGTTACAGCTATCGGCCAAATTTTTTTTCTTTTTTGTCATTGAAAATTGTTTTTATTTTTTATATATTTTTATATTTATAATCTTGACTTTTTAAAATTTTTATAAACAATATTTTTATGTTTGTGATCTCTAATTTCGAGAAAAAAAAAATTTGGTGTGAATATTTTTAGTTGACGGAAAGCCATGTGAAATAATAATTTTAGATCATAAATATACATACATAACACCCATTATAGAAATGCTATAACCGCTTATACAATTTATTTTTTTTTTTTTGGTAAATTTTTAAAAAAATTACTATTAATATAAGTCTGACTGCTCAAATTTTTGAAGATGTAAGCTGCAATTTGCGAATCTTTTTCAAACATAGTAGTCTAATTATCGGAATTCGGTAGATTACTTCTATAAATTTTAGTGATTTCTACCGTTTGAGACAAAGTTGCTGATAGACTCCCTATTTAAAATATAAAAATCGACAACATATTTAATATGTACTTAAATTTTGAACTAAACTAAGTGGTTAGCGGTCGTCTTAAATTTTACTGAAGGCAAAAACTGATTTCTATTCATATGTACATTAGGGTGGCCCTTATTTTCCAAAGTGTTCCGATTCTCGATCTCACCCCCTAGAAATATGCGAATAGCCTAAAGACGTAAATCGGCATACTTTATAAAGCATCTTAGCTATTGCAGCAATTACGCAGTCCTTTTGCAAGCTAACAGAGCATTATCGGAATCGTACATTCGATATGGCATTACAGCATGGGGAACCCCTTCCAGCCTTAAAAAAGTTCAATTGAGCCAAAACTACTGCTTGAAAATATTAGCTAGAAAGCTGAATGTATACATAGTTAATACACCGCTGAATAGGGAACTAGGGATTCTTGACATCAAGTCTATTTTTAAAATAACGATTATCAATGAGTTCTATGACGAAAAAAAATTTCAAACAAAAATTAACCATAATCTCGGGACACGAGCTCAAGTGCAAAACAAACTCCGAATACCAAGGTTTTTGAATAATTACTCAAAAAATACACTATCCGTTCTAGTACCCACCTTTCTAAATGAACTACCTTCAAACTTGCTCAACCTGCCAAAAGTACCTAATAGAAAAAAACTTATTTATAAATACATAAAAAGCTTATTGTAGAAATATCATGCCCTAGTTTTAAGACTAATTTATCGTTTAAAATTGTTATTCCTTCAAAATTTTTAATTTATATCTAATTCTTTAATTACAAATATTTCGTCCAAATCTATTGCAACTCGCTAGCCGCTAAGTGCGATGAAAAAAATTTAGCTTTTATCTAATAGCGCTAATCATAAACTTTGTTAATATCAAATTTTATTGTTTTAGGCTACTAGAGTATAATTTTTATTAAATAATTAGCTATAATCTTAAACTTTGTTAAAGACAAAATTTATAGTATTAAGCTAATAATGATGTTAAATGTTTTGTAAATTATGTCGTAGGAATGTTTTTTACCCGCAGACAAGCTCAAAAGCTTCGCGGGTTAATTGTTAAACCTAATGTATGACTAAATACAATACAAAATACAAATACAATACAATACAATACTAAAATATACAAAGTTTTAGGTCAATCGAAAAAGGTTTAGAGGTGGCGCAAACGGCTTGAAATCCTGAAAAATGTCGAATTTTTTCAATTTTATAATTTGGTCAACCCTACTTCATTTTTTATTGGCGAAACGTGATATATCGTGTTATTAGTATGTTCTAGAGATATTTGACTTTCAAAAAAATCTAAAACAACAAAAATTGGTCAAACATTAATAAAGTTATAAAATAAATCATGCCTTAAACACGGTATCAATACTTAAAGAATGTGAATATAATGAGTATACGTAAATGAGTTTGTTTAAAATTTTTTTTATTATAAACTTTTTTGAAAATACATTTTTAAAACATATATATCTTGTGAAACTTTAGCTGACACGTATATAATATGATATTATTTCCTAGGATCTAATTAGTGATGATTTATTATGTGATTCAAATTGTTTCTTGTAATCAGTTACAACTTGTAATAAATATTGTTTTTCTTGTTCGTCATTTGTGAGTATTCTATTATATTCTTCCATAAGTTTTACTCCCCGTTCTGCTGTGTCGTTAACTACTTTTATATTTATTACAGTATCCTTAGCTTTTTTATAGGTTTCTGTATCCCCCCAGTATAGTGGATCTACCTCCAGAAATTGAGATGATATCCCAAATCGACCAAAAAAATCAATTGTATTTCCTGTTACAAAATCGTGTATTTCCTTTTCTATGAATTTATTGATTTCACTGGGCTTTACGTGTAACCTCTTTAAATTTTCTGTTTCCTTTTCGCAGTTGTCTATGCTTTTGATTTTTCCCACAATCTTTTTCTTCATGGTACAAGAGACGTCATCATCGAACAATGCCAATGCAATACATTCTTCAGACAGGTACCATAGGTGGTTACAAAACTTTTTATTGCAATTCCAGATATTTTTTTATTAACATTCCTGTATTTATAAATTTCTTTAATAAAAGATAAGTCTTGAAAAGGTGCTCTATGAGGATTAGTACAGTTAAACCAAATCTTTAAAACTATTTTTGTCGATGTTTTTCCAATTTTCTTGAAATCGCCGAAATAACTGGACGTCCTTACTAGTATTTACTGGAAAATAACATTCGAAAACCCCTCTTAGCAAAACTTCATAAATATGATGACGACAAGGTAGATACAAAAGTTTTCGCTCAAGTTTGTTTTCTAATAACGTTGCAGCTCCTTTTATAGCGCCTGTGTTAACCGATGTCGTATCAAAACAGCAGGCCACAATATCATCCTTCAGATCCCATTCAAATAACAGTTCATACAGCGTATCAGCTATTTCCGAGCCTGTTGCAGCATATAATTTTGGAGCTCCTATTAACTGTTCGCCATTCCTGTAAGTAACAACTGGAAGTCGTTCCACCTTTTCACGACCTGTTATTTCCGGAAGTAGTTTTCCATCCCAATGCAAAGTGCCGCAATTTATCTATTTAAAAAAAAAACCTTCTATTCAAAATTTGTTCATTCAAGAGCAGTATAGTTTTCATAAGAAAATGTCAAAGAAATTTTTTGTAGTTGTTTGGGATTTTAAAATATATATTTTCATTTCTTTATACTTTTTCGATTCTCTGATCTTACCAGTTAACAACTTACCTCGAAGTTTTCTTTGTTGCTTTTTGATTTTTTTAGCCTATTTAAATGCCTTTGGCGCTGCAATGACGTGCGGTTTATTAAAACATCCTGGTCGCCCCTTTTTACGTTGATTTATCAAAAACTTCTTGTCGGTTTCAATTTTAATCATTTGTAATTCATTAACATGAGCAATATCAAACAAATCATCTAACATTTCACTAAACTGCTTTACTTTTTGTTCTTGCTTATTACTAGACCAATTTTTACTTTTTAAAATAGCTTTCCATTCTTTATGCATATTTTCCAACTTGCCAATACAGTGTTGTTCAATTGGAATTCTAGCTTTTTCCCAAAATACAGACACTTCTTTTATAGCCAATCTAGCACTTTCACGTATTGATAACTTCACTATGTTATGATTATTAAAAAAAACTGATAACACTTGTCTATTTGATGGTAGTTTTGCACCAAGAATTTGAGAACTTGACGTTCCAATTAAGAAAATGTTTGACCGAAAATTATATCCTTTCATTCTTATAATATTTTACAAAATAAATTGTCTACACGTCACTCTTTTTCTGAAATCACTTTTGGGACTACGCTAGCATATTGATTTTAAGCAATGCAGAGTACAAATTTTATAACGGTAACGGTTATAACGGTATATCACAAGCATGTGACGCTTCAGCATGTACGTGCAACACATTTGCACATTTGACCGATTTTGAAGATTCCGGGCATTTTAGAAAGGTAAGTAAATACAGATCTCATTACGGTATGGAAAAGCATTAAATTTTCGTAGGGTTTAGAAATATGGAAGCCTGAAACACGAAATTGTAAAAATTCGTAATTTTTCAGGATTTCAAGCCGTTTGCGCCACCTCTAAACCTTTTTCGATTGACCCAAAGCTTTGTATGTTCAAGTTTTTAGGCTATTCGCATATTTCTAGGGGGTGAGATCGAGAATCGGAACACTTTTTTTTCCCTCCATACAACGAAGGGCCACCCTAATGTACATATGTATTAACTTTTAAAAGGGCAGATTTGCAACCCGAGCCCCAAACAAGTCAATATATATTTTTTCTTTAAATCAAATAAAAAATCCATATAAAGTGTCTTAAATATTGCTAAGTTATGGCTAAAGAAAAAAGCTAGAAAATCCTCAAACTTTTTTAGACCTAAGCAGAATTTGTAATTTACCCCCACTAAAAAGATTTAAAAACACGCCATGTATAATAAATTTCTATAAATAGAACTCATATTTCTGCAAAATGAACCTTTCTATCTTTCACTCAATAAGCTCCTCCTTTTATTAGAGAAACTATTTTCATTCTCTCGCTCATTGCCCATACAGCTTGAATTGGTGATTTGACAATGAATTCGTAGATAAAGCAGTAGAGCAGGGGTTAGCGCATCGGATAGCGAGCGAACTGTTGTTGGTTCGAGAACAGCTCCGGGCTACAATATTTTTTTTATTGAAAATAGTTTTTTCTTTTTTAAAACATCTTTATGTATATGAGTATTTCTAATCTTGATTTTTTATAAGCTCATTAAATTTTCATAAGACATATTTTTATATTTGTGATACTTTTTTCGAAAAAAAATTACTGCGAATATTTTTAGTTAACGGACAGCCAAATGAAATAATAATTTTAGGTCATAAATATACATTAGGGTGATTCAAAAAAATTGTTGACTTGGTCTTACCCCCTAAAAAGTTAGGTATTGATGAGAAAATAAGCCTCCAAAAAAATTAGCGCTCTAACTTAACCCTTAGGGGTGGCTATTTTTTTCGCCCTTTCCCATACATTTTGTATTACTATTAGTACTATTGCACACACATACACAGTAACACGTATAAAATTTAGTAAATTTTAAATGGCTGTAATTATTTTAATAGTTAAGATATTCTCACATAGCTTACCATTTTGGAAGCTTCAAAGCTTCAACTTTAAGAGTATGTAAAAATATTTTCAAAAAGTTTCATAAATTGAAAGAAAATTCACTTTGAAAAAAATACCATTTTCCCCCATACAAAAGTATGGAAAAGGGCGAAAAAAATAGCCACCCCTAAGGGTTAAGTTAGAGCGCTAATTTTTTGCAAGGCTTATTTTCTCGGCAATACCTAAAGTTTCAGGGGGTAAGACCGAAAAAAAACCAAATGTTTTGTATGTGAATCACCCTAATATACATACATACCACCCATTATAGAAATGAGATAACCGCTTATACAATTTGGGTTTTTTGGTAAGTTTTTCCAAAAATTGAATTTTTTTTAAACATACCCTCATATTTATAAATAATAAAATTGATTTATAAAGCTTTTTAAAAGGACATTTTCATACAAATTTTTAATAATAAGAGCTTAATAAACCTTTCATATTTTTTATGAATAAGGGGGATAGTGTTCTGTTTATCGGACTTCGGTAGATTATTTCTATAAATATTGGAATATAAAAATCGATAATTTTTTCACAGGTCCTTAAATTTTGTACTAAACGAAGTGGTTAGAGGTCGTCTAAAATATTACTAAAGACAACAACTCATTTCTGTTCATTCAGATTCACAACCCGAACACCAAATAAGTCTAGACAAAATTTGGCCACTTTTGAATAAAATTAAAAAAAAATCAATATAAAATGTCTTTTTAAATATTTCTAAGTTATGGTTAATGAAAAAAGCTAGAAAACCCTCAAACTGTTTTTGAAAAAGGCTACATTTTTCCAGGATTCACCACTTTTGAATTTTTTTTTTAATCAATATACCCACATTTTTTCAAAAATCAAATCAAAAATCGATATGAAATGTCTTTTTAAATATTTCTAAGTTACGGCTAGGGAAAAAAGCTCGATAATCCTCAAAGGCTACTATTTGCCCGGTTTCATCACTTTTGAATATTTTTTTTTAATCAATATACCTACAATTTTTTTCAAAAATCAAATTAAAAATCAATATAAAATGTCTTTTTAAATATTTCTAAGTTATCATCATCATCATTTATTGGCGCGTAACCGCCTAAGCGATTTTGGCCGTTGCATATCAAAGCACGCCAGTGATTCCTTTTAGAAGGGAGTTCAAGTCATCCTCCACCTGTTGTTTCCATCTCAGTCGAGGCCTCCCCCTTCCTCTGCTGCCGAATTCAGGCGACGATAGGAAAACCTTCTGTGCTGGAACTTCTTTGTCCATTCGCATAACATGGCCCAGCCAGCGGAGTCTTTGGGCTTTAATTCGCTGGACTATGGTCAGATATGCGTAGAGCTCGTACAGCTCATCGTTAAATTTCCTTCGATACTCGCCGTTGGCATCACGGGAAGGACCATAAATCTTCCGGAGAACTTTTCTCTCAAATACTCCAAGGGCCATCTCATCTTCTCTTGACATTGTCCATGAATCTGAGCTATACATCAGGTATGATGAGAGACTTATAGAGCGTGATCTTTGTTCTTCGAGAGAGGACTTTACTTCTCAATTGCCTACTCAGTCCAAAGTAGCACTTGTTGGCAAGAGTGATTCTCCGCTGGATTTCTAGACTGATATTATTTTCGGTATTGATACTGGTTCCCAAATAGACGAAGTCCCTCACAGTTTCAAATTTGTAACTATCAACAGTGACATGGCTGCCAAGGCGCAGGTGCGCCGATTCTTTCTTTGATGACAGCAAATACTTCATCTTGTCCTCGTTCACGGCAAGGCCCACTTTTTTCGCTTCCTTATCCAGTCCAGAGAAGGCAGCGCTTACGGCGCGGTTGTTAAGGCCAATGATAACAATATCATCGGCATACGCCAGCAATTGCACGCTCTTGTAAAAGATTGTACCATTACGGTTTAGCTCTGCTGCTCGAATTATCTTCTCCAGCATCAGATTGAAGAAATCGCACGAAAGGGAGTCGCCCTGTCTGAAGCCTCGTTTGGTTTCAAATGGCTCAGCTGTTGGTATTGCTCAACGTCATTTGGCAAAGCCGTATAAGCTTTGCAGGGAAGTCAAATTCAGACATGGCGGCATACAGGCAACTCCTTTTTGCGCTGTCAAAAGCGGCTTTGAAATCGACAAAGAGATGGTGTGTGTCGATTCTTTTATCATGGGTCTTCTCCAGGATTTGGCGTATCGTGAAAATCTGGTCGATGGTAGACTTACCAGGTCTAAAGCCACACTGATAAGGTCCAATCAGTTTGTCTACGATGGGCTTCAGCCTTTCACACAACACGCTAGAAGGAACCTTATATGCGATATTAAGAAGACTGATTCCGCGTTAGTTGGTGCGGTTAGCGAGATCTGATGCATGCTTTTTACCAGCTCTTCGCCTCCGTGTTTGAACAGCTCGGCGGGTAGTCCGTCTTTTCCAGACGCTTTGTTGTTTTTGAGCCGGGATATAGCTATCCTCACTTCATCATAGTCAGGTGGTGGGACGACTTTTCCATCGTCAGGGATTGAGGTATCGGGTTCGACGTCGCCCTCGCAATTTAGCAGTGAGGAGAAGTGCTCCCTCCATAATTTTAGTACACTTTGTACGTCGGTTACCAGGTCGCCATTATTGTCCTTACAGGAGCTTGCCCCGGTCTTACAACTTTCCGTCATCCGCCGGATCTTTTCATAGAATTTTCGGGCATCATTCCTGTCAGCCAGCATCTCAAGCTCCTCACACTCACGTCTTTCGGCCTCAGTTTTCTTTTTTCTGAAAAGGCGTCCCTCTTCCTTCTTTGCCTCACGATATTGTTGCCATACACTGCGGGTTGCGCCCGTTCGCAACGTCTCCTTGTAGGCAGCGTCCTTATTGTCCGAGGCTGTGGTGCATTCCTCATCGTACCAGTTGTTCTTGCGGGCTCGCTGAAACCCTATAGTGGCTTCAGCGGCGGTGCGTAATGAGTGAGAGATATGCTTCCATTGCTCGGTTACATCGTTAGGTCGAAGATTGCTCTCCGATAACAGGTGTGAGAGTCGAGTGGAGAAATTATCAGCTGTCTGTGTCAAGCGCAACTTCTCGACGTCAAACTTTCCTTCCGTTACTGTGCGTACTTTCTTCGCTGCACAGAGGCGTGTGCATATCTTGGTTGCAACAAGATAATAGTCCGAGTCGATATTGGGACCGCGTAGGGTACGCACGTCTAGAACGGTGGAGCTGTGTCTGCCGTCGATCATGACATGATCAAGCTGGTTTCTTGTTCTTTGATCAGGGGACAGCCAGGTGGCTTGGTGTATTCGCTTATGCTGGAACCTGGTACTACTGATGACCATATGAAGCGGCGAAGTCAATCAACCTAGTGCCGTTGGGGGATGTTATATCGTGGAGACTGAATTTTTCAACTGTAGGACCAAAGACTCTTTCCTTGCCCACCTTGGCATTAAAGTCGCCGAGCACGATTTTGATATCATGTTGGGGGCAGCGATCATAAGTTTGTTCAAGTTTATCGTAGAAGGAGTCCTTCTCTGCGTCGTCCGTCTCCTCAGTCGGCGCATAGGCGCAGATAAATGTTATGTTGAAAAACCTCGCCTTGATGCGGATCGCAGCGAGACGCTAGTCAACAGGAGTGAACGCTAGTACTTGGCGGCGAAGTCTCTTTCCCACCACAAATCCTACACCACGCGCTTTGCCGCGTGTCTGGCCACTGTAGTATACGTCACAAGGACCGATGGTCGTCTTTCCTTGCCCCGTCCATCGCATTTCCTGCAGGGCGGTGATGTCAGCCTTTGCTTTCGCGAGGACATCAACCAGTCGGGCAGCGGTACGCTCCCTAGAAAGGGTCCGGACATTCCACGTACATGCCCTAATATCCTTCTCGTAGTCCATAATTCGTTTTGCCGGGTCGTCAACATTAAAGAGGGTTCTCATCCGAGGCTTTGTACTTTTTATTTTCTTTGGAATTAGAGTTTTTACATGGCGGGTCCCAAACCCAGCGCACAACCCGTTTCGGGGGTTTTTTGCGAATATTTACACATTTATATAGCGAGCCGCTTGCTTCAAGACAGACGCCCGCTTGCAGCCGCACCTCATGGTGAACAGACGCTGCACAAAAGACCTCGGTGAGCCCTTAAACCAAGTATGCCAGAGTGGCCCCACCGGGGCTCCCTCTCTTTCTGCCGCGAGCCTAGATAGCTCACGTTGCCCAGAGTGTACGTACGAGGACGCAAGAGTCGGGATTGGGCAATTTCTAAGTTATGGTTGAGGAAAAAAGCTTAAAAACCCTCAAACTGTTTTTGCATAAGGCTAGATTTTGCCCGGTTTAACCACTTTTGAATAACTTTTTTTTAATTAACATATCTACATTTTTTCAATAATCAAATCAAAAATCGATATGAAATGTCTTTTTAAATATTTCTAAGTTATGGCTAAGGAAAAAGGCTAGAAAATCCTCAAACTATTTTCATTTGCCCGGTTTCACCACTTTTGAATGTTTTTTTTTAAATCCAACATTTTTTCAAAAATCAAATCAAAAATCGATTTGAAATGTCCTTTTAAATATTTCTAAGTTACGGCTAAGGAAAAAAGCTTGAAAATCCTCAAAGGCTACTATTTGCCCGGTTTCACCACTTTTGAGTAATTTTTTTTTTTTAAATCAATATATCAATATTATTTTTTTCAAAAATCAAATCAAAAATCGATATAAAATGTCTTTTTAAATATTTTTTAAGTTATGGTTAAGGAATAAGATAGAAAAACCTTTAACAGTTTTTGCAAAAGGCTAGATTTTGGCCGATTTTACCACTTTGAATAAATTTTTTTTTAAATCAATATACCTACATTAGTTTTTTTTTTTAAATCAAATCAAAAATCAATTTAAAATGTCTTCTAAATATTGCTAAGTTATGGATAAAGAAAAACGCTAGAAAAACCTTTAACTGTTTTTGCAAAAGCCTAGATTTGCCCTAACCAGCATTTGTAAATTACCAACACTAAAAAGATGAAAAGAAGCCATGTATAATAAATTTCTATAAATAGAACTCATATTTCTACAAAATGAATTTCATTCTTTCACTCAATAAGCTCCTCCTATCATTAGAGATATTATTTTCACTCCCTCGCTCATTGAGTACTTGGGCCCATTATCTATTATATTAATAGGCTAACAAATTTTACATATAAATATTTGCCAAGCTTAAACCCATACTAAAAATGCATAAATATTTATGAAATGCATATGGATTTGTTGGCATACCTCTAAGGCAGTGCACAATTATCTAATATATAACCAATACTGCTTCATTTATCTGTAATAAGCGAATGAAAATTTCTCATGCCACTTGAATCGGTTATCTGACAATCAATTTGTAAATAAAGCGATAGCCCAGTGGGAAGCGTCAGGGGGTAGTGGTCGAGCGGTTGATTGAAAATTGTTTTTATTTTTTTATTTATATTTTTTTTATATTTCTAATCTTGACTTTTTAAAATTTTTATAAACAATATTTTTATGTTTGTGATCTCTATTTTCGAGAAAAAAAAATTTGGTGCGAATATTTTTAGTTGACGGAAAGCCATGTGAAATAGTAATTTTAGATCATCAATATACATACATACCACCCATTATAGAAATGCTATAACCGTTTATACAATTTCTTTTTTTTTTTGGTAAATTTTTCAAAAAATTACCATTAATATAAGTCTGACTGCTCTAAGTTTTGAAGATGTAAGCTGCAATTTGCGAATTTTTTGTTCAAACATAGTAGTCTATTTATCGGACTTCGGTAGATTACTTCTATAAATTTTAGTGATTTCTACCGTTTGAGACAAAGTTGCTGATAGACTCCCTATTTAAAATATAAAAATCGACAACATATTTAATATGTACTTAAATTTTGAACTAAACTAAGTGGTTAGCGGTCGTCTTAAATTTTACTGAAGGCAAAAACTGATTTCTATTCATATGTACATATGTATTAACTTTTAAAAGGGCAGATTTGCAACCCGAGCCCCAAACAAGTCTAGACCAAATTGAATAGAAAAATCAATATATATTTTTTCTTTAAATCAAATAAAAAATCCATATAAAGTGTCTTAAATATTGCTAAGTTATGGTTAAAGATAAAAGCTAGAAAATCCTCAAACTTTTTTGACCTAACCAGAATTTGTAATTTACCAACACTAAAAAGATGAAACCATATATAATAAATTTCTATAAAAAGAACTCATATTTCTACATAATGAATTTTATTCTTTCACTCAATAAGCTCCTCCAATTATTAGAGAAATTATTTTCACGCCCTCGCTCATTGAGTACTTGGGTCCATTATCTATTATATTAATAGGCTAACAAATTTTACATATAAATATTTGCCAAGCTTAAACCCATACTAAATATGCATAAATATTTATGAAATGCATATGGATTTGTTGGCATACCTCTAAGGCAGTGCACAATTATCTAATATATAACCAATACTGCTTCATTTATCTGAGTTCAATAAACGTTTGTTTATTGTTAGTTTATTCGGGCAGCGTGGCCGCCTTTATTGATATCCAAAACCAGACTTAGCCTAAATTACAATTTTTCGTCTTATTTATGCTAAAATTAAGCTGCTCTGCAACCCAAATTTCTTTATGTAAAAATAATTTATTTAATTCCTATATGTTGGGAAAGAATTCATTTATTTCCTATGTATTGGGAAAGAGCTCATTTTGGAGAGAAATTCGTTTACAACGCATTTCTCTATTTGACCCATTTCCAATAGTGCTGGCTTAGCATATTGCCATTGGATAACCATAGTATGGGTGATTGTAGTATGTCACTGTGTGACAATGCATTTCATATGACCCATATTTAATGAATGCCGACTCGGCATGTTGCCTTTGGGCAAGCATAGTACGTGTGATTGTGATATAGCGCAATAGTTAAATGCCGCTTGAAGTGAGTTTTACTTGGTGCGGCTGAAATGTGATGAGTAGTCATATTTCAGGCGACTTATGAAATTAATTGTTTTAAAATGTCTTGCCTTTGCATAAATGCATTGCACTTAAAATTTATGAGGTGCGATCGGATTTGGGTAAATGATCGTTGTGCGCCAATGCATTTCATGGGAATCTATTTAGGTCGGCCGAATTATGACTGATCATATTTCGGGAGGAAATGTTCGGCACGGGTTTACTTTATTGTAAGTAATTATTATGAGTAATTTATGGGTATTTGGGTCGGCTAGTTTATGATGTGCAATCATATTTCAGACGACGTGGGTGGCAGTAACTTATGTTACGTTAACTCTTCCCCTCTTAAGTCGAGTGTCCGCAATCGACATGAAAAATTCTAATTGATTAAAAAATTATTACGAATTGGTTGCAAAAATGGACCACTTGTCATGTTTGCGGTGTTTCGCGTTGGCAATTGCAGTTCAGGCGATATATAGAATTTAATTTTATATTTGTAAATGTATATGAAAATAAAGATTGACATAATGATAATGAATGTAATTAGTAGGTCTGAACTTAAACTAATTAGGTGTACATTTTTATTTTTGTCTACTAGGAACTTAATATGCTCCTTTTGTTTTACTTGTTCAATATATAGTTTTTCTAATTTTAGCTCAGTTGTTGTGAAATTAGAGTTTTCTTTAATTTTTGTAATTTTGCTGGGTAAGACAAATGTGTCGTACATTTTAATTTTATTATTCTCGTATGTATTATTTGCAATTATTAATTTACAATTTTCAAATTTAATTATAAAAGTTCCTATTTGTTTAATTTTTAAACTATTGCAATTATGGTCAATATCTGAATTGAAATTTTTAAATATTAATATTCCTGGTATTACTTCGACAATACTTGTTTTAGACGCTAGACCTAACTTACAGCTAGCTTCTTTAAGTTTCAAAATATTTATAATGCATTCATCTTCTAAAATTTTTAAATTTTTTTCCATGTTGTCTTCTACAAATGTGTTATATACATTGTTACTTTCGTCTAGCAAAATTTGATAATCATCTAATATTATTGACATATTGTTAACATTTGGAATTGGTACAAATTTTATTTTGGAAAGAATATTAGAGGAAAATTGTGGAATTAATATAGTTATTATAATGTTATTATTTTGAAAAATAACTGCTATCTTTATGTCCCTATAACTATCAAAGTCATGAATAAGGCTGAGTTCAGTTTGCGTTAGGATGTCTGTGGGGATTATGCCTATTTTACTAGAAAAAATTATTTGTCCAATATCATTTATATGGTTTTGCAAAAGGGTTATATCATTATTTATTTGGTAAGTGTGCTGCATAAATTGCAAATCGTCTTCTAACGTCCTGATTTTATTTTGTGTTGTTTTTCTAAATTCATTTATGTAAATTTGTATGAGGTTTTGTTGTTTATTTATGTGCATAGTGATATCATCAATCTGATTAGCTAAGAATTTGTTGTTGTAAATTATATTATTTATATTGTCCGTCGTGTCTTGCACATTGCCCTGCATTCTACTTAATGTATTGGCTATTTGGTTTTCGTCATCACTGTCCATTCCCTGTAGGGAAAATCTCTAGTTCAGAGCTAGTTCGCTTCTAGTGCGTTCCGAACCAGTACTAGTTCGCGAACTATCTTTTTTACATGAAATCAACTGGCGAATTTAACATGGCGATGTCCTAGGCTGGAACTAGTACAAAATTCGATAGTTTGGATCTAGTTCGTTTATTGGCACTATTTCTATAGTTCTAAATATAAATTAAGTACAAAAACTTAAATTCAAATACGAATCCAAATGCCTTTTAATGACTCCTCAAACGCTGGTTTCGAACTAGTGAAAATGTAATCACTAACGTACTAGTTCTTATTGACCACTTTATATCTAGTTCTGAACCAGAAATTTGTGTCACTAGTGCCTGAGTTCCCTGCAGGGTTGTACCTGCTATATATTTTAATCCCTTACCCAGTACGTTAACTAAACCTTTGTTTTAAAATGTGGTTGTAAATAATCTACTTTTGCTTTTAATAAAATAAAATTCCTGTCTAAGGTTTCCAATAATTGTTCATCCTCGAAGGAAGTTGCCTTCAGGGTTTTAATGTTTTCTGCAATTAATGAAATGGTTTCATCATATGTTGTTGAGTTGATAAAATGGAGAATTTTATCGTAGTGATTAATGGTTCGTTGCTCTCCGATTTTTATTGGTATATATCCATTATTATTTGTTAGGTCTTGGATATCGATTTGTTGCGCTTTAATCGTAAATATTATTGCAAAAATTATTTGAATGGTGATTTTCGTCTTCATGTTGACTTCTGAGGTTTAAAAAATATTGTGGTCGTAGAACTAAAAAAGAGAGAGAAAAAAAAAAATATGGAAAAAAATAATATTCAACTCTGTTTGATATTATTTTTATGGACTATTCTCCCTGATTGTGTTTTAACTGTAGTGTTGTAGTTTTGAGCGACTACCTCTTTCTTATATCTAGGTGTAAGTTTATTCCCTAATCTTCTATTTATTTTAACGTAAATTTGGTCTCCTTGGTTATATTGCTTTAATGATACTCTATTCTTGTTGTGGTAAGCAAGATCTGTGATTTGCTTCTCCTTAATTTTATTTGTTGTTTCCAATCTATGTTTATCTAATAGTGAAGGGTCACTTCAGACTCTTCTGCCAAAATATATTTCCATTGGTCTTTTCCCTGTTGTGGAATGTATTGTATAATTATACTCTTTGATTGATCTTTCTAGAAGTTCAATGAAAGACTGGTGAGCTTTTTCGCGTTGTACGCATCGCATTATTTCTTGGAGAGTGGAATGAAATCGTTCCACCTGTCCATTAGAGCAACTCGTATATGGTGCCGTTCGGTAAATTTCTATACCAAATTCGTTCTCCATCATAAAGTTTATCTCCTCCGATTTGAATGACTTCTCGTTATCCATTACTATTGTTTCCGGAACAAGGGAAAAAAGAATATCCCTTAGGGGTTGTTTTATATCCTCCGCTGACTTGGACCGAATTAGTTTTGCGATTGCATACTTTGAGAATTTGTCAATTGCGGTTAAAATTAATTGTTTCCCCATATGCAATATATCAATATGCACAATTTGACCCGGGAAAGTGGGTATTGGCGTTGCTTGAATTTGTGGCTTTGCTGGATGACGATCATATTTATTTTCCTTACACGTCACACAATTTTTTATGACCCTTTTAACTTTACTGGCCATTCCAGGAAAATAATATTTTTCTAAAATTTGAATTTTATTTTCTCTGCAATTTCTGTGGGCTCTGTTGTGTTCCTTAATTATTATCTCCTGCTGTCTATGGTTACTGGTTATGTCCTCCACCATTCTTTGTGTAAATCTTATTTTGAAATTACTAAAATGTAGAGGGTAAAGTATTTGTATTTTTCCCATGACAGGCTCCTCCGCTTTTATGCAGTTTATAACTGACGGGTTCAAATATTTTTTTAAAATTGTTAATAAAATCTGTTCCGAATAATCCGGTTGCGTTACCATATGCCGGTGATATGTAGGAAACACGATTTTAAATTGATAGGATGGCTCACTATCAGTATTTAAAAAAATTTGATTTTTAAAGGCATTTATTGGTCCTTCAATACTGTAAATCAAATTATGAGATGAACTGTCATCCGATCTTGATGCTACTGATAAACTATTGACCTGTGTCTCTTTGACGGGTATTCGCGATAATGCATCAGCGACCACATTTTGTTTACCTGGTTTGTAGCATAGCTCATATGAATATTCTTCTAGAGCTGCTTTCCATCTTTTCATTTTTGCATTATTATTTTTATTGGCTAATGCATATGTAAGCGGTTGGTGGTCAGTAAATATTTGTATTCTAGCTGATCCATAAAGATAATTTCTTAGTGAGTTCAAAGCCCATATTATAGCCAACATTTCCTTTTCATTAGCTGCATAATTTTCTTCAGCTTTATTTAATGTTCTTGAAATAAATGCTATTGGCTTTGACTCTTGCGACAGCACAGCTCCAATAGCAAAATTGGATGCGTCTGTCGTCAATTCAAATTTTTTGCTATAATCAGGGTATGCAAGAGTGACATCCCTTGAAATGAGTGAGTTTTTTAGACTGTTAAAAGCATTTATTGCTTGCTTATTTAAGTCGATTTTTACTTTTGAGGATTTATTTTTTGATATCCTACCTTCTTCCCCTCTTAAAAGAGTTGTTAGGGGTTTTGCCATTTTTGCATAATCCTTTATGAACTTCCTATAGTATCCAGACATACCAAGAAAACTACGGAGTTCCTTTAAAGTTCTTGGTTGTGGGAAATTCGCAATCACCTCCACCTTTGCGGGGTTGGTTTTTACACCGTCTGCTGATATAACGAATCCCAAAAATTCGACCTCTTTTTTAAAAAAATGACATTTGTCTAGTTGCACTTTCATATTTGCTTCTTGCAACGTTTTAAATATTTTTTTAATGTGTTCAATATGCTCTTCTTCTGTTTTGCTGAAAATTATAATGTCATCGATATAAACATAAGCATATTTTCCAATGTGCTCATACAAAATGTCATCAAGCGCTCTTTGGAAAATTGAAGGTGCATTCTTCAATCCAAATGGCAAACGAGTGAATTCGAATTTACCATTATTTATTGAAAAGGCAGTCTTCTCAACATCTGATTCTTTTAACGGGATCTGATGAAAACCGCTTCTTAAATCCAATACCGAGAAAAATTTACTTTCTCCTAAATTAGAAATTACCTCAGAAATTTCAGGTATTGGGTATCTATCTGCTGTCGTTACCGAATTCAGCTTACGATAGTCTATTACCATACGGTATTGTTTATTACCCTCTGAATCCGCTTTTTTCGGAACAATCCATATTGGTGAATTGTAGGGTGACCTTGATGGCCTAATAATTCCATCAGCTAACAGTTCTTTTACCTGTCTCTCTACCTCTGGTTTGAGAGAAGCTGGATATGTATAAAATTTTGAGTAAATAGGAGTTTTATCTAACGTCCTTATTTCTCCAACAACTTTTGTTGTATATGTTAATTTCTCATTCGGTTCTGAGAACAGTTTTGGGTATGCATGAATTATCTCGTTCATGTCCCTCTTTTGTTGTGACGATAAATGCTCGTCTTTTATTTGGATGGCATTTACTGCCTTGCAGGGAAGCTGTTTGAGTTCAATCCTTTTACCATTTCCCAATATTAGGTAATTTTCCCTTGTGTGGATTACAGCCTTTAAATCCCTTAATGTATCGTTTCCTAAAATTCCATCAAATGTCCTTAGAGATGGCATTAGGAAAAATTCTATTTCTTTATTAGTATCGAATAATTTCGCATACATGTGGTTTTCGATTTTATTATGAGTAATTTATGGGTATTTGGGTCGGCTAGTTTATGATGTGCAATCATATTTCAGACGACGTGGGTGGCAGTAACTTATGTTACGTTAACTTCTGTAATAAGCGAATGAAAATTTCTCATGCCACATGAATTGGTTAGCGGTTGATGGTTCGAGTACAGTTACAGCTATCGGCCAAATTTTTTTTCTTTTTTGTCATTGAAAATGGTTTTTATTTTTTATATATTTTTATATTTCTAATCTTGACTTTTTAAAATTTTTATAAACAATATTTTTATGTTTGTGATCTCTATTTTCGAGAAAACAAATTTGGTGCGAATATTTTTAGTTGACGGAAAGCCATGTGAAATAATAATTTTAGATCATAAATATACATACATACCACCCAAATGCTATAACCGCTTATACAATTTCTTTTTTTTTTTTTGGTAAATTTTTCAAAAAATTACTCTTAATATAAGTCTGACTGCTCTAATTTTTGAAGATGTAAGCTGCAATTTTCGAATTTTTTTCAAACATAGTATATGTATGTGGGGTTATACAAATAACTAGCAACACTTGTTTACTTCAATATTTTATATTTTAAATCAAGTTATCTTTTGAATTGAAATAAGGAGATGTCTAAAATTTTTTTTGTGACGTTTTGGGGTTTTTCGAAAAAGAATTATATTAAACCAAACTCAATTTTTAAATATTAATTTAATTTCAAATAATTAATAAATAATTATCCCACATTTGGGCGCTCGTCCGGGAAAAAGCACTGTGTTTTGCGAAAGGCGTTTTAAGACGGAAGGTGAATGAACGACAAAAGGCAATCAACGGCGGAAGGCGAATCAAAGACGAAAGACGAATCAACGGAGGATGGCGAATCAAAGACCAAAGACGAATCAACGGAGGAAGACGAATTAACGGCGGAAGACGAAACGAATTCAATTACACGTGCAGCTTAAAAACTAGAAAGAAATTATGCAGTCAGCTAAAATGCGTTCACGACGTGACGATGAAGATGGTGTTGTTCTTGAGCATGCATCTAGAATCAATGAAGATGTTAGTCGTTTCTACGAATTAGAAATTCAAAGTTGTGAAATTGAGTTTGGAAGGCGTGAGTTAGAGCTTCTTAAATTGGAGCTTGAACTAAATCATCGCGAAATTGAGTGGCTACGAGGCAGTAAAGGTAAAAACAGCCCAGAAGATTTGCCAGTTATTGAAGATGATGTGCTGGAGGAGCAACGTATAACAACGCAAAACCTGCGGTCATAAATGAGCATTGTGACAAATACGGAAGAAAATTGTAAGACGAGGATGGAAAAATATATAGAGAATATGGCTAAAGATGAAGATTCGAAAAATAATAGAAATGAAAAGATGAAGGTCGACAGAGATGAAGTGTCAACAGCAACAAAATCCTAAGATGCGGAGACACAAAAGGAAAGAAACGATGGTTTGAATTTCACTGCTACAGCTACAGACAGCGCGGATTTGTACGATGATACGAATCGGATGGCATTTGGCGTCCATTCAAACGCAAGAAACGTCGAGAGTTGTCGCTGATAACAGACAAGTACTCGGGTCGAGTACTGATCAGGATGGCCGAATGTGGGGTTATACAAATAACTAGCAACACTTGTTTACTTCAATATTTTATATTTTAAATCAAGTTATCTTTTGAATTGAAATAAGGAGATGTCTAAAATTTTTTTTGTGACGTTTTGGGGTTTTTCGAAAAAGAATTATATTAAACCAAACTCAATTTTTAAATATTAATTTAATTTCAAATAATTAATAAATAATTATCCCACATGTATAATAAATTTCTATAAATAGAACTCATATTTCTGCAAAATGAACCTTTCAATCTTTCACTCAACAAGCTCCTTCTTTTATTAGAGAAACTATTTTCATTCTCTCGCTCATTGCCCATACAGCTTGAATTGGTGATTTGACAATGAATTCGTAGATAAAGCAGTAGAGCAGTGGTTAGCGCATCGGATAGCGAGCGAACTGTTGTTGGTTCGAGAACAGCTCCGGGCTACAATATTTTTTTTTATTGAAAATAGTTTTTTCTTTTTTAAAACATCTTTATGTATATGAGTATTTCTAATCTTGATTTTTTATAAGCTCATTAAATTTTCATAAGACATATTTTTATATTTGTGATACTTTTTTCGAAAAAAAATTACTGCGAATATTTTTAGTTAACGGACAGCCAAACGAAATAATAATTTTAGGTCATAAATATACATACATACCACCCATTATAGAAATGAGAAAACCGCTTATACAATTTGGGTTTTTTGGTAAGTTTTTCCAAAAATTAAATTTTTTTAAACATACTCTCATATTCATATAAAATAAAATTGGTTTATAAAGCTTTTTAAAATGACATTTTCATACAAATTTAGAATAATAAGAGCTTAATAAACCTTTTATATTTTTTATGAATAAGGGGGATAGTATTCTGTTAATCGGACTTCGGTAGATTATTTCTATAAATTTTGGAATATAAAAATCGATCATTTTTTCACAGGTCCTTAAATTTTGTACTAAACGAAGTGGTTAGAGGTCGTCTAAAATAATACTAAAGACAACAACTCATTTCTATTCATTCAGATTTACAACCCGAACACAAAACAAGTATAGACAAAATTTGACCACTTTTGAATAAAATTTAAAAAAAATCAATATAAAATGCCTTTTTAAATATTTCTAAGTTATGGTTAATGAAAAAAAGCTAGAAACCCCTAAAACTGTTTTTGCAAAAGGCTACATTTTGCCCGGTTTCACCACTTTTGAATTATTTTTTTTTTAATCAATATACCCACATTTTTTTCAAAAATCAAATCAAAAATCGATATGAAATGTCTTTTTAAATACGGTAAGGAAAAAAGCTCGAAAATCTTCCAAAGGCTACTATTTGCCCGGTTTCATCACTTTTGAATATTTTTTTTTTAATCAAAATACCTACATACCTACATTTTTTTTTTCAAAAAGCAATATAAAATGTCTTTTTAAATATGTCTATGTTATGGTTGAGGAAAAAAGCTTAAAAACCCTCAAACTGTTTTTGCATAAGGCTAGATTTTGCCCGGTTTAACCACTTTGAACAACTTTTTTTTTTAATTAACATATCCACATTTTTTTCAAAAATCTAATCAAAAATCGATATGAAATTTCTTTTTAAATATTTCTAAGTTATGGCTAAGGAAAAAGGCTAGAAAATCCTCAAACTATTTTTGCAAAAGGCTACATTTTGCCCGGTTTCACCACTTTTGAGTAATATTTTTTTTTATCAATATATCAATATTATTTTTTTCAAAAATCAAATCAAAAATCGATATAAAATGTCTTTTTAAATATTTTTTAAGTTATGGTTAAGGAAATAAGATAGAGAAACCTTTAACAGTTTTTGCAAAAGGCTGGATTTTGGCCGATTTTACCACTTTGAATACATTTTTTTTTAAATCAATATACCTACATTTGTTTTTTTAAATCAAATCAAAAATCAATTTAAAATGTCTTCTAAATATTGCTAAGTTATGGATAAAGAAAAAAGCTAGAAAAACCCTTAACTGTTTTTGCAAAAGCCTAGATTTGCCCTAACCAGCATTTGTAATTTACCAACACTAAAAAGATGAAAAGAAGCCATGTATAATAAATTTCTATAAATAGAACTCATATTTCTACAAAATGAATTTCATTCTTTCCTCAATAAGCTCCTCCTATTATTAGAGAAATTATTTTCACTCCCTCGCTAATTGAGTATTTGGGTCCATTATCTATTATATTAATTGGCTAACAAATTTTACATATAAATATTTGCCAAGCTTAAACCCGTACTAAATATGCATAAATATTTATGAAATGCATATGGATTTGTTGGCATACCTCTAAGGCAGTGCACAATTATCTAATATATAACCAATACTCCTTCATTTATCTGTAATAAGCGAATGAAAATTTCTCATGCCACTTGAATTGGTTATCTGACAATCAATTTGTAAATAAAGCGATAGCCCAGTGGGAAGCGTCAGGGGGTAGTGGTCGAGTGGTTGATTGAAAATTGTTTTTATTATACCCAGCTGTACTTGTACACAGGGTATTATAACTTTGTTAGGATAACGGTTGGTTGTACAGGTATAAAGGAATCGAGATAGATATAGACTTCCATATATCAATATGATCAGGATCGAAAAAAAATTTGATTGAGCCATGTCCGTCCGTCTGTCCGTCCGTCCGTCCGTCTGTCCGTTAACACGATAACTTGAGCAAATAATGAGATATCTTCACCAAATTTGGCATGCGTACTTATTTGGGTTCAGAATAGATTGCTATTGAAAATGGGTAAAATCGGACCATAACCACGCCCCTTTTTCGATATCGAAAATTTCGAAAAACGTATAAAATGGGTTAATTCAATATTAGAAGCAGCTACAATGATAAAATTTGCAATATGTATTGATTTAGATGTTCTAAGGCCGATTTTATAAAAATTTTTGAAAAGGGGGCGTGGTACCGCCCACGTATATTTGAAGAAATTTTAAAATTTTGACTCTTAATAACTTCAGAACAGTTTATGCTAGTATAACGAAATTTCGTAGAGGACATACTATTGTTGTGGTAAATTCAGCTATAGAAAATAAACGAAATCGCTTCGCGACCACGCCTACTTTTTCATAAAAGTTATATTGAAAGGAGGTGGAAATATTGAAAAGTCCATATCTAATTAACTGATTTCGCTATAATAATATAATTTGGTACATACATCAACTTTCATATTCTTTACATAATTTTTTCAAAATTTTGGAAAGTGGGCGTGGCACCGCCCACTTATGAGTCAAGCAATTTTTAAATTCGACTGCTAACAACTTCAGAACGGTGTGAGATAGATTTACGAAACTAGGTACCAGGCATGTTATGTTTATGTAGAGTACTACCACAGAAAATAAGAAAAATCGGTGAACGATCACGCCCACTTTATGTGCACAGCTGGGTATGTAATGTTCGGTTTCACCCGAACTTAGACTTCCTTACTTGTTATACCCAGCTGTACTTGTACACAGGGTATTATAACTTTGTTAGGATAACGGTTGGTTGTACAGGTATAAAGGAATCGAGATAGATATAGACTTCCATATATCAATATGATCAGGATCGAAAAAAAATTTGATTGAGCCATGTCCGTCCGTCTGTCCGTCCGTCCGTCCGTCCGTCCGTCTGTCCGTTAACACGATAACTTGAGCAAATAATGAGATATCTTCACCAAATTTGGCATGCGTACTTATTTGGGTTCAGAATAGATTGCTATTGAAAATGGGTAAAATCGGACCATAACCACGCCCCTTTTTCGATATCGAAAATTTCGAAAAACGTATAAAATGGGTTAATTCAATATTAGAAGCAGCTACAATGATAAAATTTGCAATATGTATTGATTTAGATGTTCTAAGGCCGATTTTATAAAAATTTTTGAAAAGGGGGCGTGGTACTGCCCACGTATATTTGAAGAAATTTTAAAATTTTGACTCTTAATAACTTCAGAACAGTTTATGCTAGTATAACGAAATTTCGTAGAGGACATACTATTGTTGTGGTAAATTCAGCTATAGAAAATAAACGAAATCGCTTCGCGACCACGCCTACTTTTTCATAAAAGTTATATTGAAAGGAGGTGGAAATATTGAAAAGTCCATATCTAATTAACTGATTTCGCTATAATAATATAATTTGGTACATACATCAACTTTCATATTCTTTACATAATTTTTTCAAAATTTTGGAAAGTGGGCGTGGCATCGCCCACTTATGAGTCAAGCAATTTTTAAATTCGACTGCTAACAACTTCAGAACGGTGTGAGATAGATTTACGAAACTAGGTACCAGGCATGTTATGTTTATGTAGAGTACTACCACAGAAAATAAGAAAAATCGGTGAACGATCACGCCCACTTTTGAACTAAAGTTCTCTAAACGAGAGTTAGGAAACCGGAATATGCAAAATGAGTCCAGAATGAAACCATGTACAGATGTATTACTGGCCAGGCTTTTAACACCATTAACTATACAAAACAAAGAATAACAGCATTTTATGTGCACAGCTGGGTATGTAATGTTCGGTTTTACCCGAACTTAGACTTCCTTACTTGTTTTTTATATATTTTTATATTTTTTATTAACCCCACGATCACCATGATAAGCATTATGAAACTTGGATAACTGAAACCAGTGTAAAAATCATTTCACGGACCAAAATTTTTGACTAAGTTTGTGGCCACGTGGCGGATTTTTGGATAGCTGTTTTGACTTAATACTATTTGATTTGCTATACTAGGGTAATTTATAACAGCATTGGTAAGTTTTAGGCACGTAGGCATTTTTTTAAATATTTTTTTTTTTTGTTTAGACAGCCACTAAAAATTGGGTAAGCTTAAAAAAATTTTCGTTTTCAATAGAATAAAACTTACATGATTTGGCCCAATTTGATTGAACGAATACATACACATTGAAGGGAATTTCATACAGTTTCAGATAAAAAAAAACCATTGCGAAATTTTGCGGTTTTCCTTTGCAATCGCGTACTTAAGGTATCTATGCCCGCGCTCACGAATGAATGCACAGTGACCTAGCAATGGAATGTCCTCAATTCGAGTCTACAACACTACATCCCAAAAAAAGACAGTTATACCTGAAATGGTAAAACACAGAAAAAGGAACCTTGTGCACTGAATACCCTTCATTGTTTGTCATATGGGTTTTCCAACAGTTTTCCCATAGTTAACGAGTTGTGTACTTATCCCATCAACTTATGTTATGTATGCACGCCTACCTGCAGGTCGTCTATTATGGGTGATACTTCTAAGCAATTTAGTGCTTCGGGAATATACATATGTATGTATACATCATATAAATAAGGAAAAGATGAACAAGAAGAAAGAACATATCCAAAACAGATTCAGGAAAGAAGTTTGCCTTTTGATTGATATGCCAAAGCAAAAAACCGGCAACACAAATGATGGCAACACTGCGAGAAGATTCTTTGGAGATCCTGAAATAACATCAGACATAACCGGCATAAACATCAATCTTTTGAGAAGGTTTCATACAATACTTTCATGCATAGGATGTGGGTTTCAAATAAATTCTGAAGCTTTTGACCACTATGTGACCGAGACAAGGGAACTATATTTATCGGAATATGCTTGGTTCAATATGCCAGTGAGCGTACATAAAATTCTGTTTCATGGAACCAGTATAATCGTGTCTGCTATTCTTCCTATTGGTCAACTTTCGGAAGAAGCTCAAGAGTCCAGAAACAAAGATGCACGAAACTATCGTGAACTTTTCACCAGAAAAAAGTCAAGGATTTGTAGTAACTTGGATTTGCTGCACAGATTGCTGATATCGTCAGACCCGGTTATAAACAGTTTGCGGAAAACCCCTAGGTCAAAGCGGCGAGTATTGACGAGTGAAGTTATTGGTTTATTATCTGAGCCAGAGCATGTCGATGATAATGACTCCGACTAAATTTATACCAGTTATATTATTACTTTTTATTTATAAGTACAAATATAAATACCCATGTTGTGTTTGACTTTGAAAATAGAATTTTTTAAATATAAATTAAAAGCCTCTAAGGTAACGTTAAGAAATCTAAACAACTTTGGCACTGGAAAATACTTTTAAATTAGAAAATGTGATTATGTGAAATTTCACCTTATATGGGGGCAAGGAGAAAAAGTGGGCGGATCACGCCCATTTTTTATCTAGAATCAGACTTAGGTATCTGAAGCCACACTACAAAATTTCAAATGAATTGCTCCTTTGGTTTGGCTGTTATTAATTTTGGCATCCTAAAAATGACAAAAGTTACACTGTGCGGCGGTGCGCGTATGGAATACGGTGTGCACAGGTGCAACACCCGGTTGAGGAATTTTATTTTTTTTCTAAAATTATGTTTTTTTAACATTTAAAAACTTTTAATCTTAACTATTACAATTTATTTAACCTAATATTTTTTTTATTATAGGTATTAGAAATAATTTAATGCAAAATTTTATACAGCGGAATGGTAATTCACTGACTAGTTTCCATGCGACCAAGCATTTAGACGTAGTGTTTTATCCGGTCTGACTGGCATCGAACCTACCAGACTGCATTGGCATTGCGTTCTCTTAACGCTTTGAGCCATGTGCCCTGCATGCAATCTTGCACTTATATTCTTACTAATATTTGCCATGTGTTTTCCTTACTTTATAGACTTCTTGTACACCTTATGATCCAAGATGATAAAAGGAAGCAAGTAAATTTGTATATGGCGAGCTTTTTGAAGCTATTTCCTTCCTTCCATGGGAACCACAGGGTGTATATTTCCGGTTTTCTGGTTCTTGTACATGGGGAGCGGAAATGTTTGTATGTATATGAAGTTTTATTTGTGGATTGAATCCAATGTATATATTTATACGTTAATTTTGTAATTATAGGTATTAGAAAGAATTGAATGCAAAATTTTATACAGCGGAATGGTAATTCACTGACTTGTTTCCATGCGACCAAGCATTTAGACGTAGTGTTTTATCCGGTCTGGCTGGCATCGAACCTACCAGACTGCATTGGCATTGCGTTCTCTTAACGCTTTGAGCCATGTGCCCTGCATGCAATCTTGCATTTATATTCTTACTAATATTTGCCATGTGTTTTCCTTACTTTATAGACTTCTTGTACACCTTATGATCCAAGGTGATAACAGGAAGCAAGTAAATTTGTATATGGCGAGCTTTTTGAAGCTATTTCCTTCCTTCCATGGGAACCACAGGGTGTATATTTCCGGTTTTTTGGTTCTTGTACATGGGGAGCGGAAATGTTTGTATGTATATGAAGTTTTATTTGTGGATTGAATCCAATGTTTATATTTATACGTTAATTTTGTAATTATAGGTATTAGAAAGAATTGAATGCAAAATTTTATACAGCGGAATGGTAATTCACTGACTAGTTTCCATGCGACCAAGCATTTAGACGTAGTGCTTATTCGGTCTGGCTGGCATCGAACCTACCAGACTGCATTGGCATTGCGTTCTCTTAACGCTTTGAGCCATGTGCCCTGCATGCAATCTTGCATTTATATTCTTACTAATATTTGCCATGTGTTTTCCTTACTTTATAGACTTCTTGTACACCTTATGATCCAAGGTGATAACAGGAAGCAAGTAAATTTGTATATGGCGAGCGTTTTGAAGTTAGTCCCATTGTCGGAGTAAATGTTTTTCGAACATCCTCGTCTAGCGATAAAACGCGAAAGGGCTGCTAGAAAGGATGGGGTACTAAGATCACTGGTCGCTTCCAGATGGATCGCTTTGGTGGTAAAACAGACGAAGAGGCAGACGTAGCCCTTTGAAAGTCGACACCCTCTCCCTAGGAAACTTTTGATATCGAATGGTCCTGCAAAGTCGACCCCGGTATTAGTAAAAGCGCGCGCAAACGTGGTCCGCTCGCGGGGTAGGGTACCCATAAGTTGGGTTTGCGCCCGTTTCTTGTAAATGGTGCAAATCTTACAATTGTGGATGATAGCCCTAATCATGTTCTTGACATTCGGAATCCAGTATTGGGTGCGGATGAGACGGAGCATTAGTTGATTTTCCCCATGGAGGGAGATTTTGTGTATCATTTGCACAATTAGCCGCGTTAACCTACAATTATAAGGGAGTATGATTGGATGCCGCTCGTTATAAGCGAGGTCTTCCGACGACCCTAGACGACCCCCGGCCCTGATAATATCGTCCTTATCATGGAACGGGTTAAGTGGCAATATCTCGCTTTTCCTGTCGATGACTGTTCCCTTCTTCAAATTTACGTACTCCTCAAAATAATGTTGCTTCTGATATAGTTTAATCAAGATCTGAGTCGTTCTCTTTATCTCATCGGATGAGATTAGGCACGACTTTTCTTGAAAGGAAGCTTTTGTTGTGGGATGTGTTCTTCGAAAGAATCTCATAATATATGATAGTGCCCTCAAAGCCCTAGGTAAATCCGAAAACCGATCTAGAGTCTCAATTTCTTTTCGCTTCGATATTGCGTAGGTTTGCGCTCTCTTTTCCTCCACGGATGTATGAAACTCGGTTTCTTGTGCTGGCCACCCTGAATTGTCTTCTTGTAACCAAGAAGGTCCCTGCCACCACAAAAAATTGTTGACCAAATCCGTTGCCGGTATTCCTCTGCTTCCTAAATCTGCCGGATTCGATTCCGAGTTGACATGATGCCAGTCCTTACTTCCGACCAAGTCGATGATCTTGGTTATCCTGTGTGCGACGAATGTTGACCAGGAACATGGTGGTTTCCGTATCCATGCTAAGACGATTGTGGAATCCGTCCACAAATGTTGTTTGACCTGCCCTAATTTTATGTTCCGAAAAATAGATTCCAGTATCTCCGCCAAGAGTACAGCGCCGCAGAGTTCCAAGCGCGGCAGTGAAATTGTTTTCACCGGCGCTACTCTGGTTTTGGCTAGAAGAAGATTGACGAATATCTGGACGTCTCTTTTTACGCGCATGTAGACGGCTGCAGCGTATGCTTTTTCAGACGCGTCACAAAATCCATGGATTTCGACCTCATCTTCTGGTGAAAAATTTACCCATCGGGGTATCCTGATGTTATCGATTTCCTTGTAGTCCCTTTTAAAATTCTCCCATCGTTCCAAAGTGTTGGACGAGACTGGCTCATCCCAATCGGTGCCCTCCAACCAGATATTCTGCATCAATATTTTGGCCACAATGACCATTGGTGCAAGCCATCCTAAAGGGTCGAACAGCTTGGCGACAGCGGATAGTATTGCTCGTTTCGTGAGCTGTTCACATTCGTCCAGTGACCCTGCCTTAAAATAAAAGAGGTCAGAATGAGCATTCCATCTAATGCCCAAAGCTTTAACGGTGCTGGTGTCTTCGAACGCCAGGAAGTCCTCGGTCAGCCGATCCGCCCTTGGGATGTCGTTGAGAATCTCCTCGGAATTAACCCCAAACGTGACCGTCTTCAACTCATAAAGACCTATTGGTTCTTGTGGTGATGTGCGGTAAACTATCCTTTGAAATTTGGAATGATTTTCGTTCATCCAAATTTGTCTATACATCTTCTCGATGTCACTGTTGAAAACATATCGATATAATCTCCAACGCAGAATTAGGACTGGGAGATCTGCTTGAAGAACTGGCCCTGGTAGGAGAATGTCGTTTAGACTTATACCGTTTGCCGTTGGGCTTGAGGCATTAAAAACGATCCGCACCTTTGTGGTGGTAGACTCAGCCTTTACTACGGCGTGGTGGGGCAAAAAATAATTATCAGACGTCTCAGCTGATACCATGGTAGTAATTTTTTGCATATGCCCTAATGTCTCGTATTCAGACAGGACCCTGGTATACTCTTTTCCTAGTTCTGGGTCCTTTGCTAACCGTGTCTCATTCCTAAAGAATTGCGAACACGCCCTCCTAAGAGACCCACCTATATTTAGCTTATCTGGGTACTCCTGTCTGAATGGTAGCGAGACTACATATTTCCCATCCTCGTTCCTATGCGTAGTTTCCTTATATAACTTTATTATTATTTATCATCTGCGTTTGGACTCTTTTGTTTAGGCAGATTTTCCAACTCCCAGAACTTTGTGAGTTCTTTGTCCAAAGCGACTTCGCTGTAAAAGGACACTATATTAGTTGTTGGACTCGGTGACTCCACGTGGCCGGTGAGTATCCAACCGAATACAGTTTCTTGGGCCAGAAGTGTATTCAGGACGTTCTTCTTCAGCCCACCTAGTATAATTTGCGGGTATACATCTCCGCCTAGTATGATGTCAACTTCCTCGTTGACATAAAATCGTTTATCTGCCAAGACTAAGTCTGGAAAAGCCTGCATAGTCATAGCGTCGACATGGCAGGATGGCAGATTTCCAGTTAGTTTGGCCAGAATTAACACGGATGTGGTTAGGCTGAAGTCAGGGTCCACTGTTGAGCGCAACTCGATGTTGGATGCTTCCTTGACTTGGGCCGACACGGCATTCGTTATACCCGATACGCGGGCATTCATTTTCTTTGCCGGTAAGTTGATTCTGCGCTTCAGACGTTCTGTCATAAATGAACATTCTGACCCAGAATCTATCAGTGCTCTAGCTGGGAAGTTTGTACCATTATGACGAATGGTTACTCTAGCTGTCCCCAGCAGCACACCTGCACTTGAATGTACATGGCAGGATTTTACGTTTTTATCGTTCGCCTCCCGTCTGCCCTGTGATTGCGTAGAAGTGGAAGCACCATTATCCATATTGTACTGGGTGGTGTTGTTTGTTTCCTGGTTCTGCCGCGTTTCTATATGTAGGAGCGCGTTGCGTCGAGAGTGGCACTTGCTGCAGTCGTATGAGCTTGGGTCACGGTATGTCCTGTGGACAGGCAGTTCAAACACCCCTGATTGGTTTTATAAAATTAACTCGCTCTTCCGGCGTTAATCTCAAAAACCGGGGGCATCCTCGTAGTCTATGGCGAGTAGATTTGCATTTGGTGCACATTAATTTTGTGACCTTTACTTGGTACGTACCAAGCTTTTTTGCAGGTGGTTCGGTCGCTTTTTTCGTAGTTTGCGGTTTTTGGACTTGCGAACTTGCAGTCCCCACAAACCCAGACACAGTTTCGAGTGTCTGGAAACGATTTGACAAGAATTTGTCCATATCCTCCCATTTGGATATTTCCACCTTATGGTCTATGCTTTGCTCCCATAGACCAAGCGTACTCTCTGGCAACTTAGTCGAGCATAGATACGTAATAATTGCGTCCCAATTTGATGTGTCAATTTTATGACTTCTTAAGGACGCCAGGCAATTATTAATTTGCCGTTGCAGGGTTTTTATCGCGCTGCCACACTCACTCTCTACCTTCTCTAAATTAAACAGTATTTGCAATTGCGTGTTTACTAAGATACGTTTGTTTTCGTATCTCTCGCATAAATTTTTCCACGCTGTATCAAATCCCTCATTCGTGAGTGGACTTTTTTCCACTATATCCCTCGCTTCCCCTTTTGTCTTATTGACGAGATGAAACAGCTTCTCCACGGGTGTTAGGCGTTTGTTCAAAATATAAATGGCCGTGAACATATCCCTAAATGTAGGCCATGAGAGATAATCGCCTTTGAATACTTCAGTATCGCATGGAGTCAGGCGGATACTGTGTTCCCGTTCAGACTGATCAGTAGGGGTTTTCATTACCTTTGTGAAGGTTTCCTGGCGTGTAGCCATATTAGACATGCAACGTAAATAAATTGCATATGTACATTTGTATTTATTTTTCACGGAGGTAATGCCTGTCGCGTCTAACTTACTTGAGCTCATTAGCTCATCATACGCCCCTTTAACCTTTCTCCAGTGGACTTTCAACTCCTCTTGTTGCAGAGTTAATGTATGGACAGTATGGGTTTCTACATCTGCATCATTATAATCGGACTCGAACTCAGTGATATTATCAGCTAATCTGATGAAGTTATCCATTTTATTGGTCTCAACTGAGTGTTGGTTTTAGGCAGACAAGGAAAAGAGGGTGTTAGATGAAGGTTGAATGGGTGAGATTGCAGAGATTTCCAAAGGGAACTGAAACGCCAAAAATAACTTCTCCAACACATTTTCAATAACCACCGTGGTTTGAATAATTATTTGTTTATTTATTTTAATATACAAAACTCTGCCGACTTGGCCGTATTGTCTGACCCTTTGTTCAAAAAATATGTCGCAACAACAACACTGGCTTATTCGCCACCCACACACGCATATACAGGTTATTTGATTTTCGCAAAAAAAAAAATTTTATTAAAAGTGCGCGGTACACCTAAACGCGCGTTAAAACAAAAAACACCAACAATCGAAAGGCTCTGTGAAATGTGATGTTATGTTACCTCTTACTTTGCGCTGTGTCTGGAAAACCTTACCGCTGGTGGGGGGATAAACCAGATAGTCGCAAAGCCGAACTTTAACAAATTATGTGGCAAATCAGTTATTAATTTCACTTTCACTTAAACCGGAATCACTTTCTTCGCACTTACGTTTGGGTGAATCGCGGCACTTTTAAAATTAAATATGTTTCACACTAACAAAATAATTGGCAAGAAATATGACCAACTTACGCTGCTTTGATGCGGTGAAGTTCAAGTGTGGACAAAATCAGAATATGTTGTGGCTGTAACTTGTGCAAGAAATGGCAGAGTGGTGTGGTCAAAAGGCTGCTTATGTTTGTGGCTGTAGCTTTTGCAAATAGTGCACTGTTGAATATAGTGGATAGTTTTTGTGGCAGGCTGTGATAACAAACGGCTTTGTGTTTTTTGGACAGTTTTTTCTTCGCTGTAGTGGTCGAGTAATGGACTGTAGATTCTTTTTGTGCTGGTTCTAAAATTGAACGGCGAGATGGACTATGAATAAACTCCACTGTGGATTCTTGGCTAGACACCGCGGTCGAATTTATGGTTTTGAGAAGAAGAAAAGAAAAGAGGGAGACGAGATTTCTCGTTATAAACCGTGGCCGTATATTGTTTATTAAATCAAATAAACTACAAAGATAAAGTTACCTATAATATGGCGCTGTGAAAATCCTGGGGTGGCTGCGATGTCGATCCTGGCTCGGTTGCTGAAAGAATAGACGGTTGTCAAGTCGTTGATTAAAATCAACCGTAAAAGTTAGCTGTTTGAAATTTGCACTTTATTTTACTAAAATTGTATGGCCTATAAAGCTGCATACTAAAAAAGTCTTTTCTAAAATGTCTATATCTAAAAAGTGGGCGTGGCTATTAACCGATTTCGCCCATTTTCGGCGTCAACATAGATTCGGTATATACAGAGCAAGGTGCAAAATCTGGTTTCGATAGATATATTTTTTCTCGAGTTATTGATTTTTGACCGCTTTTTCCAGATATCCACCCATTGTGCAACGCCATCTAGCGTTCGGATAATGTAACAAAATTTTAGCTAGGCGACGTGAGCTCGAGAATCACATTTTAGCGACATCGCCTAAGCTTCTGAGAGTTCATTTCATTTGGCGTTTTAGCGTTTTTTGGCATTAAGGCGATGGCGATGTCTGGAATTGGGCTGCAGGTCCAGACAAGTATGTCGACATAGTTCTTGGAAAATCTTTTTGGCATGTACATTAGTTGGTGTATTTGTACACCACAAAGTCCAGTACGTACAGGTTCAAACAATGTTACCAACCCTGTCACAACGAATCAAAGGTAACCATTCATTACCAGAATGTGAATGGTTTACGTTTTAAGCTTAATGCTTTATATCCTAACAGCTTTGATTTTACAGCGCAAGTGATTGCGTTTACTGCGACTTTTGCTAAAACCAGATAATTTAAATACTGAGTTATTTTCAAATGACTACGTGGTTTTTCGGTGTGGCCGTCAGTCGAGAGCAGGCGGTGTCCTGATCGCTGTATTGTCTAGTATTTCTGCTGAGTTGTTGAACTATGACAACGTGCTTGATATTGAATTTATAGCTGTAAAGCTCTTGTTCCCCAATTTTATCTTATATATTTCTTGTTCATATATACCGCCTCGGTCGGATCTGCAGGTTTATGATTGCCATGCTGCAGCTATTTACAGTCTGCATTCTCGTTTGCGTGATAACGATTGTCTAGTGGTTCTTGGGGACTTTAATTTGTCATTTGTCAATTGGATCAATAATGATGATTTCAACTTTTTGACTCCTGTCAATCGATTCGATTTTGTTGGCCCTCGTTAAACTTTTAAAATATGTTGTTGGATTTAGCTTTTAATTGTTGATAATTCAATGGGTATTGGCCCCAGTCGAATATCTGTTTTATCCCTGCGTGAATATCTCTTGCACCCCACACTTGAGATTGCACTGGATAATTTACTGCCTACGATTAATTTCATGAAAGTGAGCTGTCGTTCTCGTTCGAGGAGTTTTAATAAGACTAACTTTGATTTGCTCAATCAACTGATAGCTACCGACGATTGGTCTGATCTTTATGCATGTAGCTATTTTGAGGCTGCAACGTATATTTTTTATTGTTACGTAATTGGCTTTATTAATCGTTGCATTCCAGTTCATATAGTTAAAGCTAAAAGTAGAAAGCCACCTTGGTTCTCAAGACAACTTGTTAGCCTGAATAATATTAAATCTAAGCTCTATAAGCGTTTTAAAAGATCTGGTTCTTTTGCAGATTTTTCTAAATATTTAGTTGCTCGTTCCAATTTTCAGCGCCTGAGTCAAATTTGCTACAAATCTTATTTAACAAGATGCTAATCGAGTTTTTTTCTCCAGGACCTGATGGTATTCCTGTTTGTGTGCTTAAGTTCTGTGCCATGAACTTAACAGAACCGATCTTAAAATTGTTCAATTTATCTTTGCAATCGGCGTCATTTCCATCAATTTCGAATCAGTCATTTATCACACCTGTTCACAAAAAAGGTAGTAAATCTAATGTTGAGAATTTTAGAGGAATTGATAAGCTTTCAGCAATTCCTAAAGGTAGGTAGAATGGCTGCGACAAAAGTCGCCCAGAAAGCTATTGCTGTGAGTATGTTACAACCACCCATAGCTGTTTATAAACTCCAGGATGCTTGGAATCCCTAATTCGGATACTCTCCCTAGATTTTCCAAAAAAGGGGTCCCAAACACTTTCAGTCGTGTTCTGGCTAGAGCCGGGCACTTACACAGGAAGTGCTCAACGGTCTCTTTTGCATTAATGTCTTTACAGCTTCTGCAGTGGTCATTATTCGGAATACCCAGCTTTTCCGCATGCGTACCTATCGTCCAGTGACCCGTGCAGACTGCTACAAGCTTGTAGGTATCTACTCTGGACCTGCTTAGGAGACTCCTTGTCCTCCTCGGCCAGGTAGCTCTCGATATTGCACAGGTAGTAGTACCTTTCCACTCCCGTTGTGCTTCATCGAAGAAGTATTTTTGGAGGTTCCCCTTGGCCACTGCCAGGGGTACCCCGATTTCGAGTCTAGGTACCTCTTCGTTCTCTGCTGATGAGCCTGTCCGTGCTAGCTCATCAGCCCTCTCATTACCCTCGATCCCTTTATGACCCGGGACCCAGATAATGGATATTTCTAAAACTTCAGCTAACGTAGCCAAAATTTGTTTACATGCATGCACTGCATTAGGGCTTGTGTATGGCGATGAGATTGCCTTTATCGCTGCCTGGCTGTCGCTGAAGATATCCACTTTCCCAGTAATGTTCCTTTGATCAAGGGATTTGCACGCCTGAACAATCGCAAGAACCTCTGCTTGAAACACACTGCTATACGACGGGAATCTGAATGCTACTGAAATATCCAGACCTACCGAGAATACGCCGGCTCCCACCCCTGAATCCATCTTGAAGCCTCTGTATACACTTCAATGTTGCTATATGTTGTGACCCTGCCCCTTTTCCACTCATTCCTGCTAGGAAGGGCCGTGGTGGCATTTCTCTCAAACTTCAGTTTGTGAGGATAGTAGTATATTGCGCTATTAACTATTTCCTCTGGGAAGGTGTTAAGGATACTACTGTGCCCATGCTGAGTATCCTTCCAGCACCCAGACTCCCTGAGTCTTAGTGCGGTTTGTGCCGATGTACAAAGTATATATAAGACAATTGGAAGTAGGTTCAAAATAGGATCCAAAGCCGCAGTGGGGAAGGTGCGCAAGGCCCCGGTGATGCCAACGCACGCGGTGCGCTGTACCCTCTGCAGGTTGGCGAGATTGTAGTTCTTACGAAGAGCTTCCCACCACACCACCGAGCCGTAGGTCAGCACAGGCCGGACCACCGCCTCGTACAGCCACAGCACCATCTTCGGCTTTAAACCTCATTTGTTACCAAACGTCGATGTGCAAGCGTAGAAGGCGATACATGCCTTCCGCACCCGCTCCTCGATGCACTCCTTCCAATTTAATTTGCAATCAATTATCAGCCCCAAGTATTTGGTTCTGGTAGATTGAGTTAGCTGCTGGCCATTCAGCATCGGTAGTTCGAACTTAGGTGGCTTATACTTCCTCGTGAAGAGTAGAAGCTCCGTTTTATCCGGATTTAGCCCTAGGCCACACTCTTGAGCCCACCTACTTAGCTTTGCCAACGTTCTTTCCATGATCTCGCTCATCACAGAAGGGAAGGGACCCGAAACAAGGACCGCCACGTCGTCGGCGTTCGCCACAACCTTTACTCCATTAGTACTGAGTTTTAATAGTATATCGTTCATAGTGACAGATGCGTTCATTGAAGACCTTCCTCATCTTTGAGGTCGCTAAGATTTTTGTCCCACCATGGGGGGAAGGTCTTCTTGCTTGATATTGGGCAGGAAGCCTTATAGGCAACCTGGAAACTTTTTTCCAGAGACTGAACTCGGTCGTCTAGAGGTTCTGTCGATTGTATCGGTGTCTTCTTCCTACTGAGCCTATCACTGACTATCTTTCAAATAGACCCCACCAGGTTCGTTTAGGATTTCTGTGCGGTTGTTTTATCTCTCCCTCCCAGTCTATATCAAAAAGCATCATTCGATGATCCGACATGGATGTCTTTTGCGAAACCTCCCAGTTCCTTATCGAAGGTTCCTGGGAGTCAGGTGCTATTGTAAGGACTTCTTCCCACCCGGCGAAGTTTTCTGACCCCGGAGAAACAAAGGGATCCTGTCGTTTTTTTTGTTTGGTGAGCAGCTGTACCTCCTAGGGGAGGTGCCGCCCGTTAACCTGCGTCCGCCCCTTGACTCAATCCTGACCACTGCCAAATCGAATGTGCTGAAATTAGGTAAAAAGAAAGCATTAATAGTATCCCTAACGAGGATGCATTGTCACAAACTTAATTAATTAATTAGAGATCTCTACCCCCGAGACCCTAATCCCGCAGCTAAAACACAGTGACAACAATAACGGGAACAATCTAATACACAAACGTAGCCGGCTAACCTAGTGAAGACGGTGGGGTTACAGACTGTTCACAACACCATTTAGCAAATCTACAACAACAAACATTCATTTTGTGGTGCACCAGAGGAGAGGTCCAACCAAAAGGTTACGAACCCGCTCGCACAGTCCCCGAGATGCCGGGGACAACTTTAACCCGCCAAGTGAATGGGCTCTGGGGTGGTCCACCACGACACCACTACCAATATTTAAAAACTCTATTTTCCCGCTGGAAAATACACTAATATTTCCCTAACTCTCCCGGACTATCGTAACAACCGACACGGCATAAATTTTCTATTTTTAATTATTTACACTACGGTAACTTCCTTTTAAAATTTAATGACTCTTAACGCGCACGATATCACCGAGAACGAGGTTCTCGCCTTCACAGATAGAATAAATCTGAGGAGCACCTGTAAGCTAGCCTGCAGGCTACGCCCCAGCACATATTCCTGCCAACATGATCATAGGCGCGTGTGTGGGTGATCACCCGGTCGCGCCAAACCGCCATCCGCGGTGCTCGCAGTCGCCCCGTCCAATGATACACAACCACACACATATTGCCATCACTTAGCGTCCACTTCGATGCGCCACAACTAGCAGAAGGCGATGACATCCCTATCGGTGTATTTTCGCGATGAACTTCTCTTTGCTATCTCTTTTAGTGGTGGTGGGGTGGGGAACAACGCTAGTGCAGTACAGCACACAAACACACTCACATACATGCTGCCCAATTACCGGCACAATAGAAAATGAGTAGCTGCCTTAAGGGTTCACTCTACGCGGGGAGCATAGGAGAATAGGTAAAGGAGAGTGAAACAATACAAAGAAAATTTGCTCTGCCAGTGCGTGAAGCGCGTAGAGAAAGTAATGCCAGATTAGGAAACTTTTGTCGCGATCACACCGCGACAACTCCACCCTTTCCTCGTAAAAAGAAGGAAACTCCTACTTGACTCTAATGTTATCTATCCCGATACAGCCCCAAATCTCGGACATTCCACACCCCTTTGTCCCGACCTGTTTCATCAACTAAATTATAAGTCCAAGGGGATACTCGTTTCTTTACCACGAAAGGACCAACATACTTCGGAGCTAACTTTGCCGCAAAATGGTTCGCCGCATCGAACAGCGCGAAGTTCTTTCTCCAGACAAGATCTCCTGGCATGTACTGAACATCTCTTCTCCTGAGATTATATTGCTGCGCTAGCTTCGCCTCTGCCTGCTCTAACTTCGGCCGTATGTCCGCCCTTATTGCCGACAATCGCCTTGCCCTCTCTTCGCAGTTTAGTTGATCCTGCTGTCCTAAGAACTCAATACAACTATGACTACCCTCAAGTACCATGTCCCGCCCGAAATTCGCAAAATAAGGCGTAACTCCAAACACCTCGTGCTGTGACGACCTAATAGAGCACGCAACCTTTCCCAATTGTTGATCCCACGTTCTTTGATTCTCTGAGACATAAGCCCTAAGTGTAGTCTTAATAATCTGGTATATCCACTCCGCCGGATTAGCTTGTGGGTGGTAATTCGCGGTATACCGTATTTGGACGCCGTAGACACCGCAGAGACCCTGAAGCTCACGACAAACAACAGATCGAGGTACACCGAATAACAGAAACACATTATCCTCAAGGGTTTTGCAAACATTCTTTGCCGTCGCTGTACGCAAGGAAAACAACAACGGAAATTTCGAAAAATAATCAACAACGGTGAGAATATATTGATAACCTTGGAACGACTTAACCAAGGGACCAACCAAATCAACGCAAATCATTTCCCATGGTTCGACTTCTTTAGAGCTCAAACATTTAGATGAAGTCGCGGATCGTGGCCGCTTGCCACTAGCGAATAACCTATATAGTTGACAACTCGAAATGCATACAGGGACAAACCAGATTTTTCCGTTTCAAACTTCAGTTGCCATTTAGCCAAATTCGGAAACTTCTGTACCACTCCCAGTACTAGTCCGCCCATCACCTCCGTTTGCGCCACTAGTGGGACTGCTCCCACCTCCTCCCGGGTAATCCCTGAATAAATTGACTGATCCTCGGCTTTCTACTCCTCGCGATGCCCGCAACGATTTTCTCATGGAGTCTACCGATGCTACAGGCAACTCTTGCCTCCATCTCGTACGCCAACTCCTCTTGAGACAACCTATTGATTTCCATGGTTTACAACTTCAAGAATTTTCCCAGAAATAAATAAAACCTCCGAAATTACACCTTAAAAATTTCCAAAAAAAGGACCTCAAAAATGTGGACCAATTAGCACCACTCAAACCGGCCAAACCAAAACTGGACGAAAACTTCCAAATCCCAAGAAAATGTGTTCACTGTAGTGACCCGAAAATAAAAGTTTTTGCTCCACCCTAGCACTGGCGCAGCAAATTTGGTTGCTAAACAAAAAACAATAGAGCCTAGCACAATAATTGCAAAATTAAGAATTACAACAACACTTACTGGGACAACACAAATACGTATGTGTATATTTATGTATGTATATTACCTTTGACGCTTGCTCTTCGCTTTGAGCTAAATCGAAATTATAGAAATTTGTTGACGACCAGTGCAACGGTTCCCCAATATGAATATATGTATGTATGTATGTAAAAATATGTAACCAAAATTGTAAATTGATAAAAAAATAGGGTGGCCGCTAACGAAAATTTTAGTGGGATAATACAACAACAAAAGCCTATGTTCCTTTGACTACTTCTAAAAATTTACTTTCAAATTTATATTTATGTGTTTTACTTTAAAAATTTTTTGATTATTTATTTATATATTTTTTTTTTCAAAACTCGAAAGAAAATAATTTATTTATTTGTTCTAACGCTCATCCTCATTTAGTAACAACAATATAATTAAATAAATGGAATTACAGTCCACTTATAATAAAAAATTTAAAATAAAATAAAAAAGTAATAATTAAAAAATACCGGTGGCCGTGGGATTCGAACCTTGTCCGTCGGAGTGTGAGTTGGGTACGTCAACCACTGTGCCACAGCTCATACTCCTTAGCCAATAACTAAATACATATAATAATAAACTACTCTCCGCCCACCATTTAAGCTTAGACAGTTTATATATACTTAGATATGTACATTTTTAGAAATTTATATTATTCAATTCACTTATGAGTATACTGGCTTTAGATGAGCTTTTATATTTTTTTTTTAACATATTAAAAAGAACATTTCGATAAACTTCCAGAAATGAACCGAGGCATCAGATTATTTAAGATCGAAAATGTGGTAACATTTGTAGCTGATGTCTAGGCATCGTATAAAATTTTCGAATACTAGTTTTTGATCATCTAAAAATAAATAGAATTTCTCAAACGTCTTATGTTGCTGGTCACCAATTGCTAGAATAAAAGGTTGAACACATTGATTTTGCTTCTTCAAAAAACTTATGTGCTGCTCTGCTTGCTGGTTGCTTTGCGCGAAAAAACATACAGATTCTTCGGAATCTTTGACTGTAAATCTTTTTAGTGGCCGTTTCCCCGAGTTGTCAATTTGTGTAACTTTGCCAGTGGGGTAAAGGTATGAATGCAAGCACGACAGTATTGCGAATATGTATGAAATTTCTCCTAAAAAAGTACGATGGTTAAAAGTCAATAACAATATTTAAACAAAAGATGTTTACTTTTTTCCACCGAGCTTGGTGGAACATTTTGCAGTGGTATTGTGTTTCTTTTAAAATATTTGTAAAGTAGTGCCAGTTTTCCGCGCCACACTTTTAATAAGTCATCTGCATTTGAGTTCAAGAATTTGAAATCGATGTCCATCTGTAAAAATAGCAAGGAATGAACTGTAACGGGCTTCGATTTCGGTTCCGGTTTCATTCTTCAACATTTATTTCAGTTTCGGTTTTCAATAAAAACACCACCACAAACAAATTTTGCTACTACACAAAATTCAAGTATTTACCTAAATGCAAAATAAGTCTACATTTTTATAACTTTACTCCGGTGGTCATGATGGATTTCCCCCAATATAGTAATAAACTAGTAGACCCGACAGATGTTATCCCTCCACAAAATAATAGGAATGGTCAAAATATTGGTCGATAACTCCAACAACGGCCGATAACTTCGGCATCATTCGAGTTATCGAAATAAGGTTTTAAATTTAATTTTGGCCAGCCATGGCCGCGTATTGGTTCAGTCAGCACACTGCCGCTCTACAACAACCACATCTGGCTCTTTGTGGCTCACAACAAAAAACCAGATTCGCCAAAAAAAATACAAAAAATCATTGCAAGATTATTCTTGGAATACAGTTAGATTTGATGATGTTCATAGGTTCATACGCATACATATATATCGCACACTTAGATATAAATAGCGATAAACTAAAAAAACAAAATTTTCAAAAAAAAAAAATCGAAAATCTGGCTGCCTATCCAATATATATCCCAATGGCATTTTAAATTTCTAACAGCCCTTTTCTCGGTGAGTAGTGAAGTTTTATTTTATTGCTTGGTATTTTCATTATTTAATCCACTAAAATGTGATTTTATAACTTGTACCTATGCACAATTTGTGTAAAGGCGATATTGACCCCTGTGGTAAAATAATTTATGTAAACAAAAATAAGACATTAAAAAATGTAAAACCGTTTGGAACCGGCTTTTGAAATCGGGTCATTCTCTTTCAGATAAAAATAACGGTTAAGGGTTAATTACATAAAACTATTTGTTAATCTTGCCTGACATTTAAAACTTCAAAACCTTGCGCGACCTCAGAGGTATTACCATGTTTATTTTAAACCAAACTAAATTACCAGGCTATATCCGCAAGGTTTGCCATATTCGAACCATATTTTTAAAATTTCAGCCACAGTTTTGCATTTGCATGATGGATTTGCACCTTAAATTGCACGTTGCATGCCACAGTTCGTTTAATTCCTCCGCCGATACATTGTCATACCTTATCCCCTTTAGAATGCCCTTTTCAGCGTCGTCTAACATTGAAAAAGAGAAATGCTTGGGTAATAACATTATTAAAGAATGAGAAGGAGAAAATATAATAGAAGAAGAATAAGAAGGAAGAAGAGAAAATGGAGAAATAAAAAGTGGAAAAAAAAAAAAAATTAGAAGGAGAAATGAAATTAGACAGCGAATGTGAAAATCAGAAGAATTTTGGGCTAAACTGATGGGAATGACAAGGAGTGGAACAGGGATAAGAAAAGAAGAGAAAATAAAAGAGTACTTACCATCTAGGGTTGCCAGATTCTGAAGTGGAAAAAGAAGGACATTTCTATTTCGATAGAAAAAAAAGAAGGACAAACTTAAAAAAGGAGGACGTTTTTTTTTGTCGACAAGGATACCAAAAGACGAATAAAGTATTATTACTAATTGAAATTAAATATGAATACATACGTGTCACATAAATAAGTAAGTATATGAGCCATTATATTTGAAAGTGGTTTAAGTCCTTTTAATCCCAAAAACGGGAATTTATTCAACAAAATGTTTAAGGAGTCTTTTTTTTTTTTTTTTTTTTTTTTTTTGTTTAATGTATATTTGTTGTTATCAAACAACTTTTGTTTACCTTTACGGAGTTTTCTTCTTTTCTCTTTGTTTTTACATTCTCTTATACAGATTAGTTGGTCTCAAAAATATCACTTGTTTTAGTTTACAATTGTTTGCTATTGTTAGTCTTTAATAAACCATCAAAGATGTAAGTTACATATGTATGTCCAAAATTATGTAGTTTAAAATTTATGTAGTTTTTTCCGTGCTAAATATTTGTATAAATTGTTATCTTTTTTCAGTCCTGAAGATGTCCTCAGATTGAGGACGAAATATTGACAAAAATAAATAATTAAAACAATTTGTGATTGTTTTATTTAATAACCGGCCTTGAGCTCAAAAACTTCAAAATATTTATATTTACCGACGGCCAAACAACAAAAATATTAATTTTTGAAAAATATATTGTTTGGGTATGTTGGTTTGTGTGCTAATCCAATTCTTTCCTTGTCGTAAATATTAGAACATTGCAACCTCTCTGAAAAGCCTGGTATATATACAATGGATTTGTATAAAAGTGGTTTTCTGCTTTCTATTTTAGTTTTGGTACCATTATTATATGTATTTATCAGCCTATATATTACCTCGGGAGGAAAGTCATTCATCATCAGGATGTGTTTTTTGTTCTCAGCGTGGAAGATTACGTCGCTAGTATCTAAAACTCTATGGATAAAGTTTTTCGCAGTGTTAAATATTATGTTTTTGGGTTGTTTTGATAGGTAGTTTATTATACGTCCTGAAGACGTAGGCTTTTGGTACCAATTGAGCTTGATTTTGTTGCCAATTTTGCATATTAAAGAGTCTAGAAAGGGTAATTTGTCATTATTTTCCAACTCCATCGTGAATTGGATGTCCTTGTGATATGAGTTGAGTAAGTCTAGCGTTTCACCCAGTTTATCCTCTTTTACTATAGCAAACACATCATCTACGTATTTACTAAGTAGTCTAGTGTTCGCCACTGCTTTTCCTAACACTAACACCTCTTCCATTACAATGTCGGCGACAATCGGCGATGCAGGTGATCCCATTGGAAGCCCTTTTAATTGCGTATACATTTGTTCCTCGTTCTTAAAATATCTGTTTTCACATATACAAAATGTCACTATTTCCATAAACATTTTTTTTGGAATGTCCGTGTATTCCTTTATCTCATTTCACTTTGCTCGAATCGTCTCTATAGCCAAGTCAGTTGGTACACTTGGAAATAGCGATACCACATCAAACGAAACTAGACGCTCATTATCACATATATAGGTGTCATTGACTTTGTCCTTAAATTCTATTGCACTCTTAACATTGAACACAGATTTCATCGTCAGGTTTTTTAAAATATTCGTCAAGTACTTACATAAATTATTGCACGGAGAATTTATCATGGAACAAATGGGTCTTAAGGGCATATTTTCTTTGTGGACTTTTGTTAAACCGTATATTCGAGGAAAAAGGGCTGTGTGCGTTGTCATTTTATATTTTTCCGATTTGGTTATAAGGGATAATTTGTGTAATTTTTCTATTAATTGGTTGTTCTTATTTTGTAGTCTGAGCGTCGGATCTTGACGTAGTTTGCGATATGTTGACATATCATTCAATATGTTGTCCATTTTTAATCTATAGTCTGTTTTTTCCATTGCAACTGTGACGTTTCCCTTATCAGCATTTAAGATTATAATTTCTTTGTTTTTGTTTAGAAAATTACGCGTTCGCTCCACTGTATCCTTTATGGCAACGTCTGTTGTATCACTTCTTCGCTTGTTCATAGACTCTTTTATCAATAGTGATATTTTCGTTCTCGCGGACTCCTGTTCCTCTTTGTTTTCCACGCTCTGTACCAATTCTTCTCCATCCGCTATGCACTTGCGCGAACTTCGGACCTTTTGCTAGTAAAGCTTCCACATCTGGTGGGAAATCGATATTTGTTTTGTTTATTAACCAATTTCTGTTTTGTTTGTTCCTAATATTTCTTTATTTCTCTCGTTGCGCAATTTTTCAAGTTTTAATTTTTGTGTGCTTTTCCATTGTGTAACCTTCGTGCGTGTGAGTTGTTGTTCACTTTCAAATAAGATTGTGACGTCATCCTTCTTCATATAATGAATTAGTTTATCCTTCGTGTTCTGGATTTTCTTTTCTTTCTCTTTTAAAATTTCGTGTTTAACTTTGATTAAGGTGCTGAGTACTTTACTGTGAAATAAATTAATTGTGTGCTGACAAAATATGAATAATCATGCATACGTACAGGTGGGTGTGTGGGTGCTTGGAAAGTGACATTAGGGTGTCACTATTTTTAAGATTTTAGGCATCGGGCCTAAACATGTCTGTCAAGTGTATGTTTTGTATGTTTCGGTATATGGTTATCGACGGTAAATATGTAGTCCAGTTTGGTCGTATTTTGTATAAACCTAGGCTAGAATACTAGAGAACGGCTAGTCTGAGAAAATTTCAGTCTAGGCAGTTTTATAGGGAACTCGATTTTCTTCAAAAATATGTTCAGGTTAATGGTGTTTTATAACAGTGGTTTGTCGTTTTTATACAAAATATGAGGTTAGGTAGGTAGGTAGAAGTGGCTGCCGCAAAGGCACACCTAGGCCAGTAATAAAAGGCCCGTTGTGATACCACCAAACACTAGGAAAGTCAGTCCCGGGGCCCGGCCATATGGAAAATCCCAGTGCTGTCGGGACTCTCCATATAGCCCAAACCCGGGACTGACACTCCTGACCGACACCGCTACCCCTCCTCGAACCATTTTGATAACTTGATGAAGGCCATCAAGTCCTTTATGTCTAGCTCCGCGACCTGGCTTAAGCTAACCAGGAAGGGAACTCCCAGAGAGCGCCTTCTCGCTTTGCTTAAGGCCGGGCAGTTGCAGATGAGGTGCTCCACCGTTTCCTCTTCCTCATCATCTTTGCAACTCCTGCAGCATCGTCGGTAGGGAACGCCTAGCCTTGCTGCGTGCCTACCAATAAGGCAGTGCCCGGTTAAAACACCTATTAATATGGAGATTTCCTTCCTTTTTAGGGCGTATATGTGTCTAGATCTTTTAAGATCGCATTTTGGCCAGGTTTGCTTGGATATACGGCACCCTGGGGCTTGTAGCCATCTTTCGTTGGCTTCGCGGAGTGTATGCTCCTTCAGCATTAGCTTGCACGTGGCAAACGGCATACCTATGCGCTCTTTATCTTGAAGAATCTGCTTGGTCGTGCCCTGCCTGGCAAGTTCGTCTGCCCTACAGTTTCCCTCAATGTCCCTGTGTCCCGGGACCCATGTGAGGTTCACGCGGTTCTGTTGGGCCATCTCTTGAAGAGATCGACGACAGCTGAGCGTCAGTTCAGAGTTGAACGAGTAAGAGCCAAGGGATTTGATGGCCGCTTGGCTGTCGCTGAAAATACAGATATCCTGTCCGATGGTGCGTTCACCTATCCAAGTCACGGCGTCCATGATTGCAGAAACTTCAGCCTGGAAGACGCTGCAGTGATAAGGTAGTCTAAAGGAGAGTTCTAGGTCCAAATCCCTTGAGTAAACCCCTCCTCCGACTCTGCCGTCTAACTTCGAGCCGTCGGTGTATATAAAAGTGCCGCCATTAGTAGCGGGACACCGATCTATGTTTTCCCAGTCTTCCCTGCTGGGAATGTTTATTCTAAAACAACAATCTCCGACTGTTGTGGTCGCACACCGATCTGTGCTCAGAGGGAGAAAGCTGTAAGATCTTAGAATACAGGAGTGTCCAATAGTGCTTGCGCCCCAGACGGACGTTTCCCTTAGACGCAGAGCCGATGCTGCTGCTGCCCGGTACCCTTCCAGATCGAGTGGCAAAAAGCCAAGAATGGCCTGGAGAGCTTATACAGATCATGCTCGATCTGTGGACTTTTCCTAACAGATTTAGGTTTGTTGCCTTTCCTAGCGCAGGCCACCATACCACGACTCCATACAGCATAATTGGCTGGATTATCGCAGTGTAGATCCATCTGCAAATTTTGGGGCTGAGCCCCCATTTTTTACCAATGGCTCTTTTACACGTGTAAAGTGCAATGCACGCTTTCCTCTGGCGCTGGATGACATTCTCCTTCCAGTTAAGCTTTCTATCTAGAACTGTGCCTAGGAATTTGGCTTTATCAGCTAAGTTCAGGCGCACGCCATCTAGTTCTGGTAGGTTCAGCGGTGGTATCTTGTACCGCCTGGTATAAAGGACAAGCTCCACCTTTCCCGGGTTGATGCTAAGTCCGCAGCGAGAGGACCATGAAGAAACTTCTCGCAGTGCTACTTGCATCAAGTCACACAGGGTTTGTGGGAATTTGCCCCTATATGCAATAGCTAAATCGTCTGCATATGCCACTATCTTCCCGCCCCCCCCACCTTGTGTCTCTTAGCAGCGAGTTTACGGTGAGGTTCCATAGGAGCGGGGAGAGAACACCACCCTGAGGCGTTCCTCTTGTGACATAGCGTGAAAGATCAACTGTTCCCAGTGAAGAAACTATTTTCCTTCCCTTTAGTAGTTGATCAATTAGACCAATAAGAGACCTATTTATGCCCAGGTTTGTTAAAGCAGTGTTAATAGCCTCCGGCCTTATATTGTTGAAAGCCCCTTCGATGTCCAGAAAGGCCACGAGACAGTACTCCTTTTCGTGCAATGATTTTTCAACAATAGAGACTAGGCTGTGGAGCGCAGTTTCCGTTGATTTACCTTTGGTGTATGCATGTTGATAGCTACAAATAAGGTTGCTATCAATAGTAGAGGAGAGATAATCGCTAATTATCCTCTCGAAGGTTTTAAGTGCAAAAGACGAGAGACTGATCGGTCTGTAGTCTTTAGGCTCATAGTGTGAGGCCTTCCCAGCCTTTGGAATAAAGACTACCGTGGCGCTTCTCCAGGAGCACGGAATGTAATTAAGAGCCAGGCAGGCTGAATAGAGAACTACCAGCCATTTAGCTGATATTTCCAGCGTGTTTATAAGTTGTGCGGGGAAAATCCCGTCTGGCCCAGCTGCCTTGAACGGCTCAAAGCTTTTGATTGCCCACCTTACCCATTCCTCCGTAATAGGTATGTTTACCGCCAGGTTTGTTGCAGATGCTACAGGTGCATCATACAAGTTCCCCGGAAAGTGTGTGTTCAGGAGCAGCTCCAGGGTTTCCCCTTCCGTGCTGGTCCAAGATCCGTCAGGCTTCCGTAAATAGCTAATGGCTGTTTGAGTTTTTGATAGCACTCGTCTAAGTCTCGCTGTATCATCGACTTTTTCGACCCCGGTGCAGAAATTTCTCCACGAAGTTCTCTTCGCTTGCCTTAGAGCCTTTTCATAGGCCCTCAGTTTAGCTTTATATTCGAGCCATTCAGGCTCCGTACCGATGCTCTTGGCCTTGTTAAATTGCTTCCTGCATGATATACGGAACGAATCCAGGTCGTAAGACCACCAGTGGGGTCTATGTTTGCCGCGTGGTTTTGGTACTGGACAAGCCTGCTCTAGGGCATTTGAGAGCGCCGTTGTAAAGGTCGTTACCAGGTCATCCAGTTCTTCCACTGATGAGGGGGCTTGTGGAGGTAATACTGGTAGGTCCCTAGCTAATATTTGGTTATGTAGCTGCCAGTTAGTGTTGCGTGGATTTCGTTTCATAACTGGCTGCTCAACAATAAAGTCTAACACAATTTCTATGTACCGATGGTCAGAAAATGAATGCTCATCAAGAACACGCCATTTTCTGACCCACTCATAAGCGCCTTCGCTACAAACAGTGAGGTCTATAACCTCCCTACGAGCTTTAGTTATAAAAGTAGGCTCGTTACCCACGTTACAAACCACCAGGTTAGTTGTTAGTAGGTAGTCAAACAGAGACTCGCCCCTAGCGTTAATATCGGAGCTTCCCCACTGGACGTGATGAGCATTAGCGTCAGCTCCAATAATAAGATGGCCCGTACAGAAATTATCCACCAGATCTTTCACCTCCTTTTGTGGAGGAGGTTCTTCGGCGTCATAAGGCATATAGACCGACGCCATCGTTAGGCTGGTGCTGCCGACTGTTAAGCTTGCAGCTGTAACGTCACCATTTGAGTAGTTGGGTAATAGAAAGGTGTTTAGCTCAGACTTTACCAAAATACAGGTTCTGACCTTGCCCTCATCATTGGCTTGGATGAGCTTGTACCCCTTAGTCCCCAATCCACAGATCCTAGAGCTATTGACCCAGGGCTCTTGGATAAGGACCACGTCTACGTCGCCTTTAGAAAGACGACTGCTTAAAACAGCCGAGGCTGCTTTAGATTTGTGCAGATTTATCTGAAGCACCACCAACATGAGAGAGCTCAGACATCCCTGCCGCCAGCGTGTCGTCGAGGTCTGGCCTGTTCCGGGGGCTGTCTCTCAACGAGGAGTTGTTCAGAGCACCTGCACGATTTGGCGTGGCGGGAACCCTGCTGTCTCAAGCAGCATCAACGTTAGTGTGCTCAGGTTTAGCCACGATCGTGACGTCGAGGCCTTCTTCGTCAAGCAGGCTTTCTTCTATCGCCGAGTTGTTCGCAGCACCATCGCAATTTGACGTGGCGGATAACATACTTTCCGCGTCAGACTTCTCTGCTTCCCCTTCCGATGCCTCGATCTCCGAGTCCTCCGGAGCGTCCGGAATAGCAGCGCGCTGTGCATCGCCACGGTATACGTGGATCACGATCTGACCCAAGCCGTAATGCACTCGTCCGTTGCACCGTTTAAGGGGCTCGAGCGCCTCCTTATTCAGAGTGATAACCACCTGTCTATTGGGCCCAACCACATCATCGACCAGATTGACGCCCCAATCCTGCGTCGGGAGAGACGGATTCCAGACCTGCAGCATCTCAAGAATATTCTCGGGTTCTGCAGGGACGGCAGGAATCCATGCCCTTGCCCTTGGCCGAGCAGGAATGTCCTTCCAGTCGACGACATCTAGTCTTGCCCCTGGATAGACTTCACCCAGTCTTGCAACTGCTGCCTTATACAGTGCGACAGTTCTTGCATCCTCGCACGCGAATATTTTGATCTGACCTTGGTGCCAGCCCGCGTCAGTACCTCGCGGCGGACTACCCGGAGACTCAGGCATTAAGTGGAGGAGGGCCCTGCCCATTTCATTTCGGACATACAGCCACTGGTCTTTGGGGATAGACCAACGGTCGTTACCTCGGTCAATGAAACCTATAAGGATTCTGTCCTTGGTTACTTCAGCAAAGCTGAGTTTTCCCACTACGGGGTTGACCTGATGCCGCTTCGGATGGGGGTCTACCTCTCCGTCCGATCTCTGGCGTTTGAAGGGATTACCGTTCACCCTCTTAGGCACATAGGGCCTCTGGAAATTTGGTATCAGAGCTTTCGCTTCCTCCACCATCTTCCTTTCTTCCGGCGACAGCTTCTCCTGCGATGCTCCCTCATATTTTTTAAGGATCCTTGCGGCCTTTCTTTTATCCCAGTACGCAAAGCGTCGGGGAGATGCCTCTTTGGGGGGATTCAGACTCGTAGTTGCCATCGCGGTCTCTCCCTTTGCGGCGTCGTCCTTCTCTTTCGAAACTCTGAAACCAGGTCGTGAGACCATTGCCCCAGATGTGAAGAGATTGGGTTTCGTACCAGCGCTTGATGGAAGTTTAGCTTCCGCCGTTTTCTGCTTGACTGCGTAGGCAGCCGCACTGTTGCTTGCTCCCATCAAGTCACTCTTACTTGATAGCAGTTTGGGGGATGACTGACCCGTAGTTTCCATCGCTGTCGGCCTCCCAGTTAACTTTGAGGCGGAGTTTGTCCTCCGGCGTTGTGTTTTCGCTTGCTCCAGCATAGTTCTTCTCTGCTGCGGAGTAAACGAAGTCGTTAATTGCTTTGTATTTTGTGTGTTCTTCATCTTGTTCGTACGACCCCTCGCCGGACAAGGCCAGCTTAGGGCCAAGGGTAGTGTAAGGGGAAGTGTGTCGTCCGCCGCGGCAGAGCCCCATACCGCGGTAAGACCATAGTTACTCCCTGAGGCGGCCCGGTATTCATATGAGGTTAAGTCTGTAAAATATACACCAGCAATGATGATAGATGTTAGGCGGCCGCCGTGGTGTAGCGGTTAAGTGTTCGGCCTTGTACACCAAGTCGTGGCGGTTCAATGCCCGGCAAAAGTAACATAAAAATTTATTTAGAAAAACAATTTTTCTAAACGGGGTCGCCCCTCGGCAGTAGTTTGGCAAACTCTCCGGGTGTATTTCTGCCATGAGAAGCTTCTCAGAAAAAAATTCATTTGCTTTGCAAGTGCCGTTCGGAGTCGGCAAAAAACTGTAGGTCCCGCTAACTTGTAGGAAAACTCAAAAAGCAACACACCACAAGTTGGAAAGAGAAGCTCGGCTAAAAATCTCGTTAGAGGTTATGATAACCTGTTGGTATATCACCGCCATTACTTTTTTTTTTTTTAATGACAAACCTCTACAATTTGATTTAAAAATCTGAAAAAATTACAGTAATTTTTTTCCACCTTTCTTACAGCCTAACCTAATATAAACGCACTCAGTGCTTTAACCGCACGTACATGCATGACTTTTTTCTTGTAACCGAAATAAATGTGCGTGCGTTTGTATAATTGCCTGTGTACAAACGTCAAATCGAAATGTCACGCAGAACAAAAATTGGAAATCAAGTTAGGTTTTTACGCAGTGCGATCAAATTCTGTTGCTCCCATACAAGTTGTATGTGCATGAGACATTTTTGACAGAAAACGCAGTCCGTGCGTTTATATTAGGTTAGGCTGTTAAAAAGAAAACCAATATAATTTTGGAAAAAAAACGAAATTTTTTTTTGGCCCAGTCAAATATATACATATAAGTATATTTGGCACGTATTCATATTTACATGCAAAGAAACAAAAAATAATTGCATAGATAATACAACACTAAAAATTTCTATAAATTTTCATCAAAATATAGATGAAAATACATTAAAATTTTGCACTTAAAGCTTTGTCCAAAATCCCAAAAAAAAATTCGCGAAACTCGACGATTTTTTTCGAGTATGCAGTTTTGTAGCTCATTTAATTTTAGTATAACTAGATCAAGCCCCCAGCAAAAAAAAAAAAAACGGAAAAAGAAGGACATAAGAAGGACCAAACTTAAAAAGAAGGACATTTTTACACTTTTTCTTTGGAAGGACAGGGAAGGACGTTGCAATAAAATGAAGGACATGTCCTTCCGAAAGAAGGACGTCTGGCAACCCTATTACCATCTGTTGTTTTGCGTTTGTTATCTCCGCATTCATTTTGCACCCAACTTTCCACGTTGCCCTTATCGCTACGTTTTTGGTTCCAGTATCTGGTATATATTTTGCCTCTCTTTTCACTCCTATAAAACTCCAGTTTTTCAGAAGCAAACATTTGTAAAACTTTCTCCTCCAATGTGTAACTCATTTTAAGCGTGATTGTTTGTTCGCTATTAATGAAATGTCGCGTTATAATATTTATTAAAATGTTTCTCTGCTCGTTGTGCAAGGACCCAGTTTTTCCATAAGATTTTAGTATCGCCAGGCCTCTGCGATCGCAAGATATTATTTGACTGAGTGGTATTGATGTACAGTTTTCAGATGAACAAGTCGGGCGTTCCGAATAACCTTGCACGTTACTTCATGTTGGGCTCAGTGATAGTGATGCACAGTTTGCAGATGAAGGAGTCGGGCGTTCTGAATCACCTTGGGATAGCTGAGTTACTGCAGTAACGGCTTGCAATGGACAGTTGATGGTATTTCTCCACTCTTCTAAGTGACGTTGAAATAACACTCGCTCCCCTATTTTCCATTTTTTCATAAGGTCTTCAAGGTGTTTAGGGCTTATTATTTTCAATACATCAATACTAATTTTTTCTTCTAAAAAGATAAGATACATGTTATCGTAGAAACACCGCGTGTAAACGTAGACGACTAACTGCCAAAATGTGTAAAGAATGAAGCATGATACAAAACAGTTCGTAAATTTCGAAGTTCGAAATTCAACTATTTTAATCTCGCTTTGCTCAGTGGAGTGTAATGGGGTGTAGTTGTATAGTTAGCCAAACGGTTGCAACTGTGCGACCCTGCTCAATCCCGACTCTTACGTCCTCGTTCGTGCACTCTGGGCAACGTGAACTACTTATGCTCGCGGCAGAAAGAGAGGGATCCCCGGTGGGGCCACTCTGACATATTCGGTTTAAGGGCTCATCGAGGTCTTGTTTCGCAGCGTCTGTTCACCATGTGGTGCGGCTGCCAGCGGGTGTCTCTCTTGTAGCAAGCGGCTCGCTATATAAATGTGAATGTTTTTATTCAAAAGCCCGGAGACGGGTGGTGCGCTGAGTTTGAGACCCGCCACGTAAAAAATTTAGTCCAATGAAAAATTTAAAAAATCCTCGGATGAGAACCCCCTTTAATGTTGACGACCCGGCAAAACGAATAAAGGACTATGAGAAGGATATTAGGGCATGTACCTGGAATGTTCGGACCCTTTCCAGGGAAGGTACCGCTGCCCGACCGCCAACGCAAAGGCCGACATCACCGCCCTACAGGAAATACGATGGACGGGACAAGGATAGACGACCATCGGACCTTGCGATGTATACTACAGTTGCCAGACACGCAGCAAATCGCGTGGTGTAGGATTTTTGGTGGGAAAGAGACTTCGCCGCCAAGTACTAGCGTTCACTCCTTTTGACGAGCGTCTCGCTGCGATCCGCATCAAGGCGATGTTTTTCAACATAACATTTATCTGCGCCTATGCGCCGACTGAGGAGACGGACGATGCAGAGAAGGACTCCTTCTACGATAAACTTAAACAGACTTATGATCGCTGCCCCCAACATGATATCAAAATCGTGCTCGGCGATTTTAATGCCAAGGTGGGCACGGAAGGAGTCTTTGGTCCTACATCACCCAACGGCACTGGGTTGATTGGCTTCGCCTCTGCTCGCAATATGGTCATCAGTAGTAGAAGGTTCCAGCATAAACGAATACAAAAAGCCACCTGGCAGTCGCCTGATCAATGAACAAGAAACCAGATTGATCATGTCATGATCGACGGCAGACATAGCTCTACCGTTCTAGACGTGCGTACCCTGTGTGGTCCCAATATCGACTCGTACCTTTATCTTGTCGCAACCAAGATACGCAAACGCCTCTATGCAGCGAAGAAAGTACGCACAGTAACGGAGGGAAAGCTTGTCGTCGAGAAGCTGCGCATGACACAGACTGCTGATAATTTCTCCACTCGACTCTCGCACCTGCTATCAGAGGCTAATCCTCGACCTTGCGATGTAACCGAGCAATGGAAGCATATCTCTCACTCATTGAGTACAGCCGCTGAGGCCACTATAGGATTCCAGCGAGCCCGCAAGAACAACTGGTACGATAAGGAATGCAAAGCTGCCTTGAAAAAGAAGGGCGCTGCCTACAAGGAGACGTTGCGAACGGGCGCAGTGTATGGCAACGCTATCGTGAGGCAAAGAAGCAAGAAGACGCCTTTTCAGAAAAAAGAAAAGTGAGGCCAAAAGGCGTGAGTGTGAGTAGCTTGAGATGCTGGCTGACAAGAATGATACCCGAAAATTCTATGAAAAGATCCGGAGGATGACGGAAGGTTTTAAGACCGGGGCAAGTTCCTGTAAGGACAATAATGGCGATTTGGTAACCGAGGGAGCACTTCTCCTCACTTCTAAACTGTGAGGGAGACGTCGAACCCGATACCCCAATCCCTGACGATGGAAGTCGTCCCACCACCTGACTATAATGAAGACCCATGATAAAAGAATCGACACACACCATCTCTTTGTCGATTTCAAAGCCGCTTTTGACAGCGCAAAAAGGAGTTGCCTGTATGCCGCCATGTCTGAATTTGACTTCCCTGCAAAGCTTATACGGCTTTGCCAAATGACGTTGAGCAATACCAACAGCTCCGTCAGAATCGGGAAGGATCTCTCTGAGCCATTTGAAACCAAACGAGGCTTCAGACAGGGCGACCCCCTTTTGTGCCATTTCTTCAACCTGATGCTTGAGAAGATAATTCGAGCAGCAGAGCTAAACCGCAACGGTACAATCTATTACAAGAGCGTGCAATTGCTGGCGTATGCCGGTGACATTGATATCATTGGCCTTAACAACCGCGCCGTAAGCGCTGCCTTCTCTGGACTGGATAAGGAAGCGAAAAAAGTGGGTCTTGCGGTCAACGAGGACAAGGCGAAGTATTTGCTGTCATCAAAGAAAGAATCGGCGCACCTGCGCCTTGGCAGGCATGTCACTGTTGATAGTTACAAATTTGAAGATGTGAGGGACTTCGTCTATTTGGGAACCAGTATTAACATCGAAAATAATATCAGTCTAGAAATCCAACGGAGAATCACTCTTGCCAACAAGTGCTACTTTGGACTAAGTAGGCAATTGATAAGTAAAGTCCTCTCTCGAAGAACAAAGATCACGCTCTATAAGTCTTTTGAGCCCCCTCCCATAATTTTAGCTAATTTATTAGCAGTTGACAGCTTAACTGGACAATTACCATCATTTCATTAATCTAATATTTTGAGCCCTCTTCCATAATTTTATCTAATTTATTAGCAGTTGACAGCTAAACTAGACAATTACCCACTAAATTTTAGAGGCTAACTTCGAAAAACAGGGTATGTAGTTTTTCATGTATGTCGTAATCTATTCAAAAAACTTGTCTATTTCCCATACATATATATATTAAAATTTACCCATTATTCACACGATGCGGGTTTCTGCTATGTATTACCATCAATGCAAAAGTTTTCGCCGCCGGCGCTCTATATTAATTGCTTTTAATCAAGATTTTCCAACAATTTCTTTTGAAAATCCAACCTTTGCGCGTTTTTATTAAATTTGTTCGTATTTTATGTAGAAACAATTATAATCTTTCCTGGAAGGTTCGTGTTAGCAGCAGCCTTCGTTCATCGAAGTGCTCAATATATTAGCTTTTCTCTTCAAATATATTGGCCAATTATAATAAATTTTTGCAAAAGCGCGCCAAATTTCGCTGTCGGGTTGATAAACAAGTGAAAATCCGACAGCCACGACATGTTCCATACCCACGTCGTTCCTGTCGGTCAACACTTGTCTCTTTTCTATACATATCCTACAGGTGGATACCATCTGCCGCGTTGCACCCTTCTGGCAAATCTGAGCATATTTTGCATACGAGCTGTACATGAATTCCAGTTTTCGCTAATGCTTAATTTCCATCTCCTAAAATCTCTAAATTCATTTTGCCAAATTTTAGCGACTTTTGCGATTCCAGTAAAAGAAAATCTCTATAAACCTCCATCTTTGCTTCATTTTTTTGGCATATTTAAGCGATGAACGCAAAATGATTCAGATAACGTAGCTCAGTTGTTTTTGACAGCTACTTAGCTAATTTGCGATTCTGCAATTTTAGCCATCTCGTAAAATCTCCAATTTTCTCCAAAAGGTGGCAAATTTTGGCGACGAAAAAAAGTTGTTGCTAAAACGTAAAAAAATAGGAAAAGGGTAGAACTATGTAGTTTTAGGCCCTAAAATTACTCAAAAACAATAAATATGTGTAATTTATAAGAAAAATTGATATTTTGGAAATTGTATTTTTTTCTATCCTACTAAAACTGCAAAAAACACGTCGAAAAAAGTCGGGAGAAGAATCAAAAGTCGAGTTTCAGTCCCAGAAATCATAATCCGGAGTCACAAAAGTAATATTATTTATCATTTAAAAGTTATAACTAAAAAACATTTTTTGTTTCCATATAACAATTTTATGGAGAAAACCTCAATAAATAATTAAATTAAGGTGTATATAACAATTTAAAATCTGTTCTTACCCGACTTTAATAAACAAACACAAATCTTTTTACCGAAAATGGAATTTATTTTGTAATTAAAAAAGTAGAGTAACGCTGAAAAGTAAGGGATTAGTAGCTAGTAACTTCGGGCGTTTCGGTTTACTTCTGGCTTTTTCTGAGTTGTAAAGGATCACAACTAAATTGACAGATAACGCACTATTATCCTAGCTAGGCCGATTGGGGATCAGAATCGCAAATAAGCGTCATCTCCTAAAATTCTGAGAGTTCATTTGCTTACGCATTTTAGCATATTTTAGCATTTACGAGATGGAGATGGATGGAGATTTCTGGAATTCACCTGCTGGTTTGGTTAGGTAAGGTGGGTGAGCAGTACAAACATATACTCAAGAGCCATTACTTGGAAACAGATACGAAGTCACACGTAGTATCAGCTGAGTTGTCACTGACCACACAGCTGTCCGGTAAGGTAAAAAGTCAATCCCTAAAGCGGGCTACACACCTGCCAAGAAATGCCCCAAGAAAAAAACCAGTATATATTTTATGTGCTTGGTCAAGAAATTTTGACGTTTACCAAATTTTCTATTCTTTCGCAAATTACTCTTATAAAAATGTATAAAACACGTTTAGCGAAATATGTTCTCACCTTTGCCGTGGCGGCCGCCGTGGTGTAGCGGTTAAGTGTTCGGCCTTCTACACCAAGTCGTGGCGGTTCGATGCCCGGCAAAAGTAACATCAAAAATTATTTAGAAAAAGAATTTTTATAAACGGACCTCAGACCTGGTCACTGACGAAACAGCTGTCCGGTGGGGATATGAGTAGCGATACTCGGATCATGTCCGCAATATTGAACGTATGACAGCGCTCATATACAAACGATGCCATGCAACGCCCAGGAAGTGAATTCGCTCTCCGAAAATTCGGACCATTTCAAGCCAGGCGAATACATACATAGACTCCATTCAAACAGAAGCAACTCGTGTTGCTTTTGGTGTTGCTGATGCTCTTCATACACAGGCGAGAGTTGCAGTTGACCGAATTAGAAAAAAAAAAAATTGAGAAACTACGCAATTTAATTTGAAATTTGCACCTAATATAACGAAGCTGCGAAGAATGGCAACACAAAGCGTGTTGACCGAGCACAGGCAACTCGGTACCATTCCCCTTCCGTCGTCGTTCTCTCACCCACCATTCGCTAAAAAGGAAGCTGTTGCCAGCAAGCCCTTGCCTTGTTTGAATGCAGTAATATGAGCACGGCTACCAAAGTTGGCAAATGTGCATACGAGTTCGCCTTGATTCTGATCAGCTGTTTTTCCCTATTTTAATAGGATTGCAAAATTTTAATTTTAATAACCATATCTCATTTCAAAAATATAAAAAATAATTTTAAAGACTAAATTTAAGAACGTACTATATCCAACTGCAATATCCAAAATACAAAGAAGGCATTCCAGCAGATCAACAACGTTTAATTTCCGTCTTATAAGAATTGGAGGATGAACGTAATATATCCAACTGCAATATGCAAAAGGAATCAACTGAAAATTGGATATTGCGCTTATGAGATAAACTGCCGAAAGAAGTTTGAGTTGGTGGGAAATGTGTGCATTTGCTTTCTTTTAGAAATATTGAAGTGAATAATATATCGCACACCTACATATATCTATGTCATCGCTACATTGTAGCACACTTTTTCATGGGACAAATTTGGGTGTGATTTATTTTAACGGACAGACAAATTTTGTTTACATTGAAATTTGTTCACATAGCCTGCTGTTTAGGTGTGTGATATCTTAGATAGATCATGACTGCCCCGACCATTTAAACAAACTTTTGTACATATTGGCTGGAAAAATTTCCGAAAATCTGCTTTGGGGGAATGCTGGGGGAGGTCGTAGTTATTTCAAATTTGAATGTAGAAACTGGAGGAAATTTTGTTTTAGTGTGTAGGTATATATGTTTATATTCAGGCAGGTTCTGGCAGTTCACTTCCGAATAAAATGTGCGAAAATTTGGTATTTGTTTCCTTTAGGGGTCAACTACTAATAAATTAGCTAAAATTATGGGAGATAGCTTAAGAGACGGAGTTTGGCCTCAGGATAACGAATCCGGAAGCGCTTTTTTAATTTTTTTTTAGTGAAAAGTTATGGTGAAAACCCGAAAAAATGACCCAGGTCCGATACATGCCACGGTACGCATTTTTTCGCACGTTTTTAGGTGCAGCCTAATAAAATTACAACAACCACATGAAAACTTGCAACTTTGATTGCAAATATCTCTTCAGAGAAGCAAAATATTAAAAAGCGCTTCCGGATTCGGGATCCTGAGGCCGAACCCCGTCTTTTCAGTTATATCCCATAATTTTAGCTAGTTTATTAGCAGTTGACCCCTAAAGGAAACAAATACCAAATTTTCACACATTTTATTCGGAAGTGAATTGGAGAACCTGTCTGAATTTATGTATTTATGGGGATATGAAGGATGGGGAAGAAAAAAATATAGATACACGTTAATAGCTACCTGCTAGCAGGAGGTACATGTCTTCCATATTCCAGGTTTTCAGCAGTTCAAATAGGTTTTCATCCTCGGGATATGTTGCAAGCACGTTCACCAAATCGCCTCTCTCCTCCAAAAAAATATAGTCCGTCATTGTATTTTGTTCACGTTGATGAAAAAAATATTACATTAAATCCTAATGCCCATGTTAGCGTGGACTTAACTTAACTTGGCTTAACTTAATTTACAAAAAAACTTAGATTCAATTATTCAACGTGTAATTTAATTTGTGTTTGTTTTTATTATTTCTGAAATTATATTTTTTGACGTCTTGCTTTGTACTTGCCGTATGAAATTCATTAATCCAAAAATTTAGAACGCTATACAATATATGAGGGATTTATATTGAAAATACTAAAAAAATTTATATGGTAGCACAGTTCTCTCACGGCTCTCTTTGAACTTAAAAACTTAACTTGGAAATCAAAAATCTGTAGATTCCTAAGTTTCTAAGTTAAGCTATTTTTTGGATAACTAAGAACACGTCCTACCCATTTGTTAGATGTAAGATTTTCAAGTCAAATTAAGTCTAAGTCCACGCTAACACGGCCATAAATTCAAAATTACTTTTGAAAACAATTTCGTTGATAATTTATTCGAAAGTTCCCTCCCAACCAAGTTTTAAAAAACTATTTTAGTATGCACAGTACAGTGATTACAGTGCCAGGTTAACTTGCGCTCCACAGATTTACAATTTTCATTTTGAGTTAACCGAAGGTTAACTGCCCAACGTTGGTGATTTAACCTCTGGTCAGATATCAGAAGCCTGCCTACCAACAATTTATATAAAAAAAATTTAATTAAAGGGTGGTTGGAGCAGCTGATTGGTGTTATGGGTATGGCTTTAGTATGCACTAAAGTACTCCTTTAAACGCACCATATGTACTGCTCTTGCTGTTTTTATCAACGATACTGCAGGTCCAAACACTTCTTCAAGTCTGATTAAAAAAAAGTCGCCAAAAGATTGAGGACAAACTTCAAATGTTTTATAATGAGGCCTGTATAAAACTTTTTCCAATTTTTGACAAAAAAGCAATGGTTTCCCGTTCGAAATAACAATGTGCAGAATAACAAAAATTTGGTAATCTGTGGTAAAAACTCCTATGAAGTCGTTTTTGATACACAGGGACTTTTTATATAAAATGCTGTTATGTAACTGATATTTGATAGGAGATTGACTATTCTTTTGGTTAATTATATCTTAAAAATCGGATTCATTTACCTCGTCTCCTTGTACTGTAAATTGTTTAAAAATTTGCTTTTCATTTAGTAAATAATTGGCCAAATGAAGTTGATACTTTTTACATATAGATAAACAAATATTTTTTCTTGACGTAATAGCACGGCTGTACATTTTGAACTCTCTATGTTTTGCTTCATAACGAAAACACCAAAAGTTTCTAACCGGACCACAGGATAAAATAATATTTGGATAATGTGTTAGAATGTGATATTTCGGCTTCAACGTCTCATTAAATAAATCAATAAATTGTTTATTGTGGTCATTAATTTTGGATGTAAGGGATGAAATTAAAAAATCTGTAACCTCAAAGCACATAATCATGTCTATTATTTCAATAAGACTAAAGGGTCAGCTACATAAAGCTTTATTTTGACTTTACCTCAAACTTTGACTTTGACAGAAAAGTTCAGTATACGTATTTAAAAGAAGCATGGCAAATTGGAGTCCTCAAAGTTGAAGCAAGGTTAAAATTTGGCAAACTCTCAAATTTTGCTTGCTTTACTTGCTGTGACAATCAGATGTTGATGACTGCTTTAATTAAAGAATAAAAAGTTGGAGGAAATAATAATTAATTCATTTTTTCTCTATTAAATTAATAAATTAACCAAAACACTCTGAATGCAAAGAAATAAATAACGAAAACAAATGTGCAAAAGAGAATCGTCAAGGCGTTCATTTTAGCATACCTCTGAAGTTGGACGCAAAGTTTTGAGGTAGTAAATGTGAGGCGAGGTTAACAAAGCTTTATGTATTTGACCCTTAAAAGAGACGCGTCAAGGCGTTCATTGTAGCATACCTCTGAAGTTGGACGCAAAGTTTTGAGGTAGCAAATGTCAGGCGAGGTTAGCAAAGCTTTATGTATTTGACTCTTTAGAATAAAGTGACATACTTTGTCGTTAGGGGGTAGGTTCTTAAGTCACCTACCATGATAGGAAAAAGCGTTGTAAAAGTGAGCATTTCACTGGCCGATATTTTTCAGGGTCATTTAAACAAAAGACACTTAAAAATGTCGGCCAGTGAAATGCTCACTTTTACAACGCTTTTTCCTATCATGGTAGGTGACTTAAGAACCTACCCCTAACGACAAAGGAGGACATATTTCCAACCTCGAAATGACCATACTCAAAAGTTTGTTTACGTTTATTCAACTCCTCAAGTGAAAAATACTTCATGTGTTGAATAAAATACAAAAGGGCACTGCATAGATCGTAGTGGCATATTCCCTGTAGAACATCGTGCATTGCATCAACAGCCATATTTTGTAATGCAGAAAACGAGGGAATCCGATCAAAAACACATTTTTCAACAACACCAGTTATTTTAGGGTTAGATTCAATCAAATCTTGCGAGTAAGAGTCTTCAGTACGCAAAAGTTCTTGGTTTTCTTGACATAACCATTTACTGGTGTCTATGTCAACCTTACAAAATCTGCAAATCGTACTCCTAAATGATTTATTAAAACCCAGCACTTCATTTAGAGCTAAATTATCTCCTAACACTAAGAGAAGTATAGGATATATGTGGCAGTTGTAACCAGAGCTTAAAAGTATTCCATCAGTTTCGAGCAACAATATTTGATCAATTAATGTTTTTAGGCATAGACTATTTCCGTGCTTTTTCAAATCTCTAGTTTTTATCGCCGCCAAGGGGAGAGCATGGAAACGTGTAGTAAATATTTGAAACAGAATGTTGTGAAGCATGGGATCCTAAAGGGTTATTTATTTCTATGTCATCAATGTACAAAAAATATGGTATTAAAATCTTATTTGGGTATAGATTAACTTTTTTCTTCCATAAAGGCCCTTGGACAATTTTGGTGAAGCTACTACTCTTCTTTAGCTCATCAATGTTAGCTAACATTTTGAATATAAGATTATCTTTTTCAAGAATCTTTTTCATAGAATGGACCAAAGGCATAGTTACAATTTTTGATTTTGTTTGACCGACATTAAAGAAACCAGTCCCTTGTCTTTCAGTTGTTGTTGTCTGGTACTGTCGCTCTGGTAAGGCTACAGGCGGTAATGCAGCTACTTCAGCTAAAGTTGTTGTTCTTGCATTATGTCGCTCTGATATGGCTGCAGCCGATAATGCTTCTGCTTCGACTAAGGTTGGTGTTGTCTGGTACTGTCGCTCTGGTATGGCTGTCGGCGATAAAGCTTCTGCTTCAGCTAAAGTAGGTGTTGTTGCATCATGGCGCTCTGATACGGCTGCAGGCGACAATGCTTCTGCTTCAGATAAAGTTGGTGTTGTTGCATCATGGCGCTCTGGTACGGCTGAAGCCGATAATGCTGCTGCTTCAGTTGAAGAGTCTTTTTTGGAGTCTTTTTTTGTATTTCCAGATGTCTTTTTATGTGCCGTTTGAATGAATACGTTGGCGGCTGCCGTGGTGTAGCGGTTAAGTGTTCGGCCTTCTACACCAAGTCGTGGCGGTTCGATGCCCGACAAAAGTAACATCAAAAATTATTTAGAAAAAGAATTTTTCTAACCGGGGTCGCCCCTCGGCAGTAGTTTGGCAAACTCTCCGGGTGTATTTCTGCCATGAGAAGCTTCTCAGCAAAAAATGCATTTGCTTTGCAAACGCCGTTCGGAGTCGGCAAAAAACTGTAGGTCCCGCCAACTTGTAGGAAAAACTCAAAAGCAACACACCACAAGTTGGAAGGAGAAGCTCGGCTAAAAATCTCGTTAGAGGTTATGATAACCTGTTGGTATATCGCCGCCATTAGTTAGTTTGAATGAATACGCGCGCGCAAAGAGCTGACCACACTTTGTACAGCGCTATTGATCGAAATGCTTTAGCTCATGGG
>CAXKVI010000007.1:3297184-3436204 GCA_964058755.1 Campiglossa producta
TTTTGATTTCCGTCGTAGTGTACTCCGCCTACTCAACATCAAAAATTTTCTAGAAAAAAATTTTTCTGAACGAGGTCGCCTTTCGGCAGTGGTTTAGGAGTCGGCAAGAAACTGTACAGGGTGTCCACAAAGGTCGTATACAAAACTAAAGACGTTTTAAAGGACTGCATAATTTGAGTACTCTATGGAGGACATTCGTCTGTATACAAAGGTCAGCCAAGTTCTCCTATAACCACTGTAGCAAGAGGTTTCCATATGTCGAGGCGTTCCATCTTGTAAGTCAGTCGTAGTTTTAGAGTCATAGCAACGTTGCTCGATTTAAGAAGAAAAAACAGAAGTTCAAGGCACACTTGATTGTTTTTTATTAAATAAGTTACAAAGTTTGTTTTCGAACTTTTTTGACTTTATGTAGGTTCCACCAATTTGTAGGAAAAAATTCGAAAGTAAGTCACCACAAATTGAATGAAAATATTTGCATCGCCACCTTAGAAGATAAACAAAGAGTTTTAAATGTTATAAATGGAAAAATATTCGTGCTTAATTAAGTATGAAAATTCTTTCATAGGTTTCACACCAAGTCCTAAAAATTCGCAAATCTTTCATATAAGTTAGCATTGAAATTAAAGAAATGTTCTATATGGAAGTATAAATATATGCATAAATGGACACTGAGAAGGGTTTACCTTCAAGCTGGGTAGTGGCCTAAGGTGCTAGACCTTCTAGCATACAAGTCACTACAGTGTTGTGAGTTCGACTCTCACAATGCCGGGAAGAAAAGTCCTTGAAGAGATGTAACTCCAGTATCATCGAAACATATGTCGGCTTGTCTGGTTCCTGCAGCGCGTAGGTAAATTTTTCTCAAAAAACACATTTTCATACAATCCCGAAAATTGCGTGCAAATACCGTCGGTATTTACAGCAATAGACTACAAGTCAAAAAAGCAACAAAGAGTTTTAAATGTTATAAATGGAAAAATATTCGTGCTTAATTAAGTATGAAAATTCTTTCATAGGTTTCACACCAAGTCCTAAAAATTCGCAAATCTTTCATATAAGTTAGCATTGAAATTAAAGAAATGTTCTATATGGAAGTATAAATATATGCATAAATGGACACTGAGAAGGGTTTACCTTCAAGCTGGGTAGTGGCCTAAGGTGCTAGACCTTCTAGCATACAAGTCACTACAGTGTTGTGAGTTCGACTCTCACAATGCCGGGAAGAAAAGTCCTTGAAGAGATGTAACTCCAGTATCATCGAAACATATGTCGGCTTGTCTGGTTCCTGCAGCGCGTAGGTAAATTTTTCTCAAAAAACACATTTTCATACAATCCCGAAAATTGCGTGCAAATACCGTCGGTATTTACAGCAATAGACTACAAGTCAAAAAAGCAACAAAGAGTTTTAAATGTTATAAATGGAAAAATATTCGTGCTTAATTAAGTATGAAAATTCTTTCATAGGTTTCACACCAAGTCCTAAAAATTCGCAAATCTTTCATATAAGTTAGCATTGAAATTAAAGAAATGTTCTATATGGAAGTATAAATATATGCATAAATGGACACTGAGAAGGGTTTACCTTCAAGCTGGGTAGTGGCCTAAGGTGCTAGACCTTCTAGCATACAAGTCACTACAGTGTTGTGAGTTCGACTCTCACAATGCCGGGAAGAAAAGTCCTTGAAGAGATGTAACTCCAGTATCATCGAAACATATGTCGGCTTGTCTGGTTCCTGCAGCGCGTAGGTAAATTTTTCTCAAAAAACACATTTTCATAAATGTTAAATTTTTAACACACGATCTTTTCAAGAAATTGTATTGATAAAAAAATTTCAAACAGTGGCAGCTGTCTGCTCTAGTTAAGAAAATGTTAGTTCAATCTCTGACACTTTCTTAAAATATAAGAAAAAGTTCTTATAATCATAGTGAAAAAATTGTACGTACCTAATTTCTTAAAATTTAAGAACAAATTCGTAGCATTTAAGAACAAATTCAGCTAAAAAATTAATGAATTTTAGTTCTTATATTTTAAGAACGAAGTTCTGACGTAAATAAAGTTTAACGTATTTTTTCATATATAATAAGAAACTTTTCTTAAATTATAAGTCATTTTTCTTAGATTCTAAGAAAAAATTAGCGTGAACTTCTATGAAACTTTGTTCATAAAAAACATGTACGTTTTCGGTTCAGTGTAACACTAGTTTACAAATAACTAATTTGAAAAAATACCAAGATATTCATGTATATGGGTGATCGCAGCCAACATTTTCTATCGCGGATGTGTCCATAAAGTTACTTCAAGAAGTTGAATTTCATCGTAGAAGTTATCGCTGTTTCATCTTTTTCCCATCTTCTTTCGGGAAAAACTGTTCCCCGAATACGTGACGACCATACGGTTGTTATGCGACACTTCGGAAATTGACTTATAAGTGTCATCTGAAGGATAGGAAAAATGATGAAAGAATTAAAAAATTCAATTTTAACGGGACTCGAACCTTGAACCCTACGCATGGCCATAGAAATTCAACAATATGTATTCAAAACACAAGCTACCGGCACTTATGCGACACTGAGTAACTAAGTAACGGAGCAACTCAAAAGTTAAGCCAAGAAGTGAGATATGCGATATTTATGTTTCTTGTTGTTGTACGATGTAAAACACCTTCTGGAAGTGACGCAGGCGTCACTTAAACGATATGGAAGGGAAAACGCTCTTCAAAATGCTAGCAGGGATTTGGCACTGATATGCCGAGCACAAAACATATTTTTAAGATATCGGAAATTTTGTGTTTTTTCACTTTATTCCAACATTATGTTCGCCAACGTTGCAAAAGCGATGGGCGCAAGCCATACCTGGTTCGAAATAAAATTAAAATACGCTTCTAACGACGTATAATATGTAGGGGTGGCCCAAACCATCGCTGAGCAATAGCTGGTCAAAATCGCAATTGTGTCGAATTTTTACGATTTTTGAAAAAATTTTGATTTTGAAAATGTTTTTTTCATGCGAAGTTGTAAAACTCAGGAACTTTTTATTTTTTCTATAATAAGTGTGTATAATGACAAACACTTTAAGCCTAATATTACCAAGATCTAGGAAAAACTTTATTTTTGGCGATTTTTTTTGTAACTTCCAACATCTCTACTTTTAATAGAATTATAACAGGTCGATGTCTGTGTATTGCAGATATTCAAAAAAAATTCATAGTATTAATCATTACTAAGCCAATAGAGTCCAAATCAACCGTTTTTAGAATTTTTGTCTGTCTATCTGTTTGTCTTTCTGTCTGTCTGGCAGTCTTTCTGTCTGTATGTTTGTGGTCGTATCACTCGAAAACTGCTGAATGGATTTAAATTAAACTTTCACCATTTTATTATTAGATGTTCAACTTAAAATTTAAGACATCCCTTATTTCGATAACTCGACCGATTTCAGAGTTATCGACCAATATACCCATATTGTAAGAACTCATGTTAGGTCACCCCTGCTCCACGTATTGGTCGATAACTCTGAGACCGGTCGAGTTATAGAAATAAGGTATGTCTTAAATTTTAAGTTGAACGTCTAATAAAACAATGCGATGGCTTCGTGAGCAAATGTCGTAAGTCCATTTTTTTAAATAAGATTGTAATGCAAAACGATAGTACAGTTATAAATACATCGTTTTGCATTAAAATCTCATTAAAAAAAATGGACTTACTACATTTGCTCACGAAGCCAGCGAATGGTGAAAGTTTCATTTAATTCTATTCAGCAGTTTACGAGTGATACGACCACAAACATACAGACAGAAAGACTGTCAGACAGACAGAAAAATAAACAGACAGACAGACAAAAATTCTAAAAACGGTTAGCTTCCTAAAATTTAATCCTACATCGATCTGTAAAAAATCATGCTGATATCTGATATATATATCTAGTATATCTATATATTATTAATACATCACATTCGTAACACATAGGTCTGGCTGGACCCACGCACGTTTCTATGTAATTTTTAGGATCCAGGCACTGTTTTTTTTTCATTTTTGAATGTCATGACAAGCTTTTATACCCAGCTGTACACAGGGTATAATAGTTCTACTCATATAACGGGAGGTTGTAAAGGGCTTTGTACGGATATATGTAGATCCGTACATAAAAGTCAGTCTGTCCGTACGTACATACGATATTTTGAGTCCTTTGGGAACACTTGGGGTCAATTTGGGAGCATTTTGGGGCCACTTTGTGATCCCTTGGGGTCGCATTAGGTCACTATGGGATCACTTTTAACCCTTTTGGGGTCAATTTGAGACCATTTTGGGGCCACTTTGGGAACCCTTGGGGTCGCTTTAGGTCACTATGGGATCACTTTAAGACCATTTTTGGGCCATTTTGACACCATTTTGGTAGTCGCTTTAGGTCACTATGGGAAAAGTATGGGCAATATTTATTCATTATTCGAAAAAATTTGAGTGATGAGTGACCGGCTATTTTTATTCAAAAACATGTAAGGAAAGCTGTCTTCGGCTGTGCCGAAGGCTATATACCTTTCATGAATAAGCGTCACGATTTTCACTGTTCGATCCCCAGTACAGCCTGTTTCAATTTAACTATATTTACTATACACATTACACATCTTTGTTATAATTAAAAAAAGCTTACAAAATAATAGGATCCGAGTTATCGGAACAATCAATTGTATGGAGGCTATATACGTGTTCAATTGTAGTGACTTACACTATACACATTACATATGTAGAAAGTACTAAAGGTGCAATATTTTACGTTCCTAACTTTTTAAATGCGGAAGTATTGGCCAAAAAACCTTATATCGGAACAACCGGTTGTATGGGGCTATATGTTACATTTGCCCGATCTTGTTGATTTTCATTATATACACTACATAAATAGAAAGTACTCGAGTTGCAAAATTTTACGTTCCTCACTTTTTAATTGCAGAAGTTTTGGTCAAAAAACCTTATATCTGAACAATCGGTTGTATGGGGGCTATATGTTACATTTGCCCGATCTTTTTGATTTTCACTATATACACTACATAAATTGAAAGTACTCAAGTTGCAAAATTTTACGTTCCTAACTTTTTAATTGCGGAAGTTTTGGCCAAAAAACCTTATATCTGAACAATCGGTTGTATGGGGGCTATATGTTATACTGGTCCGGTGTTGTCAGTTCCGACAAATGATTCCTATATTACAAAATGGTGGCCACATACAAAATTTTAGCCAGATATCTCGACGAGGAATATTTCGACCCTAATTTGTATTATACATTCCGTAAGGATAGAGATGCAGTTAAAACCGGTCTCCGAAAGGGAGGTGGCGTTCTCATTGCCTTGAAGCGATGTTTCCGTGTGTCTGTACATCAACTTATGCACAGTGATTCCTTAATTGATCAGTTGTGCGTCAAGATATCCGGATCTTCTAGTTCTACATTCATATGTGTGTCATACATACCCCCAACCAGTTGTGACAGCCTATATAATTACCACATAGATAATATCGTTAGTCTGTATGAAACAAATTCTCATGCGACTTTTTGCGTTCTTGGTGATTTTAATATGCCCGATATAGTTTGGTCTGACCTTCAAAAGGATGGTCTGTTGACTCCTACTAATGTTACTCGCTCTTTTGAAATGAATGTTATTGATAGTACTCTAAGTTGTAATTTTATTCAAATTAATAATGTTTTCAATACGCTTTCTAGATTACTTGATCTGGTTTTTGTCGACGAAAATTCAATGGTTAGCCTCTCTGAGAGTTCCCCTCCTCTTTGTTCATCCGATAGACATCATGTCCCGCTCGACATTTATATTCATAATTTCGATACCTTTCCCGTTTCCTCTCGTTTAGAGAACTCATCTTTAAATTTTCGCGCTTGTGACCTTGTCGCGTTGAATGATTCGATTTTAGCTTTAGACTGGGAGTTAATACTTTCGCCGATGGACGTAACTGATTGCTTTGACTCTTTCCTAACTAAACTAACTGAGATTTTTCATAGTGTTGTGCCGATTTTTGGCGCTAAATTACATAAACTTCCTTGGTACAACCAAACTCTTAAAAATCTTAAAAACAAACGTAACAAATGTTATAAGTTGTATAAGCTAAATGCTGCAAACGCCATCCTCAGAGATCAATATTTACTTAGTGTCAAACAATTTAATGTCCTAGACAAATTCCTTTACAATCGGTACATTGGTAGGCTTGAAACTGAGCTCAAGACGAATCCAAAAGCTTTTTGGAACTACGTCCGCGGTAAACGTGGTTCTTCCAATATACCGATTTGTATGAAGTGGAATGGTATATGTTCTCAATCTCCTAGTGAAACCGTTGAGCTTTTTGCTGAGTTTTTCAAATCTAATTTTGATGATGCTCTTGCTCAGAATGATGATTTTCTACGTGCGTCTCCTTTTGAGCTTCTAGACTTCGGATCTGTCACTATCACTCCAGAAGACGTGTGTAAAGCCATGCTCTCACTGAAACCCTCGCTAAAGTGTGACAGTGATGGCCTTTGCGGCTTTATCCTGAAGCACTGCTGTTTTCCCCTATCCTCTCCCCTTTGTCACATATTTAACTTATCCCTGTCCTCTGGGACTTTCATTAATAGGTGGAAGGAGTCTACCATCACACCGATTTTTAAATCTGGCAGCAGGAATGATGTCGCTAATTACAGGCCTATTGCTAAACTTACTTCGTGTTCAAAGCTTTTCGAAATGGTTTTAAAAGAAAAATTGTCTTTCGTTACTAAAAGCATTATTGAGCCGCACCAACATGGGTTTGTCGCGGGGCGTTCCACCGTTACCAATCTGGCACATTTCTCTGATTTCTGCATCTCTGCTTTTAATGATGGCTACCAGGTCGATACAATCTATACCGATTTCTCGAAGGCTTTTGATAAAGTCTCTCACCAAATCTTATTATCTAAACTCGAGCATCTTGGTTTTCACTCAGTGTTTTTAAGTTGGCTGAAATCGTACTTGTCGAATAGAACTATGTATGTGGAAATTGAGGGCTCTATTTCCCACACGTTTATTGCCACCTCGGGTGTCCCTCAGGGTAGCATTTTAGGCCCTCTTTTGTTTATTCTATTCATAAATGATATTGGCTCCTGCTTTAAATTTTCTAAATTTCTACTTTACGCCGACGATCTAAAAATTTATCGTAGAATAAATGGTCCGTCCGATTGTGCTCTTTTGCAACATGACCTTAATAAACTCGTTGATTGGTGTCTCGCAAACAATCTCCACCTTAACGTTAATAAATGTTTCCACATGTCTTTCACTAAGTCTTCCACCACCCTACCATCATCTTATGAAATTGCCGGTGGTCAATTGGCCTCAGTCATTGAGATTGTTGATTTAGGGGTTGTTTTTGACACAAAGTTTTCTTTTGTCAATCATATTTGTTACATACTTCCAAAGGCATACTCGAATCTCGCTTTTCTTCGAAGATATGGCAAAGACTTCAAGGACCCGTATACAAGGAAAGCTCTCTACATATCTTTGGTTCGTTCGAGACTAGAATATGCCTCCATTATTTGGAACCCCATTTATAACTGTCACTCGGCTAGGATTGAAAGAGTCCAAAGGAAATTTATGCGGTTTGGCTTAATTTCCCTCAACTTTGAGGTACCACTTCCTTCTTACTATTCTCGCTGTTTGTTTATTAACCTCCAACCCCTGTTTACCCGAAGAACTCTGCATTTACTAATGTTTGCCTATGATATTATAGTTGGCTCTTTAGACTGTCCAGACCTCCTTGAAAAAGTTTATTTCAATGTACCTAGTAGATCCCTACGATCGTTCTTACTTTTTTATTTGTCTGCCCCTAGGGCGAATTATTGTTATTTTAATCCATTATTTCGTGCCCTTATTGAATTTAATAAGCTCGGGAGGAGTCTAACTATTGATTTTTCCCTGCCAAAAGCCTCCTTCAAGTCTCTTATTGAATTAAGTTTTAATGTAGTAAGTACTTAAGTATTTACTTTTAGTTTTAATTTCATGTATATAGTCTGTAAGATGAAAATCATAGACTGAATAAAGAATAATAATAATAATAATAATAAAATTGAGGGACTAGTTTGCGTTCAAACAGACAGACGGACATGGCTAAATCAACTCAGCTTGTCATCCTGATCATTTCGGTATACTTATTGATGGGTCCATCTCTTCTTCTTCTCATACTTACAAACATCGGACAAAAGTTATAATACCATTTCATGTTCATGAAAGGTATAAAAATCAAAGTAATGAATAACGATCTATTTTATTCAAGAATCGCTGGAAATAAAAATAAATTTTTATTCATCACTTTGATTTTTTTGAATAAAAATAGCCGGTCACTCATCTCTCAATTTTTGTCGAATAATGAATAAAAATTTATTTTTAATTTTTTCGTCACTCGTCACTCAAAAAAAAAATTGTATCCTTATTTTTGAGGGATTAGTGACGAAAAAATAAGAAATAAATTTTTATTCATTATTCAAAAAAATTTGAGTGATGAGTGACCGCCTATTTTTATTTTTGAATAAAAATAGCCAGTCACTCATCACTCAAAATTTTTAAATTAATGAATAATTTTTTATTTTTTATTTGAATAGTATTTTATTCAAAATGGCCCAAGCCTGTTATGGGATCACTTTAAGACCATTTTGGGGTAAATTTGGGGCCATTTTGGGATCCCTTGTGGTCGCTTTAGTACTAGTACTAGTAGAAGGGTATATTAATTTTGTTCACATAACGGTAGTACGTAATGGCACAAAATAATCGAGATAGATATGTATACAGTTCCATATATGAAAGTTCTTAGGTTGAAAATAGGAGTTCATTAAGCCATGTCCGTCCGTCTGTCGGTCCGTCCGTCTGTGTACACGATAACTTGAGTAAAAATTGAGATATTTGCATGAAATTTTGTATACAGGTTAATTTCTGGCCACGGTAGGTTTCTATTGAAAATGGGCGAAATCGGGTGATAACCACGCCCCCATTTGCGATATCGAAAATTTCCAAAATCACACAAATTGACATATCTCGGCAGCTGAAACAGCTAAAATGATATAATTTTATAGGTGAATCCCCCTGGTCATTCTCTTATGATTTTTTTTATAAATTTTTTATAGTAGGCGTGCCACCGCCCACTTTTAAGGGAGGCCTGCTATGGGATCACTTTAAGACCATTTTGGGGTAAATTTGGGGCCATTTTGGGATCCCTTGTGGTCGCTTTAGGTCACTATGGGATCACTTTAAGATCATTTTGGGGCCAATTTGGGACCGTTTTGGGGCCACTTTGGGATCCCTTGGGGTCGCTGCGTTTCATCTAGTAGTTCAATACAAAAATTCGAATAAACGAATAAATAAACTCCAAGAATAAAATAGGCCTTTCCTAAAGTAAAATTTTCTCCTGATTCCGAATATGACTTCCATTTTCATGTGGCAGATCTAGTTTCCGAGATATCGGCGAAACTATGAAAATTCCCATTTTTGCAAAACACTACTTCATATAGGTACGGCAAAAATTTGTATTTTTAATTTTTTCGATTTAAACTATGGAATTATACATTTTACTAATTCCCACAAACATTTTTTGCCTTCACCTCCCTTAAGTATCTTCAGTAGTTTGGCCACTATGCCAAAAAACGTTCAAAAAATTTTGAAAAAAAAACGAAATTTTTTACAAAATTTCAGATTTAACTACTTTAAAATCGGAAAAATTCTATGGACGAAAACAGTTAGCCCTCCTATGTTGTAGGAAATTTAATTACGAAAATTTTAAGCATACCAGTACAACAATCGGACGTGCCGTTGAGACTATAGCCCCGTTAATTTGCAAGCGTCTATCCTACAATTTTTTATAGAGAAAATTTTTATTCAAACTACGTTTTTTTTTTTTTATAACGTGTTATTAGAGACATTTGTTTGCACGTTAAACTGTATTCAATTGAGTAATATGAGTATAAATCAGAAATTCAGCAAAAAACAACAACGAAAACGACACTAAATAAATACATATCTACATCTAAAAAAATGCAAATTGGGCGATTTGACCGTGGTCGTCAATACTGAGGGACGTGGGTACTTTTAACTACCCGTTTATAATTTTCTGGGTTTGTCTCCCGTAATATTGTCCAGCAATAATCTCCCATCATTTCTTCATTCCAAAAACCTTGGTAACGTTTTTCAAAAATCATGAGGTCTTGGTGAAACCTTTCACCCTGTTCATCACTTTCAGCACCTAGGTTTGCGGGAAATGCAAAAAATGCATTTTGAGGGACATGTTGCATTTCATAGCTCTGTAGTTTTTCAACAAGGCTTTGACCATCTCTCTATAGTTGGGATCTTTATTGTTGCCAAGAAATCCACTAACGACTTGCTTAAAGCTGTCCCAAGCCGCTGCTTCTACTGATGATAAATGATTCGCAAAATTTTCGTCTTTCAGCAACTTTCTAATTTGCGGACCAACAAATATACCTTCTTTTAATTTGGCTTGAGTTATTTTAGGAAAAAATTTCGTTAGGTACTGGAAGGATGGCGCGTCCTTATTTAAAGCCTTTACAAAATTTTTCATTAATCCTAATTGGATGTGAAGTGCTGGCAAAATAACTCGTTCTGGATTTACTAAAGGCGGGTTTGCGATCTTGGTGGCCAGTTTTCCTGAATATAATGGGTTTCTCTAGCACGGCTGTCCCAAAGACAGAGAAAACAGCAAAATTTAGTGAAACCTCCTTGAAGTCCGAGAATTATAGCTACAACCTGGGATGTAGATATTTCATATACTATTTATTTTAAATGGTACTACCGAAATTGCTTACCTTTAAGTCCGCACAAATTTTCCAATTAAATTGTTTATATTGAATGAGCTCAAGTAAATTAGATATACTTAAATAAGTTTCTTTAGTATTCTCAGAATGTGCCACTGGTATTGACGGTAACGAATTTCCTTTATGGAGTAATGTTGCTTTTAAACTATGCTTTGAACTGTCTATAAACAAGCGCCAATCATCAGTTTTATTTTCTAATTTTAGTGCTTCAAATAAACCTTGAACATCATTGCAGTAGCAAATATTTTCACTTTTAGTAAAAAAAGAAGAGAAAGTCTTGCGTCTATTTCGAAATTTAGTAGTACTTGTCGAAGGGCCCAGGCTGCCCCATTGCTGCAATCGAGATCCTAGAACTTCGCTATCAAATTTCGATAATTTCAAATCTCTGACCAAGTCATTAAGTTTGGCTTGTGAGACTCGATGTGGGACCTCTCCTACTTTTTCACTGTCTGCATTATCATCTTCGGAGTCACTTTCGCTTGAGGCTTCGAAACTTATAGGCGGCCTAGGTATGGGTAAGGTATGGTCATGTAGTTTTGGTTTTTTAGCTGATGCCACATTTGGATAACTTATTAATTTCCTCTTTTTTCTCGTTTTACCTTTAAGGTCTATCACGCAAAAATAGCACTGGTCGTGGTTAAAGGGTTCAGTCCACATCATTGGAATACCAAACTGCATGTAATGACCTTTACCCGATACCCATTTCATTAAAGTTAATCTACAGCAGGCGCAAATAAAATTAGGTGTCCAAGATTTATCGAGATTTTTTACACAGAAACCAAAATAATGAAAGTGTTTAGGCCTGATGCCTAAATTCTTAGCATTCGGGCCACTCTAATGTCTCGCCCCCACTTTCGATAAGTTACCAATACCATCCCACCCACATATATGCGGGTGCGTGTGTATGCGTGTTTTGTCAGCACACCTGCACGTATATGTTGGTGCGATTGTATTGGTTAAAACCGGAGGCCAGTTTCGCGGCTGAACGGTTGTCCTCGATTGGACAACGGCCTCTTTTTCAACCCGCCATCAAGCTGTCCACTTCGTTCCGGAGATCTCAGCCACGTCAATATAATACGTAAGTGAATTGTACCTTGGAATTTATCTGCCATTAAACACCACCTTGCCATTCGCTAACAACGAATTTCTTGTGTTTTCTCTGTTTATTCCACCAAATCACAACTGAGGTGCTTACGAGCCTTTGCTGATCCGCCAGCATCTCATTTGTTCATGGTCCTTCTTGCCTTTTTTTTTGGTGCAAATATATATTTGTTGAAAAGTGCCGCGAGTGTTTTAAGTTGTGACCGCGAAAGGGTGAATTATTGTCAGGAAGCGTAAGAAAAACGTTTTCCGAGCCACTCCGTTCCCTTATAATTTAGCCTTGTGACTATCTGGATTATCCCCCGACCAACGGTAAGGTAATCCGGACACAGCGCGAGGCAAGAGGTAACATAACCTCACTTCTGGTAATCACGTCCACTTGTTGGTTTTTTTTTTATCAATTTCCATTATTTCGTGTATATAAAGTACGCGCACAATCACTTAATTGAAGAAAAATCATATTTTTTGGGAAAACTGTTTAAAAAATTGAAAACTAGCACTGATAATTTCACTTTTTTGTGGGCCGCTTCTAAACACATCGCCTTGCACTACATACATACATACACACCATTTACGTGCGAGTTCCCCTGCGGCGTCCTGCTGTATAAAATACAGGCAAGTCGGCCAAATCAGCTGTAGCTGCAATAAAATTAAATAAATATACGAATTTACCCTTTTTGATTTCGGGATTAGTGGCTGGGAGTAGGTTACGTTTTCGAGTATAAATTAATCCACACAAAAAAAAAAAAAAAAATAAATATGACGCCAGAGAATTACATCGAACTCGCAGAGTCCTTGCTAGAGTCCGAAACCGAGTTCGGCCTAACTGCGGAGGGTGATCACACCAAACACTCCATTGCCATTGAGCAAGAGGAGTTGAGAGCCCAATGGAGGAAGGTTAAGTCTGCCCTTGATTCGCTCCTGTCATCGGAGGATGTGTCGAAAGATGACAAGGTAGCCATTAAGAAAAAGCATAGGAAAACTTACGCGGCCTATGTACGTTTCGCCTCCACACTAGCTGCCAAGGCAGAAAAATTCAATACGGTGGAAAAACCGGCCAACGAAACACTGTCCCTCGAACATAGCATCCGCCTCCCTCCGTGCGACACGGAAGTATTCAAAGGTGACTATTTGTCATGGCCAACGTTTCGTGACATGTTCACGGCCATTTACATCCGGAATAGTCGCCTAAGTCCGGTTGAGAGACTGTTCCATCTCAACCAAAAAACCCAGGGAGAGGCAAAAGACATTGTTAAGAAATGTCCCCTTACCAATGAGGGTTTCGAAATGGCCTGGAAGAATCTATGTGAAAGATACGAGAATAAGCGTATTCTTGTAAACACACAACTTCAAATTCTGTTTAATCTAAAGAGAGTAGATAACGAGTGTGGCACTTCGATAAAGAAACTGCAGAGCGACATCAATAATTGCCTGTCCTCCCTAAAATGCCATAAAATAGACACCTCCAACTGGGACGCCATAATAACATATTTGTGTTCCACTAAGTTGCCAGAAAGCACTTTGGCTCTATGGGAACAAAGCATAGACCACAAAATGGACATATCCAAATGGGAGGATATGGACAAATTCTTATCTAACAGATTTCAGACACTGGAAACAGTGTCAGGTTTTGTAGATAGTGCCACGTCGAAAGGGAAAAAACCGAATGCCACACGGCACGATATAGAAGCCCCCACGAAAAGACTTGGTGCCTTTCAGACAAGGGTATCAAGGCCTTCATCCAAGGCATTCTGTAAGATGTGCAGAGTTAATGGGCACAGATTACTCAGCTGTCCTCGCTTTGGGGCGCTGATCCCAGAGGAGCGAATTCGTTTTGTCAAATCCATAAATGGGTGCCTGAACTGCTTATCCCCAGGACACACAGTAAAGAAATGCACCAGTTCGTACAACTGCATTACGTGCAACGCTCGTCATCATACGCTCCTGCATGCGGATACTCTTCAGTCGGCTCCAAGTCGCAACCCCTTCAAGGATTCGCTCCATAATGAAGCCTCGACCTCAAAACAGGCACAAGCGAGACGGGAAGCTGAAAAAAATGGGAACCAAAACTATACAGCATGTCACGTCAATACCGATACAGGCGTGCTGCTGGGGACAGCAAATGTACATATATACCACAATGGTTCAAATTTCTCCGCGCGGGCATTGATAGATTCGGGGTCTGAATGCACTTTCATAACTGAAAGGCTCAAACGCAGAATCAACGTGCCGGCGAGAAAGATGCATGCCCAAGTCTCAGGCATCGCAAACGAAGTTACCGCTCATGTAAAGCAAGCCGCAGACATTGAATTACGTTCACCTGTCGATCCAGGCTTCCGCTTGACAACGACGGTGCTCGTTTTAACAAAACTAACTGGGAACCTTCCATCCTGCCAAATCAGCTCTATGGCTATGCAGGCTTTCCCAGATCTAATGTTAGCAGATAAGAGGTTCTACGTCAACGCAGACGTGGACCTCATACTGGGCGGAGATATATATCCCCAAATTATCCTAAGCGGCCTTAAAAAGAATGTACTTAATACACTTCTGGCCCAAGAGACGGTGTTCGGTTGGATACTTACCGGCCGTACGAAACCACCGAGTCCAACAAACAGTATAATACAAACAACTCACTGCATTCTGGGAGGTTGAAAATGTGCCTAAACAAAAAATTCAAACAGACGAGGAAAAATATTGCGAAAGATTATACAAGGAGACTACAAAGAGAAATGAAGATGGGAGGTATACTGTATCGCTACCGTTCCGAGAGGAGTTCCCCGAGAATATAAATCTAGGAAGTTCTCTCAAACGAGCGTGTTCGCAGTTTTTTAGAAACGAGGCTCGCTTGATAAAAAACCCAGACTTATGCACTGAATATATTAGGGTACTATCCGAGTATGAAACTCTCGGGCACATGCGAAAAATAAAAAAACAACGTACCTTCTGACGAGTGCGATAATTATTTCCTACCCCACCATGCCGTCGTAAAGTCGGAAAGCACCACTACGAAGGTACGTGTAGTCTTTAATGCTTCAAGTCCTACGGCAAATGGTATAAGCTTAAATAATATACTTCTCCCGGGCCCTGTACTGCAAGCAGATCTCTCCATTCTCATCTTACGATGGCGATTATTTAGATTTGTAATCAATAGTGACATCGAAAAGATGTACAGACAAATTTGGATGAATGAAAGTCATACCAAATTCCAAAGAATTATCCACCGAACATCTCCGGACGAATCTATAAGGCTTTATGAATTAAAAACGGTAACCTTCGGAGTTAATTGCGCTCCCTACCTCGCGATCCGAACGCTCCTTCAATTGGCCGACGATGTAGAAAATTCGCACCCAACCGCTTCTACAATACTACGAGAATGCATGTACGTAGACGACGTACTAGCAGGGGGTCACACAATAGCATCTGCTATTAAGGCAAGAGATGAGATACGACAGGTATTACAGGCTGCGGGCTTTCCCCTACGCAAATGGACATCAAATTTGGAGAAAATTCTCAAGGACATCCCGAAATCGGATTTACTCAGCACGAACTTCCTGGCATTTGAAGATACCAGCTCAGTCAAGGCTTTGGGGATACGATGGAATGCCCATTCTGACCTATTTTGTTTCAAAGCAGCTGCACTTGAGCGTTCTGAAAACATAACGAAAAGAGCAATCCTATCCGCTATTGCCAGACTTTTTGATACGTTAGGATGGCTGGCGCCAATGGTTATCGTGGCAAAAATGCTCATGCAGAGTATTTGGATGGAAGGTACAGAGTGGGATGAACCAGTGTCCCACAGCACGCTGGAGCGATGGAAGAATTTTACCGAACATTACCACGAAATAGACCGCATCAAGATACCTCGATGGGTAAACTTTTCGCCAGAAGACGATATCGAAATACACGGCTTTTGCGATGCATCTGAAAAAGCCTACGCAGCAGCCGTCTATATGCGAGTCAAGAGGGACGATCAAATCTTCATAAACCTCCTATTAGCCAAAACCCGAGTAGCTCCAGTGAAGACTCTATCGCTGCCCCGTTTGGAACTGTGCGGAGCCGTTTTGCTCGCAGAAATCACGGAATCAATCTTCAAAAGCATCAAATTGGGACCAGTCAAAGTCCATCTCTGGTCGGACTCAACAATAGTACTCGCCTGGATTAAAAAACCGCCCTGTTCCTGGTCCACTTTCGTCGCACATCGGATCACCAAAATCGTCGACATGGTCGGTACTAGGGACTGGTTCCACGTGAACTCAGAATCGAATCCAGCCGATTTAGGTAGTAGGGGATTATCTGCATCTGAATTGGTTAACAGTTCCTTGTGGTGGCAGGGACCTTCTTGGTTGCAAGAACACAATTCCCACTGGCCAACCCAAGACTCTGATTACAATACCTCCGTAGAGGAAAAAAGAGCGCAAACTTACGCAACTACAAACCTTAATAACACAGATATTCTACTGCGGTTTTCTGATTTATCTAGAGCGTTAAGAGTATTATCATATGTCAGGAGATTCTACCGAAAAACTCACCGAGCTGAGTCGCACTTAATCTCATCCGATGAGATTAAGTCAACGCTTCAAACCTTGGTTAGAATCTATCAATCACAAAATTATTGCTCAGAATATTGGGATTTGAAGGCTGGGAAACCCATCCAAGAAAAAAGCGAAATCCTTTCACTCAACCTATTTGTCGACAAAGACAATATCATTAGAGGAGGAGGACGTCTCGGGGCTTCCAAGGACTTAGCATACAATGAGCGCCATCCAATAATTCTCCCTTACAACTGCAGGTTATCTCGACTAATTGTCCACATGATTCATCGGATAACCCTGCATGGGGAGAACCAGCTCATGCTGCGCCTGATTCGCACCCAATATTGGATCCCCAAAGTAAAAAACATGATTAGGGCTATCATTCACGAGTGCAAGGTATGCACCATCTACCGCAAACGGGCTCAGACTCAACTGATGGGCATCCTACCCCGCGAACGCACAACGTTCACCCGGGCATTCACAAATACCGGAGTCGATTTTGCCGGCCCCTTCGATATCAAGAACTATCGCGGCAGGGGATGTCGAATCTCGAAAGGCTATGTTTGCCTTTTCGTGTGCTTTGCCACCAAAGCGATCCATCTGGAAGCTACCAGCGATCTTAGCACTCCATCGTTTTTAGCAGCCTTGTCTCGATTCATAGCTAGAAGAGGATGTCCCAGAAATATGTACTCCGACAACGGTACGAACTTTGTCGGAGCTTCAAGATCTTTACGATCCGAATTTAAACAATTTCTCTCAGAATCCCGAGATCAGGCGGTATCCAAATACAGCCACCAATCCCTCACGTGGCATTTCATCCCCGCTGGCGCTCCACATATGGGAGGGCTGTGGGAGGCGGGAGTGAAGAGCTTTAAAGGCCACTTCAAAAAGATAGCCTCACCACACAAATTTACGTTCGAAGAGTTCCACACTCTTTTATGCCGAATTGAGGCGTGCCTTAACTCGCGACCACTGAGCCCATCGTCCAACGAACCAACGGACCTTGAGCCGCTCACTCCGGGACATTTTCTCATCGGCGACCATCTTATGGCTTCGCCCGAACCGGAAGTGAACGAGAGCCCTGCTTCCGTGATCAACAGATGGCAGAAGCTTAAGGCACTCCATCATACCTTCTGTAAACGATGGAAAGGGGAATACCTATGCGAACTACAAAAGCGAGTGAAATGGAAGCACTCGAAACAAAGTATAAAGGTGGGAGATCTGGTTGTACTCAAAGAGGACAACTTACCCCCGAACGAATGGAGGTTAGGGAGAGTTGTCAATATACACCCCGGCGAAGATAGCCGAGTACGTGTAGTTGACCTAATTACGGAAAAGGGCCAGGTCAGAAGACCGCTGGTCAAGCTGATCCTCTTACCCGCAGAGGAGACGGACGGCGCAAGGCCAACCGCATCATCTTAATCCTCCAACTCATCTCATACACGCCGTACCCATTGTCCCAACCAACCATCACAATCCTTAACCCTCCGAATGTTACCCACATCACTCGCTTACGCCCAACGAGGATCAGAAAGCCTAACGCGGATGGGGGTGCCCACCGGCCACAGAACCCTAAACCCACCATAGCCAACATATCACATCGCGCGAACAGAAAGATATACAATCTAATAGTAGTATTCTGTATTTGTGGGCTCACATCGAGTCACTAAATTTGAGGCTTTTCATTAGGTTTGTTTATTTAGCTGCTTTAGCTTACGCCAGATTGAGATATTTCACAAAATTGTGTTTAACGAACACTTTTCTTGCTCTGGGTTGCTCTATCTTTTGTTTCATGAGTACTCTCAAAACAAAACTAGAGTAACCCGGATCACAAATTCCTGCTCTAGCATTTTTTATGGAGTAGGTTAGAGCAGAGAAGCAATTGTCAGTCAGAAAAAAAAATAAATTTTTGAAAACTTCAAAAAATTAGCTTGCACGAAAATCAATGTTTGTGTAAACGTGAATTTGAATTAATTTTGAAGATTTAAACAAAAAAAAAAAAAAACCAAACTATCGAGATTCAAGTGTTTCATGGCATTTCTGCTCCGAGTTGCTCTATTTCTATTACGACAGCTGCCCTGCTCTGCTCTGCCCTAACCTGCTCTGAACATTTTTTTGGTCAGTAAACAAACCTATTAGATACAATTAAAAAACAAGAAAAAGTCACAAGAAATCTACCCTACAAAATGCCGAATTGAAAATAGACCACGAAAAGTCTCTATTAGTGACTCGATGCAGCTTACAGAACTGCGGGATAAATTTGTTTGCAACTTACATATGAATACAGCCCAAGACCTCGGAGGTGGTGTGAGTGTGTCATTGCTTTTTTGTTTTTAGTCTTTTACCTTTATTTTATGTATGTAAAAAGAAAGCTCCACATACTCTACTCTAAGTATCTGGCAGCGAGCGGGTGATATCTGAGTCGCCGAGATCGGTGCTAGACATCGTACACACGCGGAAGTATTTACCGCAAGCTGTGCCCAATTCAATGTGGGTGCCACTGTAATGCTGCACCTCGGTTTTTAGCCAACATAGCGGAGTATTCAAGCGGTAGTTGTTGTACAGAAAGATGGGCATTGTTGTTCATCTTATAGCTGGTTTATTGCTTGCAATCAGCACCAATTTCGCTTTGCCTTGACGCAAGGTTCTCCAAGCAGTATATGCCAGACTTTATAACCAAAGCTCAACGTGCCTTGGTGCTTTCCCAAGCGTTTTTCGGTTTTCTTTACGGCAACCATTATGTTTTGTATTAGTGTGACTACAAAATCCGATGGAATCCTCCAAAGCCAATTTGCAGAAAAAAAGTTGTGCGTGTTTTTTGACAAACAATCATCTGAAATAAAAATAGGAGTCCATTGATTAAAGTTATAACAAACCAAAAACAATACTTACGGTATTTACTGCTCCTCGTGCGTACGATAGAAAACGGAAATGAATGAAGCAATTCTCACCTTTCATTTTTCTTTTGTACGCAAACTCACCACAGATTGATTGCAAAAAAAAAAAAAAAACCAAAAAAAGGTTGTCAACGTCAGATGATAGGTGTGTTTGCGCACCCGTGGACGTCGTATATGAGCAAGACACTTGACAGTGATGTCGTGGTGAATAGAACGGGCAACGAAAAACCCGGTCACCAGACTTCAGCAACACAGGGAATTGTTAGTACTGATCAGCCAAGTTGGTGGTTTTTAATGGAAGCCATCAACATGAACATTCATTTTTTCTCTCTTCTCGCCAACCAGCGGGTCCCTTTCCTTTTTTATTGTCGGGGGGCAGGAAATTTGTTGGTATCACCAACAACACACGAGACCGGCCGTCAGGTCCCTGCCACACAATAATCTCCCCAACTGTTTGAACGTTACCGCTTGTTTTCGGGTAATTAAAAATTCAGCTGCTCCCAACCAGCAAGTCCCACTCGCCACCGCACGTAAGGACAGACCCGAATCAACCGACACAAATCTTATCTGTTTTAGGAAATATGGGTCGTTTTGCCGCAATGCAACGCAAGGTCGCTGACAACGCAACGCACTACGCCATTGAATGTCGTCTCTGCACCAAGCACCACCCGATACGATTCTGCCCCGTTTTTAGGGCCTTGCAACCCGAGGAGCGCCTCTATGAAGCAATCCGCGGACGTTTTTGCGGAAACTGCCTGGCAATGGGTCATCGAACTGATGGGTGCCCAAGTGAGGGACGATGCCGATACTGCGGGAAGAAGCATCATTCTACACTTCACATAACTGAAGTTGACGATGCCGAACTACTTCGCGAGGCGCGCAGCAGGCCATGGAGGGAACAGGTGGAAGAGGAAAGTGAGGCCCCACGGGAAAGGCTGGATGACAGCATCTCACTCTACGCGTCGGAGGCTGGAACGGAGACAAGGCCTCTTCGTCCTGCCAGGGAGGAAGAACACAATGAGTGCGGAGCGGAGACTAGATCTCTTCGCCCGGACACCACCAACGCCAAGCGATAATTTCGACCTCTCCTGCAACATGAGAGAAAGCAGCTGAAGCGCAACTCAGGCAGAGCGGAGACTAGGTCTCTTCGCCGGCCCCCACAGCACCAGAACCACTTCGTCCGGTATCATTCACGCGACCACAGAGCGGAGACTAGGTCTCTTCGCCGGCAATCAACGACACCTAGTCAACATCATCGGCCGACGACACGCGACCGCCGTCTGAGAACGAGACAATTTCAGCGCTCTACACCGCCAACTTTTCGAACAGGCCTCATGGCCCAACCAACGTACCCCGCCACCACACTAAGCCCAATGGTGTCGATCACCCCAACCGCGGTAATAACTATCGAAACAGGCTGATGTCTGCATCTTGTGCGCGCCCTAATTGACGCATGCGCCCCCACTACGATAATCGCAGAGGACCTAGCACGAGAGCTGCAGCTGCCGCATAGCAATATAGGCGGGCGAATGGGATGCCTCTTACGGATCCGGGGACGACATGGCCAAAATAAACGTATCGCGACGCATGCAACTGTGATATCCAACTTTCGACGAACGCCCCTCGGACCAGTGTCGACAGCGCCATCGCGACCTCATACACACATATTTGCCTGGCCGACCCGAACTTTTTCACGTCAGCCCCAATTCGCCTCGTTCTCGGGACGGATGTGTTACTGAGATTATAATGCAGGGAATCCTGCCTAATACGTTCGGCCCTTTGCTCGCTCAAAGTACCATCTTCGGCTGGGTACTCTCGGGCACAACCAAGGCCTAAAGTAAAATATTCGACACACGTTTGCATTGATCAATTTTTCATTCAACTTCTAAAAATTGAAACGTGTAAACGGGTCTTGCAAAATTGCCGGCAACCCGGCAACAACGTTGGTAGCCAGCCGACTTTTGATCAACTCAACATTCAACTTTTGTACAACCCTGCGTTTGTTTACTAATGTCAGATGTTGATGTAAAATTTTGTAAATAAAACGAATTAAAATTTGCATGTCTACTAATAACTTGAAAAAATAAACAAACAAAAAAAAAACAGATTGATCTGGCGCGCCAGAAGGCACAATAACGCGAATTAAACTAAAAATTCATTCGAAAAGGAGATTGTAATGTCCTACATATGCATACTACAGTTGGTGTATTTCTCAACCAAATGGATTTCAACGTCCAAGGAAGCAGAAACGAGACGGGAAACGGGCAATCAGAGTTCGACAGAGAGACGAAATATAAACTCCTGTCATACGAACTCGAGCTCAGGTGTGCTGCTAGGGACAGCTCGCGTTAATATATACCATCATGGTACCGAGTTCCCAGCCAGAGCACTGATCGATTCGGGGTCGGAATGTTCCTTCATGACGGAAAGACTCAAAAAACGAATCAGCCTGCCAACGAAGAAAGTTAATGCCCAAGTTTCAGACATAACTAACGCAGTAACAGCTCAAGTGAAAGAAGCAACCAACATTGAACTACGATCGCCAGTAGATCAAGGCTTCCGCTTGACAACATCGGTACTCATTTTAAGTAAACTAACGGGAAATCTACCATCCTGCCATATCAATGCCATGACTATGGAGGCGCTTCCGGACCTAGTTTTAGCAGACCAAAGGTTTTACATGAATGAGGAGGTCGACCTGATTTTGGGTGGAGATATATATCCGCAAATTCTATTAGGCGGAATGCGAAAAAATGCACCCGGTACCCTTCTAGACCAAGAAACCGTCTTTGGATGGATACTCACCGGTCGCACTGACGCACCGCATCCAACCAGCAAAATCGTGTCCTTTCACAGCGAAGTAGCGCTGGATAGACAACTTACGGCATTCTGGGAATTGGAGAATTTGCCAAAATCCAAACATACAACGGAAGATGATAAGTATTGCGAAAAATTGTACCAGGAAACAACTAGGAGGACTAAAGAGGGGAAATATATAGTCTCACTTCCGTTTAGACAAGAGTTTCCAGAAACAATGAGTTTAGGGGGATCTCTCAAGCGAGCATGCTCGCAATTTTTTCGCAATGAAACAAGGTTGTTCAAAGATCTGTCGTTAGGTAAGGAATATATCAGAGTTTTATCCGAATACGAAACGCTAGGACACATGCAAAAGATAAAGCAAAAAGTAGTGGCAGATGATCCTAATAGTTACTTTTTACCTCACCATGCTGTGGTAAAAGCAGAAAGTCTCACCACGAAAGTCCGCGTCGTCTTTAATGCCTCCAGTCCAACAGAAAATGGCATCAGCTTAAATGATGTACTCCTCCCAGGGCCAGTGCTCCAGGCAGATTTGGCCATCTTAATACTGCGTTGGAGATTATACCGCTTCGTGTTTAATAGTGACATCGAAAAGATGTACAGGCAAATTTGGGTCAACCAAAACGACACCAAATTCCAACGAATTGTGTACCGAACGTCTCCAAACGAGCCAACAGGTCTTTATGAACTTAAGACTGTCACATTCGGAATTAATTGCGCGCCATACCTTGCGATAAGAACCCTCCTACAACTCGCAGATGATGTAGAAAATGCACACCCAACTGCATCCACCATACTGCGAGAAGGTATGTACGTCGACGACGTCTTAGCGGGTGGGCATACCATCGCATCCACTATCAAAGCAAGAGACGAAATTCGCCAAGTGCTGCATTCAGCAGGCTTCCCACTCAGAAAATGGACATCCAATGCGAAGGAGATACTCCAAGATATCCCAAAGTCGGATCTTCTCAGTGAGGACTTCCTAGCTTTCGAGGATACCAGCATGGTGAAGGCATTGGGCATACGATGGAATGCCCACTCCGACCTTTTCTACTTTAAAGCAGGCACACTGGAGAATTCGCTAAAGCCTACGAAAAGAGCCATACTGTCTGCTATAGCTAAACTTTTCGACCCCCTAGGGTGGCTAGCACCAATGGTAATCACGGCAAAGATACTCATGCAGAGTATATGGTTGGAAGGCACCGATTGGGATGATCCAGTTTCGCCAGCGACTCTCGAACGATGGACGGATTTCATCCAACACTATCAGGCAATCGATAACATCCGGATCCCCAGATGGGTAAATTTTTCCCCAGAAGCCGAGATCCACGGTTTTTGTGACGCGTCGGAGAAAGCTTATGCAGCCGCAGTCTATATGCGCGTCCAACGGAAGGACAAAATTTTCACCCATCTTCTGCTATCTAAGACTCGAGTGTCTCCGGTCAAAACCATATCGCTGCCGCGGTTGGAACTTTGCGGGGCAGTACTTCTCGCAGAAATCATGGAGTCAATCATCACCAACATAAGAATAGGACCAGTAAGACAATACTTATGGACCGATTCATGGATAAAGAAACCACCCTGCTCCTGGTCGACCTTTGTCGCACATCGCATTACAAAGATCATCGACATGGTCGGTACAAAAGACTGGCTGCATGTAAACTCGGAATCGAATCCCGCAGATTTAGGCAGTCGAGGGCTTCCTGCTTCGGAATTTGTTAACAACTCGTTGTGGTGGCAGGGACCTTCTTGGCTGCAAGAAGACAGTTCTGAATGGCCATCACAAGAATGCGACTTCCATACATCCATAGAAGAAAAAAGAGCCCAGACATATGCAGTAACCAACACGAATCATGAGGATGTTCTTGACCGTTTTTCCGATCTATCCAGAGCCCTGCGGGTGCTATCTTATGTTAGGAGATTTATTTTAAATACCCAGCCTCACACAAAAGCATCCTTTAGGGAAAACTCGTGCCTCATCTCAGTCGATGAAATCAAGGCAACGACTCAGCTTCTGATAAAAATCAGTCAAAAACGGTACTACGGTCAAGAATATCTAAACATGAAAAACAGGGAACCCATTGATAGGAAAAGTGAAATTCTGCCACTGAACCCGTTTATCGATGAAAACGATATAATTAGGACAGGGGGTCGTTTAGGAGCGTCAAAGGACTTAGCCTATAATGAGCGTCACCCAATTATTCTCCCGTACAGCTGCAGGTTATCTCGTCTGATAGTTTCTTTCATCCATCGGATATCCGTGCACGGAGAAAATCAGCTCATGCTGCGCCTTATCCGCACTCAGTACTGGATTCCCAACGTTAAAACCATGATTAGGGCCATAATCCACAAATGCAAAATCTGTACCATTTATCGAAATCGCGCACAGACCCAATTAATGGGGACCCTTCCCAGCGAACGCACTACCTTCAGCCGTGCATTTACGACCACCGGAGTAGATTTTGCAGGACCCTTCGACATCGCAAACTACCGAGGTAGGGGGTGTCGGATCTCGAAGGGCTACGTATGCCTTTTCATCTGTTTCACTACCAAGGCGATCCATCTAGAAGCCACGAGTGATCTAAGTACCCCTTCCTTCCTAGCAGCCTTTTCTCGGTTTATCGCTAGAAGAGGATGCCCAAAAAATGTTTACTCCGACAATGGGACCAACTTTGTCGGAGCCTCACGATCCTTACGATCCGAAGTTAAAAAATTTCTGTCGGAAGCCCGGGACCAAGCCATCTCGAAATACAGCCATCAAGAATTGGCCTGGCATTTTATTCCCGCCGGCGCCCCACATATGGGAGGGCTGTGGGAGGCAGGAGTGAAGAGCTTCAAAAGCCACTTCAAGAAGATAGCCTCACCACACAAATTCACGTTCGAAGAATTCCACACCCTTTTATGCTGAATTGAGGCATGCCTTAACTCGCGACCACTCAGCCCGTCGTCAAACGAACCAACGGACCTTGAGCCGCTCACTCCGGGGCATTTCCTCACCGGCGGCCATCTTATGGCCCCACCAGAACCGGATGTGAGCGAGAGCCGGGCTTCCCTGATCAACAGGTGGCAGAAGCTTAAGGCACTCCATCATACCTTCTGTAGGCGATGGAAAGTGGAATACCTCTGCGAACTTCAAAAGCGGGTGAAATGGAAACACTCGAAACAAAATATGAAGGTGGGAGATCTCGTCGTCCTCAAAGAGAACAACTTACCCCCGAACGAATGGAGGTTAGGGAGAGTTATCAATGTACACCCCGGCGAAGATAACCGAGTACGTGTCGTTGACCTCATTACGGAAAAGGGCCAGGTCAGAAGACCGCTGGTCAAGCTGATCCTGTTACCCGCTGAGGAGACGGATGACGCGAGGCCAACCGCCTCATCTTAATCCTCCAACGCATCACATTCACCCCTTACCCGCTCCCAACCACCAGCTTCAATTTTTCCAAATGTCAGATTTTTCTAAATTTTCATTTCAATCTCCTTAGTTTAAAAAGTAACCGTTGTCTGATCAAACATTAACTACCGAACTATCACCTTGGTTTGAATATACCACTATATTCCCCGTGACTCGAAATCGGAAATGCAAATGTTCATAGAACTTTCAGAAAGCCTTTTCTTTCTTCAAATACAAGACCGTGGACAAAGATAATGTGGCCCAACAAACCCACGGGGTGACCAACTACTAACTAGCCTGTCAAGCCATAGCTCCGCCTCTGCTTTCCCGTGCCCCGCTTCACCGTGTTTCCCCCGCAGAGCTTCAAAACTACCTGACAAAAGCCTCGGGCTCTTTACGTGAGTCTCCCGTTGATGGCTGTCACGGCATCCTATTTCTTTGCACTGGTTTCACTTTGCCGGTACATTTGGCCATCGGGCTCATCGTATGAGTCTCCCGTTGAGGACATGTTCGTCAACAAACTTACACACCCCTCGCTTACACCCAGTGAGTATTAGAAGCCCTAACGCGGACAGGCGAACCCGTCGGCAACAGAAAGCCTAACGCGGACGGGCGAACCCGTCGGCAACAGAAAGCCTAACGCGGACGGGCGAACTCGTCGGCAACAGAAAGCCTAACGCGGATGGGCAAACCCATCGGCTACAGACCCCTAAATGTCAACATAACCACATCTCATTGACGTGATTAAAACTGCAAAAAAAAATTAAAATTAAATTTGCATAAAAGCTTTTCATGTACAAAAAAAAAAAAGAGCTTAAGCAATACTCAGTCAAACAAGTTGGATTCTTCACACAGACACGTTGCACTCTTTGTTTATCAAATGATTTAGTCGTCGCTGGGCAAGGGGCGAAACCACTTCGCGTGGGGGTGTCGCTTGTTTGGTCAGCGAATGTTAAAAATATAGTTCGGACGTCACAGCGCGTGTATAAGCGTTCTCACTTATACACCTGCATTTACAAATCTGCCGACCCATGTCATAGATGAAAGTAATTGAATGCTGCTCAAATGAAATTAATGTATCTGATAATAACTCGTCAGACACATAGCCGCCAACCATAGCAACCGGCACACACTCAGCGCATTAACGAGTTTTTATTACCACTAAACGATGTAGCCAGTATACAAATGCATATGTTTACAGGGGTGTGCATTATTTTGAAATATGAAGCTGGTTGCTCGGGATAGCTTATTATTTTTTTTTGGGCACAGTCTAGTGTTCGTACAACGTTTTAAGTGTCGGCACATTTATTGATGTCCTTTTACGAGAGCAAACACATAAATGTATCTATTAGAATATTTCTAGGAAAATGGCCAGAGTTGACTTTTAAGGTAAAAGGCATTGATGTGTGCTAATGAAATGGCAAGAAAAGCGAAAGTGCAAATAAAATGAATGAATGGGTGCCCATGTTATTAGTAGCATTAAGCTTAATCAAAAGCATACCCAACAACCTATGCACATACATTCATTTGATATAACTGGAAATATATTTCAATTTCACTTCCTTAAATATTATGTTGCATCATAATTGATTGAGATTCGTACTTGAATGATGGCATAATCAGTTTAACGGCAACTGCTGCCTCTACCGCCGCAACTACCACCGCTGTACCAGCACAACAGGTACAACTTAACGGCGTTGTAGGTCATGATGATTTGTTAAAGGCTGCTGGTCAACAGCAAACTGCACCACAGTTGATTGCTGCTACTGCTTCGCCCTTGGTCTGCCACAAAGCGCCAACGCTGTTAACATACCCGGCTTCCAACAGACCACGCTATTGCAACAGCATGTCATGCAACAGCAACAACAACCCTTACATCAACAACCATTGCGACAACAACCACATCAAACGCAAACACAATCAGCAACTGCAGTTGATTTGGAAGATAACAACGGCAATAGTCCCGCCATGATCATCAGCTCTGCGGCCGAATCAATACCACCGCGTATCAGTTCAACAGGTATTCTTGCAGCAGCAGCTGCTGCGGCAGGTGTTGATAATACGCCAATTGTTGACGATTTCAAAACAATAAATGAGCAGCAACAACAAGAAAAGTATGAGGCGGCTAAACAACAATAGCAGCAATCATCTAACAATTCGTATCAATCGGCAACTACCATATCCACCACAACATACTCACAATCGAACTCGAATTCGACTTCGTCACTGTCCGCTTATAATAATCGCAATAGTGACAATACATCTTTGCGTCTAGACAACAATATAATGAGCTCCGTAACACAAGGTGCTCCCTTACCACAACGTACTAATATTCCGCGTATTAATAAGGATTTTGAACCACGCCGCACCAGCAATGCTCAGCAATCGGACAACCAACGCCGGCAATATGACCCAAAATGGGGTTAGGGATGAAAACCCCTGCAATTCCGTTGCGTCAGGAATTGTACCTCCACTACTCAGGTGTCCAGGGTTCGCCATCTGCAATGAAAATAAAAAGAAGATTCCATTAACAAAAATTATAACAAAACCAAATATATATATTCAAGAAATACTTACGGTATTTACTGCTCCTCGTGCGTACGCGTACAATAAAAAAAACGGATATGAATGAAGCAATTCGCAATTCATATATTTCATTCCCTTTGTTCGCAAATTAAGAATGAAAATATGCCAAACGTCAGCTGTTAGGTATGTTCGCGCACCCGCCGTATTTCTTACATGGCCCAAAAACTCGATAGTGATGTCGTGGTGAGTAAAACGGGTACTAATAAACCCGGTCACATGACTTGCTTAACAAGGGCAATTTGAAGTACTGATTAGCGTTGTACTGATTAGATTTTTTGATTTTTTTGTTTTGTTGTCGGGGGCAGGAGATTTGTTGGTAGGAGCACCAACAACACTCAAACCATTGGGTTATGACACATGTCACGGCCTACTAGTAGCAGGATATTCCCTTCAGCCAAGCCACGTCCCTCCGACTCTTCACCCCACTCGCACGTATTCTACCGGCCTCAATATTAGCCCCGACCAACCTATCTGTTTTATTTCTCCCCAACAGCATGACTCGCTATACCTCATTACGCAGGAAGGCCGAACGTCAGGCCGCTCGTTACCCTAAACCATGCCATCTATGCGACGGAAGACACCCACTTCGTCTATGCGCCATTTATCGCGCGATGTCACCACTTGAGCGCCAACGCGAAATAATACAACAGGACTATTGCGAGAACTGTCTGTCCATGGTGCATCGCGTTAGGGACTGCACTAGTGATGCCAGGTGCCGACGATGTGGTGGTAAACATCACACCACCGTACACTTCCCAATGGAAGATCCTTCTCGTCAACCGGCGAATTATAAGAGTTGGGCAGAACAGGTCGAGGAGGAGGAAGAGGAGTACAACCGTGACACCCCACGTCAAGAAGCACCCGAAAAAAGCTGGGCACAGCAGGTGGGGGAGGCGAGTCTGGACGGAGCTCTTTCCATCCATGCCTCCGAGTCAGCCATTCCCACGGAGGTACGCGATATCACCGAGCCCGGACCGGAAACACGGCCTTTCCGGCCGGCGAGTAGGGGATCGGAACCACGGCCAATCCGACCCTCACTAGCCCACGAGCGACGACAGCAACACGACAGAGACGTAGGGGTTTCTCAACCGTCACGACGACAACACCACACCGCTAAAAGCCGCAGACGTGGATCAACGTGGAAGCACTCACAACAGCGTCGACTGGCCATCCGGCCACGCCAGCTACCATCAACCAGGGGCTTTCGAAACAGCCTCATCTCAGCGCATTCGTCAATGAGCCCCATGCTACGGCCCATGATCTCCATCGCACCAACTGCAATCGTGAAGGTGGAAGCCGGGGGGCGATTGCACCTCATTCGCGCAATCATTGATGCGTGCTCTCCCCGCACAACGATCGACCGCAGTCTGGCGCAGGACCTAGCGCTGCCCACAACAACGATTGGCGGGGAGCATGGCTGCTTTCTTCGACTTCGTGGGAAGCACGGACGCACCACAAGTGTGACCACCCACGCATTGTGTCTTCGGAACTTCCGACGCGTCAGCCCGTCCCGGAGTGTGGACCCCGCCATCGCCATGCCGTACGAGCACATACGGCTCGCCAATCCACACTTCTTCGGATCTACGCCCATCCGCCTCGTACTCGGCGGCGACATTTATGCCGAGATAGTGACCCCGGGCACCCTCCCGCCGTCTTTCGGATCGTTGCTGGCCCAAAGCACGATTTTTGGATGGATACTTTCGGGCATCGCCAATATTTCAGCATAGTTTAATATCACTTTTAAAAATATCTTTTTGCTTCAACTATGTTTCTACCTTTCAAAATATAAATAATAATCTCGGCAAGAAGTATATGCCATTTACATAATTTCAGTCTTCTCTCCCCTTTTTTTTAGCTCTAGGTGAGACGACGAAGGCAAGGGGACTCCGACCCTGGAATTGGACCCGCTACACTATAGAATTAAGGACCTAGTTTTAGAAACGTCGTGGCCAGAGATCCCCGGACGAAAGGACGTTGCGTACCGCAAGGGGGCCGGCATGTTTTTTGGCATAGTGGCCAAATTACTGAAGATACTTAAGGGAGGTGAAGGCAAAAAATGTTTATGGGAATTAGTATAATGTATAATTCAACAGTTTAAATCGAAAAAATTAAAAATACAAATTTTTGCCGTACCTATATGAAGTAGTGTTTTGCAAAAATGGGAATTTTCATATTTTCGCCGAAATCTCGGAAACTAGATCTGCCACAGGAAATGGAAAATTTTACTTTAGGAAAGGTCTATTTTATTCTTGGAGTCTAAAGTTGATCGAAATTTGTCGAGTAGTGTAATTCGTATAAATAATCCGCGTCGAATAAAAGAGCTGTTTTTTATACGAATAATTATAACCAGCATACTAGTGCTAGTAAAAGGGTATATTAATTCTGTTCACATAACGGTAGTACGTAATGGCACAAAATAATCGAGATAGATATACAGTTCCATATATGAAAGTTCTTAGGTTGAAAATAGGAGTTCATTAAGCCATGTCCGTCCGTCTGTCGGTCCGTCCGTCTGTGTACACGATAACTTGAGTAAAAATTGAGATATTTGCATGCAATTTTGTATACAGGTTAATTTCTGGCCAAGGTACGTTTCTATTGAAAATGGGCGAAATCGGATGATAACCACGCCCCCATTTGCGATATCGAAAATTTCCAAAATCACACAAATTGACATATCTCGGCAGCTGAAACAGCTAAAATGATATAATTTTATAGGTGATTTGTATAGTGGGCGTGCCACCGCCCACTTTTAAGAGAGGCATTTTTGAAAATTTGACTGGTCGTAACTTTTAAACTGATTACAATAGAACGATGGAATTTAACACAAAGCATACTAGTGTCGTTGGGAGTATATCAAAAATTTCTAAAATCACCTAAATTGATATAATTCGGTAACGGAAATGGGTAAAATGATATATTTTTATAAATGAATCCCCATGGTCATTATATAATGTCTTTTAAGGGAGGCATTTTTGAAAATTCGACTGGTCGTAACTTTTAAACTGATTAGGGAGAACGATGAAATTTGGCACAAAGCATACTAGCCCTAGTTCGGCCGACGATTTTTATAACTCATTTGGGCCAACGCAGTCACCCGGGTGACTGTATTTAATAAAATGCATAGTCAGATGTAAGTGAACAACAGATAAAAACAAGTATGCGGAAATAGTGCAGTTGAGTATATTGTAACATTATCAGCATCTGGTAACCTTATCAGCTTATATATATTTGCATATATATATTCATATCTGTATAGCTTCTGATTTGGTCACCCAGATGACTACGTCGGCCAGAACAAGAAAAAAAATTTTCAACTTCTAATATTTGGCTATAAATAAATTCTTTAAACTTTGTTTTGTATTTTTTCTACTTGAAATTCATTATTCTTAGATGTCAGGGAAAATAAGCTAACTGGGTTGATTAAAAATTTGTCTTTTCGTGCCTCAAATGTGAAATAGTCACCCGGGTGACTCCTCGGCCGAACTAGGGCTAGATCGTTGGGGTATACCTGATGAAACTGGAAAAAATCGCTCTCCAACCACGCCCACTTTCGATATCAAAAATTGGGAAAGTCACATAAATTGACATCATTTGGTGACGGAAATGGCTAAAATGATATAGTTTGGTAGGATGAACCCCCTAGTCATTCTATTATGATTTTTTGATAAATTTTTAAAAGTAGGCGTGGCATCGCCCACTTTTCAGGAAGGCATATTTGAAAATTTGACGGGTCATAACTTTTAAACGGATTACGGTGGAACGATGAAATTGGTACAAGGTATACTAGCATAATATGGAGCATACCTGATGTAATTGGACGAAATCGTTTCCCGAAAACGCCAACTTTCGATATGGAAAATTTCGAGAATCACATAAATTGACATAATTCGGTAATGCATATAGCTAAGATGGTAAAAACTTTAGGTAAATCCTCCTAGGGCCTATATCATTGTTATCCCGTTCTGAAAATTACCGCTGGGTATTTAATGTTCGGTTCACCCAAACTTAGACTTCCTTACTCGTCAACATTGGAGTACATTTCAAAGTACTCTGACTGTAGGTACTCCATGGAGTAGCAGAAACAAAGCGAATGTTGGAGGAGGTGTTCCAGTCCTAGGACATCGCAATTTTAATTGGAGCACAATTTTTATATAAAAAAGGGTTACATTTGGAGTACTCTGTTGCTCCAATTGGAGTACTCTTTGGATAGGAAATAGAGTACTCTCGATTTTGAAGATGTGGTTTTTGCGCTTGTTTGTAAGCGACTGAAATTATTTTCCATCCCCAAAATCCAAACAAAGAAGCGAAGTTCTTTGGCCCATGAGAGTGAATGCAGCACGATTGTCATCGTGTCAGCTGGCTTACGAACAAACATTCATACTCGTTTAGTTATTGAGCGCCTAGGCATATAACTTAAAAAATGAGCTAAAACTACTCCATTTATTTTTATTCCTTTGCACAACTTCCGTTGCATATTCATCCATTTTCTCAAATTTTACTCTCAACCAAAAACTTCATATCGCCGCCTAAGAAGTTAACTTCTGAATTCTGGTGCTATGAAATGATAACGTGAAAAAAGATGGTATGAATTTGAAGTTTTTTTTCACAAATTTTGTATGAAAATTCTTTTCATTTTATCATTTCATAGAACACGAATTTGTCCCCAGCATCGAACTTAAGACATCCGCCTTGATAATCGGAATGCTTGAAGCCCGAGTTACATAAAACTTTGTCAAACTTTGACAGATGCGCGCCTCGGCTTTGAGCATTTGCCAAAATCTCGCTTCAATTTATGTTCCACAAACTTTGTATGAAAGTGGAACCTGTAATTGGGGCTTAACGCCTGGGCTACAGTCGGATTTTCCAGTTGATGCCTAATGAGTTATGTTATATGTGATTGTATATGTGGGCACAGGAGTTCACGTAATTGTAGAAACCGCACATCTTCTTGGGAAAGAATCGATAACATGTCAACGTCAATAACACTAGTTTGCAAAATGTGTCCTTTTTAAATGTACCTCGACAAAAACATGCTTTTTAGACTAATTCGGAGTCGCTGAAGCCAAAAATGTAATTTTTTTTTTTTTTTTTCAGAGAACGGTTTTCCACATATTCGCAAAAAACTTTTTTTGTGCAATATTGCAGTTGTGGCCTGAAACCTAGAAAATGGTGTGCCAGTTTGGTTTGAAGTATGTGAATTCTGAAAGGCACATATGCAGCCTTTCCGGCGATATATAATATTTGTAAATTGAATCCGTAGTTTTCGCAAAAGAGTAGATCAAAGTTGTAAAAATTTGCATTTCGGGAGATTTTTTACAAATTATCAAAGTTTGTTGGTTTTTTTGCCTGACAAAAAAAGTTTTAATAATTATATATACTATATCAGTTTAAAGGCAATTATGTCACCTTTATTTTGAGCCCAAACTAGTTTAAATCAAGTAAAGATTGCAAGAGTTATAACGTATTATGTAAATAAAGACAATTTCAGTGTCTGATATAAACCATGTATTTTTGTATATATCACTGGAAAGGTTTGAGACCGGGCTATTTGAAAGATAATCCTTAACCGTCTCATGCCCGAATTAAAATGGGTGGGGCTAAAAAAATTGTTGAGTAGATATATGAGATATGGTTGACATCAATATCAACTGTTCAAAATTTCAAGGTCCTAGGTGTCCTGGTTCAAGAGCTACAGGATGTTGCGTATATGCAACATTGGGCAATGGTGGTATGTATGTATATATAACCACGCCACATGAAAAACTTTAGGAACCTCTTGTGAGCGAACCGGGTTGACATCAATATCAACTGTTCAAAATTTCAAGGTCCTAAGTGTCCTGGTTCAAGAGCTACAGGATGTTGCGTATATGCAACATTGGGCAATGGTGGTATGTATGTATATATAACACGCCACATGAAAAACTTTAGAAACCTCTTGTGAGCGAACCGTTTGACCGATTTGAATGAAATATGCACCGATGGAAAGGTATTTGAAAAAACTGAGGTATAGGTGGTATATTTTCAGGGGCGTCCCCGAAATTTAAGGATGGAGATACGGGGCTAGCGACCCCACGACCACCTCCAGTTACCTCAACCAGATTTTATTGGTCGAATTTTCGACCACACATACTAGTATATTTAAAATCAAGTTTATTTCTTTTACAAATGCCGTTTATTTATATTTTATGTATGATAAGAAACGAAACAGTTTTTTTGGGGATTGGAAACCCAGTGGTGCATACTCTAAATCTTCCTCTTTTTTCCCATTCCAGCCAATGATGATTACCATCAAGTCTTAGTAATTTTGGTGGGTCTTCAACATAAGCTCTTCTATAGGATTTTGGTTCAGAGCTCGTAGAAGCAGCTGGTGATGATGGATCTGGTAATTATGCAGCTGGTGATGTTGGAGCTGGTGATGCTGGAGAAGATCTTTGCTCCCAATAATTTGGTCAACCAAACCAACTTCCACATTTTCAGCTCTGTTATCTAAATTCTTCAATGTTTCCCTATAATTTCCTCCATATTTTGATCTTCTTCTTCTTCACTTTCATCGTCAGCCGAATCATCCCAATCAAAGTTGGCAATTCTTTCAATCTCAGCTTGAGTCAGACTTTTTGGACGCATCTTGAAAAGTGTATACTTAAATAAATTATATATCTCGAAAATTACCACAATATACCAATGTTGCATATACGCAACACGAAAGTAAAAAAATTATTGCGGACAAACTAAACAATGTTTTCATGTAGGGTTTTTTTCTAAACACTCTCTTACCTTTCTATATTTATGTAGTAATGTTGATTTCAGGATGAAATAATTATTTTTATGATTTTTTTCCAGTTTTCTAGAACACCGTTTTTTCGCAAAATCAATTTTTACACTTCTCTCCCACAAAAAAGGTACCGACTGAGAGCGTGTACAGCTGACTGCCAAGCAACTTGCTGTTTGTTTTCTCAACACAGTAAGCTCTCATTTAAAAAAAAATTTAAAACAATAACTTCAAAATAGCGGGAGTTACAGGCTCGGAAACACAATGTTGCGTTTATGCAACATTGGGCATGAGAGGGTTAAGCATAAAAGGTTTAGTTTATTTGCATTTCTTTTATTTATATGCAAGGTTTAATAAATGAAAAAATATTTTTTGTTTGCAATTCGGTGCAAAATTTTTTGCGACATTTAAAAGCGACAGGAATACAAGGTAATTTTTTTGTACATTGATTGTATTAAAAAGTAAACAAAATAGTAAAGTTTAAGTGAAATCGCTGATAAAATGTCTTTCTTGGTTTTTCTCTCAAAGTTTTTCTAATGTGTTACGTGAAATCTTCGTGAATTTGCATCCAGCAATAGTCGCTCAACATGCCTTGATCCCAAAAGCCCTCATAGCGTTTTCTATTGTAGGTGTCACTAATGATATTTCTGTATACACAGCTTTTCTATATTTTCCTCCTCGAATTTTCATAAGGCAAAAATAGCAATCACTTACATGGTCGATAGGACTCCTCCATTCAAATGGCTTACCAAAAGATAAGTATGAAGGTAAGCCTCTGCTAAATTCGCTTAAGCGTGCAAAACATGTACCGCAGAGAGAGTTTGGAGTCCACGGTTTCTCTACATTTCTTGGCAAGACACAAAACTATTGCTCGTAAGCTGCTAATATGTGTGGGGTCAACTTTTTTCGGGCACTTTCCGTAAATATATACAAACCACAAATAAAGCACTTATCCGGTGAATTTCTACACATTTTGGTATAAATACATAATCTTTTATTATCACATTCGCGATGACAACTAAATATTTTTATATATTCATGTGCAAAAATTAATTACGAAAATTTCAAAGCAAATCTGATTTTCGTAACAATTAAAACGGCTATTAAGAGCAGGGGTCAGGAGTATGGAAACACTTAAACTTTACTATTTTGCTTACTTTTTAATACAATCAATGTACAAAACAATTACCCTGCATTCCTGTCGCTTTTGAATGTCGCAAAAAATTTTGTACCGAATAGAACAAAAAAATATTTTTGCTTTTATTAAACCTTGCATATAAATAAAAGAAATACAAATAAACTAAACCTTTTATGCTTAAGGATTTTCTTTCAAATAGCCCGTGATAGGGCACGATAGCCGAATAAAACAAGCCGGTACCAACTCACCAACGAGATTCCAATGAACCAAGAAAATAAAAATAAAGATGATTAAATAGTTGAAAAGAATACACAGTAAAAAGAAAAGTCTAAATTTAATACAAAGTTGGTACTTATATAACAACGCTGAAAAGTATTAAATTAATAACATTTTCCGTTTAATTGAGAGAAAGAGTATTATTGTGGTATTATTTTAAGATCATTTGAACTAATTTAATTGCCAACATTGAGAGAGAGATAGAGCGATTTAGTATTATTTTTGTATTACATATTTTAAAACCATTAGTCCAAATTTAATTTCCAAACTTTTTCGGGGTCTTAAAATAATACTATTTGGTATTAATTTTAAAAAGAGTAGTCTTTCATTTTTTACTGTGTAGATGCAGGTTTATTGAAGAAAAAGAAATTATGTACATTAGGGTGATTCAAACTTTAGGTATTGATGAGAAAACAAACCTTGCAAAAAATTAGCACTCTAACTTAACACTTAGGGGTGGCTATTTTATTCGCCCTTTCCCATGGCATTTTTTTTTTTAAGTGAATTTTCTTTTAATTTTTGAAAATTTTTTCAAAATATTTTTATATACTCTTAAAGCTGAAGCTTTCCAAATGGTATGCCATGTGCTGTTATTTTAACTATTAAAATAATTACAGCCATTTAAAATTTACTAGATTTTATACGTGTTACTGTGTATGTGTGTGCAATAGTACAAAACTCAGTCATTTTTAAATGGCTGCAATTATTTTAATAGTTAAGATAATCGCACACGGCTTACCATTTTGGAAGCTTCAAAGCTTCAGCTTTAAGAGTGTATAAAAATATTTTGAAAAAAGTTTCAAAAATAAAGAGAAAATTCACTTTGAAAAAAATGTCATTTTTCCTCATAGGTTTAGTTATAACGCTAATTTTTTGCAAATCTTATTTTCTCATCAATACCTAACTTTTTAGGAGGTAAGACGAAGTCGACATTTTTTTTTAATCGCCCTAATGTACCTACATATATATGCCAGTAGGGGTATATATGGGTCATTCCTTATGAAATTTAGCACTAAAATTTAATAAATATAGTTTAAAAAAACTAAAACTCACGCTTTTAGAGTGTATTGAACTAAAAAGTTGAAAATAATTTTAAAACCCCTACACAGTAGTATTGTGGAAAAAGCGAGGTCCGCTTTGTTCCATAATCTTCGTTTTTTATTTAATTTATTTTTACCTTTTTAGTGCTCTATTCTTTAAAAGCGTGTGTTTTCGCCTTTTAACCTATATTTATATTTTACTTTTTAGTTAAATGTGTTATGAAGTAATCGATAAATATATCGAAGTATACCGCAGTCAAGACGAAACCTCTGGGCCTCCACTTGCGTTTGATACCCATATTGTAGGTGAACAACTGGGGTGCCTCGGGAGAGCGGCCGTGGCTCGGAAGCACCACGGTTGTGAATTGGGTGGAAATTTAAAATGAAAATAAAAAGAAAAGACGAGATTTCCTCGTTACAATATGGCCGTATTTATTGGAATTGAAATATATAGTGTGAAATTACACAGTGTGGTTTTACCTTATGATGGAGATCCTCGGTGCGTGTCTTGCTCGGCGGTTGATGGAATAAGAGCCAGTTGTCCGACCGAGGACAACCGTTGATCCGCGGAATATCCTCCGGTTTTCGAGGGGAAGTTAACTAACACTCTCACACCGACATGTACGTACATGCGTGCTGACAAAAACCACACATATGCACGCATGTATGTACATGTGGGTGGAGTGGTGTTAGTAACTCGTTGAAACGCGCGCGTTACCATTAGGGTGGTTAAATTTCATGGGTTTTAGGCGTCGAGCCTAAACATGCCGGCCCCCTTGCGGTACGCAAAATCTGAGCCATCGCCCGAGGATCCCCTTCCTGCTAATTCTTAAAACTAGAACTTAAGTCTAGAGCGGTGCGTGCCAGATGACACGTTCGGGGCCACTTCTGCCATCTCCACATTGCCTACAGCTAAATTTGGAAAGAAAAGAATTAGTGGGAGAAAGTTATATATTTCTTGCCATTGACCAACTTCATTTCAAACATGACAATATGGATATTTCCACGAGAAAAAATTTATTTATTATCGTTTTTTTTGAATTCATATAATCTTACAAACTATTTCATGTTTTAATCGTACTCTCTTATGCCGCAAGACTACATCTTAACGACGCCCGAAAGCACCCAACCGAATATCGTGCTTTGCGCCAGCAACGATCCAAACGACGGTGGTAGGGTGCCCGGGATCATAATCTCGGCATATATATCACCGCCAAGGACGAGACGAATGGGCGTTGATCCGAAAAATTTTGGATCCGCCAGACGGATGTGCTCATACGGGGCCGCGATGGCGGGGTCCACATTCTGGGATGGGCTAACGCGTCGGAAGTTGCGCATACACAGTGCATGCGTGGTCACCGTAGTGGTTCGACCGTGCTTCCCGCGAAGTCGCAAAAAACAGCCATGCTCCCCGCCCATCGCAGTGGTAGGCAGCGATAGGTCTTGCGCCAAATCGCGGTCGATCGTTGTGCGGGGGGCGCACGCATCGATGATTGCGCGTATGAGGTGCAGTCGCCCCCCGGCTTCCACCTTCACGAACGCTGTTGGCGCAAGGGTGATCATGGGGCGCAAGGTAGGGCCCCCCGTAAAGTGAGCCGATGAGAGGCCGTTGCGAAAGGCTCTGGTGGTTGGCAGCTGGCGCGGCCGAGTGGCCAGTCTGCGCTCATGGCGGTCCTGTGGGCGATCAATTATCGCCGAACTAAAGTTGCGTAGCTGGCGCGGCTGAGTGGCCAGTCTACGATGGCGGCGATCGGTGGTTGCGGCGCTGATATCTCGGAGCTGGCGCGGCTGAGTGGCCAGTCTCCGGTGGCGGTTGCGTCTGCCGGCGCTGTGATGTCGGTTTTTAGGTGGGTGGAATGACTGTGGTTCCTCTCCACTGAGAGTGCGGCGTTCGTGGGCCAGCAGGGATCGGAACGGCCGTTGGTCCGATCCCCCGATTGTTCGTTGTTGAGGGCGTGCTCCTGAGGCTGGCTCGATGATTTCGCCCTCTTCCTGTGACATAGCCGTCTCGGATGGGTGTATTGACAATAGCTCACCATCTTCTTCTTCTTCTCCTGGTCCTCCGTTGATGGTCTCTTCTTCCTCTTCCTCCTCTTCAACTTGTTGTGCCCAGCTTTTATACGGCCTTGACGGCCTCTGCGACTCGTCTATGGACATGTGGAGAGTGGTATGGTGTTTGCCACCACATCGTCGGCACCTGGCATCGCTCGTGCAGTCCTTAGACCGGTGCACCATCGACAAACAGTTTTCGCAGTAGTCCTGCCGTATGATTTCGCGCAGGCGCTCGATGGGCGTTTTGGCGCGGTATACGGCGCAGGTACGGATCGGATGCCTTCCGTTGCACAAATGGCATGGTGTCGGATACCGTGCGGCGTTACGGTCCATTCTTCGGCTTACGGAGGCATGGCGAGTCATGCTGTGAACGAGAGGTAGAAAAAAAAGGGAAGACAAATCGAGGTTGGTAAAGCGTCTGCCAATGGACGTACCAGATGGGTGGCGAATAGCCGCATAGGAGTGCACGAAACGACGTTTCGTGGTTTGGGTACGTTTGGTAGACATACCAAAAACTAATTGAAAAACTTGATTAAATTGAAAAAATGTTAATATGGCTTCTGGCCAAACAAGTCTCCTACAAATCGTCCCAAAAATTGGAGTTCAACTACTGGATTCGGTGGCAATGATTATTCTACGTAACATTCCTACGTTTGCTTACGGCGTATGGCGACGTCGCGTTGTATTTATTTTTACTTGTACGTGTCACCCTGTGATGTGTTTCACAATTTCTAGGTATGCACAGCTGATTGTGCACATGGTGACATATCGAAACCGTAATTTTTTGGATAAACCGGGATTTAGTTCCGGGCGCGGTAGTGAGTGGGAGCGATTTTGTTTTGTTTTGTTGATGGGCTTGCTATCCACCATCAGAATTTGGTTGTTGTTGTTATAAAACAACGGTCCTGCCCCCCGAAATAGAGACAAAAAAAAACCGAAAAAAAAATGATCCGATCGCACATTTTTTTGTCTTTTGAGTTGTCTCGCTGGTCTTTCACGCCTACCTCATTAAGGGTGAGGTTTTATTGTGGGACGTAACCTCGTTTGGTGAATTTCGCAAAACCACCGATACGAGAAAACAAAAAAACTTTAAATTTTTTTTTTTTTTTTTTAGTTTTTTAATATTATTATGTTATTTCCGGGTGTATTTGATTAAAAAAAAACCCATTTTTAATAACACCCGGCTCAAGGCGCTATTCGGGCCAATTTGTGATCGTCGGATCTTTTTGAGATCCGGTTGCGCCCCTTTCGACATCACTAACATTTTGCGAGTGTAGTATACTTACACAAAATCATGCTAGTCGCTGGACGTTTTTATACATACATATTGTGCGGCGAATTCGTTTGCCGGCTACAATGCTGAATGAAATTGAAACAATTCATGTTTCTTTTCATACCAGCACGAGCAGAAGGAAGGCCACAAAACTAACCTTGGTGAGTGTATGTATATAAGAAAATTTTTGATATTTTATTTGCCCTTATAATCAAATTAATCATCAAAAAATCATTTGTTCTTCTTTTCATTGCAGGGAACCATAAGTACCAAGGAAGGAATGCAGCCTGGTGAGTGTTGGCCGCTTCCGCATTGGAGCGCTAGCAAGAAAATGGTAGCATGGTGCGCTGCCGGCGTCGGGAACTTTCGCTGTCGCCGCCGACGTTGCGCCTGCTACCATTTTAACCTACAAAAAATGCATGCGTATGTTTACTTACTATTTTTTTCTTTGCAGGTTCGCTGACGAAATTGGTACGATTCTCTTCTGTTAAAAAAAGATGGAAATCCATATATGTAAAGGTTTGGTTTATGTGGCATCCATTCATCAACGCGAGTTCAAAAAGATATGCAAACTTATTTGTACATATGCTGTGGGATTAGTTAGACATTTTGGGCTGGTGACAGCTAATCGGTAAATATTGGGGACATAATTTTCTATACTCGTGCTAGTACACTGCAATGAAACACCAAACTAACCTGAAGATTCATATGTTAGTTTCTTAGTAGAGAATATTTTAATTGAGCTTAGACCAGTCCGAAAAAGCCCAACATTATACTAACAAAATAAAATACAAAGGTTCGGACCCCAACAATATACCTACAAAATAAAATACAAAGGTTCGGAGAATACTAGCGTGTCCAGAATTGCGACGATCGTAGTGGAACCTTTCATTGAAATTTTGCTGTTTATGATCTCCATGGCCTATCCCATTTGGGTCTGAAATTATATTTTTTTGAACTTGGCTCCTAGAAAAGGCTCTTCTTATCTAACATTTTCTGAAATACCTTCGAGGTTTTTAGCGATCTTTTTTACTCTTTTCAAAATACATTTTATAAGATTCACATACCTAGTTGCTTTGACTGCAGGGTATCGTAGCTTTAGATATGTGTGTGGGTAACACGGAAGCCGCTAAACTTGGAAAAACTGACGAGCTGGGCTGCAGGGCGCCAACACACCAAACTATTGGTTTTTCTTTATAAATATTGGAAAATACTGGTTTTTCAGCTTCAATGGTGAAAAATTACTGGTTTTTGTTAAGTATCAAAATAGTACTGGGATTTCATGTTTAGTACAATTTTTTCCAAACTATTGTCAACATTGCTGCTGCGTTGCCTTTTTTTGTTTTCATGCTTAGGTGACCCGAAATTTTGCTGCATATCTAGGGAATTGATTCGATTTCAGCGAATTTCGGTGTGAATGGAATTGCATAGCAAAGAATTCTCAGCGGGTTACTTATACGGAATATTTCATTAACAGTTGTTTGTGTGTAGTTTGTTGTCCAAAAGTTTAAAATTTTATTTTTACCTAAAGGCATTTTTTTCTCTGGATTTCATAGATAAAAGTTAGATCTTAGAAAAAAGAAAAGTACAATCAAAGTTTTCGCTGGGTTAATTGTATTCCTTTTTTTTTTTTGCTCAACCTTCTGTGCATGAATGTGTCCTGTGGGGCATCTTTAAGACGCCACAAAATTTGGTCTTAGTTACAACTTCAAGTTTTTTTTTTTTTTTTTTGGTTTTTTTTTCCATTCTGTATTCACAAATATGTGTAAAAGCTATTCATTCTGTCAAAGTGTGCTCACCTAATTTGTCTTTCTAAGTTTTCTACAATTTATTTAAAGCCACTTGTGACTGACTGACTGACTGACTGAGTGTGCTTCAAGTTAAGTCGCATGGAAATTTGAGTTTATTATTTTATTGTTACTTGGGTAATTAACTTATTTGACGTATGGCTAAGTCATTAAATTCTAATTGGAAACTATTTTAAAAACTAACAAGTTTTATTTTGGTTTAACAGCGCTTGTGCTGTGTACATTTATACACAAATGCGATTGACGTCGTCAAGACTATTACTTATTTGATAAGTTGTTGTCTGCTCGAAACTAAATAAATAAATTTTTATTAAACTTCTTATTCAAGTGAATTAAGTAATTTTCTGAAAAATATCTTATATTTATTTAGCTCGACAGCATTTAACATTCATAGCTTTCAAAACGAATTAAATATAAATGTTGATTAAAAAATGTCTGACCCAATATATCGGCTGCTGAGTGATAGATCATCTTATATCAAAATATTTTTCCAAAAAATGCCTGATCTCAGAATCTGTTTGAAGAACGCCCTATCTTAAAATGTCTTTTTTTTAAGAAGGCGCTAAAATGAGCTTGTTTGCCTCGTTACGTGTTGACGAGTGCATTCCTATCTTGTGGCAGATCGGTTCTGCGTTAGGTTTCGGTTGCCGATGGGTTCGCCCATCCGCGTTAGGCTTTCTGTTGTCCTCGCGATGGGTTTGCGAGTGAATGGTCTGGGATTAAGGGGGAGGTTGGAAAGGTTGGGGATAAGGGAGGCAAGCCTTGAGAGGATTATTGGGATGAGGTGGCTGGTTTCTCGCTATCTCTCTCTTCGGTAGGAAGGAGGATCAGTTTGACCAACGGTCTTCTGACCTGTCCTTTCTCCGTAAGGAGGTCAACGACGCGTACTCGGTTATCTTCGCCGGGGTGTACGTTGACCACTCTACCGAGCCTCCATTCGTTTGGCGCTAAGTTATCTTCTTTGATGACAACGAGGTCTCCCACCTTGATATTTTGTTTGGAATGCTTCCACTTCACTCGTTTTTGAAGTTCGGAAAGGTATTCTGTTTTCCATCGCCTGCAGAAGGCTTGATGGAGCGCTTTGAGTTTTTGCCACCTGTTGAGCATGGAGGCAGAACTCTCACTCACGTCGGGTTCTGGTGGTGCCATAAGATGGCTACCAGTGAGGAAATGGCCTGGGGTTAGGGGCTCGAGGTCTGTTGGCTCATTCGATAATGGGCTTAATGGGCGCGAATTGAGGCAGGCCTCGATCCGACATAAGAGGGTGCAGAACTCCTCAAATGTAAATTTGTGAGGTGTGGCCAGTTTTCTGAAGTGGCTTTTGAAGCTCTTCACCCCGGCCTCCCACAGACCGCCCATATGGGGAGCGGAGGCGGGGATAAAATGCCATGCCAAGTTTTGATGGCCATATTTCGCTATGGTTTGGTCTCTGGATTCCGATAGGAATTGTTTAATATCCGATCGTAAAGATCTTGAAGCTCCGACAAAGTTGGTACCGTTGTCGGAGTACATGTTTTTCGGACATCCTCTTCTAGCGATAAAACGAGCAAAGGCTGCTAGAAAGGATGGAAATTTGAGTTTATTATTTTATTGTTACTTGGGTAATTAACTTATTTGACGTATGGCTAAGTCATTAAATTCTAATTGGAAACTATTTTAAAAACTAACAAGTTTTATTTTGGTTTAACAGCGCTTGTGCTGTGTACATTTATACACAAATGCGATTGACGTCGTCAAGACTATTACTTATTTGATAAGTTGTTGTGTGCTCGAAACTAAATAAATAAATTTTTATTAAACTTCTTATTCAAGTGAATTAAGTAATTTTCTGAAAAATATCTTATATTTATTTAGCTCGACAGCATTTAACATTCATAGCTTTCAAAACGAATTAAATATAAATGTTGATTAAAAAATGTCTGACCCAATATATCGGCTGCTGAGTGATAGATCATCTTATATCAAAATATTTTTCCAAAAAATGCCTGATCTCAGAATCTGTTTGAAGAACGCCCTATCTTAAAATGTCTTTTTTTTAAGAAGGCGCTAAAATGAGCTTGTTTGCCTCGTTACGTGTTGACGAGTGCATTCCTATCTTGTGGCAGATCGGTTCTGCGTTAGGTTTCGGTTGCCGATGGGTTCGCCCATCCGCGTTAGGCTTTCTGTTGTCCTCGCGATGGGTTTGCGAGTGAATGGTCTGGGATTAAGGGGGAGTTTGGAAAGGTTGGGGATAAGGGAGGCAAGCCTTGAGAGGATTATTGGGATGAGGTGGCTGGTTTCTCGCTATCTCTCTCTTCGGTAGGAAGGAGGATCAGTTTGACCAACGGTCTTCTGACCTGTCCTTTCTCCGTAAGGAGGTCAACGACGCGTACTCGGTTATCTTCGCCGGGGTGTACGTTGACCACTCTACCGAGCCTCCATTCGTTTGGCGCTAAGTTATCTTCTTTGATGACAACGAGGTCTCCCACCTTGATATTTTGTTTGGAATGCTTCCACTTCACTCGTTTTTGAAGTTCGGAAAGGTATTCTGTTTTCCATCGCCTGCAGAAGGCTTGATGGAGCGCTTTGAGTTTTTGCCACCTGTTGAGCATGGAGGCAGAACTCTCACTCACGTCGGGTTCTGGTGGTGCCATAAGATGGCTACCAGTGAGGAAATGGCCTGGGGTTAGGGGCTCGAGGTCTGTTGGCTCATTCGATAATGGGCTTAATGGGCGCAAATTGAGGCAGGCCTCGATCCGACATAAGAGGGTGCAGAACTCCTCAAATGTAAATTTGTGAGGTGTGGCCAGTTTTCTGAAGTGGCTTCTGAAGCTCTTCACCCCGGCCTCCCACAGACCGCCCATATGGGGAGCGGAGGCGGGGATAAAATGCCATGCCAAGTTTTGATGGCCATATTTCGCTATGGTTTGGTCTCTGGATTCCGATAGGAATTGTTTAATATCCGATCGTAAAGATCTTGAAGCTCCGACAAAGTTGGTACCGTTGTCGGAGTACATGTTTTTCGGACATCCTCTTCTAGCGATAAAACGAGCAAAGGCTGCTAGAAAGGATGGCGTACTGAGGTCGCTGGTAGCTTCCAGATGGATGGCCTTTGTCGCGAAACAGACGAACAGGCAAACGTAGCCTTTCGAAATTCGACATCCCCTACCTCGGTAGCTTTTTATGTCGAAGGGTCCAGCAAAGTCTACACCGGTGTTCGTGAACGCACGGCTAAAGGTAGTGCGTTCACTGGGAAGGTTCCCCATTAGTTGGGTCTGAGCCCGATTTCGGTAAATGGTGCAGACTTTGCATTTGTGGATGGTGGCCCTAATCATGTTCTTTACATTCGGAATCCAGTATTGGGTTCGGATAAGACGGAGCATGAGTTGGTTTTCCCCATGCAGGAACACCTGATGGATTAGTGAGACTGTCAGACGGGAAAACTTGCAATTATAAGGGAGTATAATTGGGTGACGCTCGTTGTAGGCTAAGTCTCTTGACGCTTCCAGGCGCCCCCCTGCTCTAATGAGACCGGTCTCATCGATGAACGGGTTGAGTGGCAATATTTCACTCTTCCTATCGATTTGATGAATAAAAACACGAGCGAGTTCAATCAAAAGTATAAAGAAGTTTTATTTGCAAAGTTTAAGCGCACAAATTGAAGTAAGTCTCAAACCATGTGGGTAATGATATAATGTATATGAAAAAGGTAACAACTAGGAATGTCAAATTAGATAGAAAAATAGCGGAATACAATAGCGAATCGGAATTAGCCACGTAGCCACTTAACGAAGGTTGCTTATGCAAAATAATGTTGCCATCAAACAATGATCTTTTTAACACTCTCACTCATTGTTTAAATTGCAACATTCCTAGGAGCTCCAAATTTGTCTTAAAACGTTGATTGGTTAAAGGCTTCGTAAATATATCAGCACGTTGCAACTCAGTCTTAACATACTTGAATTCTATAGATTTAGCCTTTTGCAGATCTCTGATGAACTGTAACCTTATATCAATATGTTTCGTACTATGATGCAATCCCGGATTCCCAATGAGTCGGATAGCACCCTGATTATCGATATAAAGAACTGTAGATGATTCTTGAACGTAACCAATATCATTTAGGAGTTGCAGAAGCCAAATTATTTCCTTGGATCCTTCGCAAGCTGCCATACACACGGCCTCCGTTGTGGACAAAGCAACCGTTTTTTGACGATGGCTTCTCCATGTTACAACACTGTCATTTATAAGAAACGCATAGCCTGTTGTCGATCGCCTTGTATCGATGTCACGAGCGAAATCGGCATCAGAATAACCTTCAAATTTAAGAAAATTACCTGATTTGTATTCTATGCCGTAGTCAATGGTCGCTTTCAAGTAACGAAAAATCCTCTTGATTGCCTGAACGTGACAGTTTTTAGGATTTTCGGTGAATTTGCTCACTTCGCCAACTGCATACGAAATATCAGGTCTGGATACCGTAGCAGCAAACATCAGACAGCCAACAGCTTCCCTGAATGGGTATTTTGTATCTTCTTCTTCACTTGATTTCGAAAGATACACATTACTGTCACTTGGTGTGGAGATGCCTTTTGCATCAGCCATATTAAATCGTTCGAGTATTTTTCGTATATAGGAATGTTGGCTAATTATAATAGACTTGTTTAATCTGTCTATGTATATTTCAAGCCCAACATAATAATTGTTTTCACCATAAGTGATACGAAAATTGGTTGATAATTTTTTAATAAAAAGTTTTAAAACTGCTTTGTTTGGAGATATTATCAATCCATCATCAACATAGAGAAGCAGAATAACTTTACAATTTTGAATACTTCCATAAAAGACACAGTGATCAGATTTCGATTGCTTCATATTAAAAGTTTGTAAAAATTCAGTGAATTTACAATTCCAATTGCGAGACGCTTGCTTAAGGCCGTAAAGACCTGAGTCAATATTGATGCCCTTTGGAATGCTCATATAAATTTCCTCACTGAGATCGCCATATAAAAACGCAGTTTTTACATCAAATTGCATCATCTCCATGTCTTCGTAAGCAGCTATCGCCATTGCAACTCTCACTGAATCATATCGCACCACTGGCGAATACGTTTCCTTGAAGTCAATACCAGGTTCCTGCGAGTAGCCCTTGGCTACTAATCGTGCTTTAAATACAGGTTTTTGATTTGGGTTCGATTTAATTTTAAAAACCCATTTGCAGCCCACAATATTTTTATCAGGTGGTCTTTCTACCAAGTCCCAAGTTTGATTAAGCTCAAGGGAATTTATTTCCTCTTTTATTGCCGACTTCCAATTTTCTGCATACTCCGAACTCACCGCGTCATCATACGAGTCTGGCTCGTTAATGTCTGCGAGACAACCCATTTGATCGTAACCAAAACGTTGAGGAGGTGCAACCTCTCTCCGCAGGCCATACCGCCTTTGCTCTCCTGCGTCGACACTCGGTTTTTGATGCTTCCGTTTTCATTGAAGATTTTGGTGTGCTAGATACATATTGGCGTCTAGGTGAAAAAACGCATTCATCTTGTTGTGGTTCATTACATACCATGTCTTCTTCTTCTTCTTCATCGTGAAAGGCGCCTACTTTAATATATTTTCATTGAAGGTGACGTCACAGCTAACAATCACCTTAGCAGTGTCTTTATCGTATAGACGAAAATTTTTCGATGAAGGTTCATAACCAACAAGAAACATTTTCTTTGCTTTAGCATCCCATTTCTTTCTTTTCAGTTGCTTTGGCAGGTAAACCATGCATTCGGTACCAAAGACCCTCAGGTGGCTCAGATCTGGCTTTTTACCAAACCAGCTTTCAAATGGCGTTTTTGAACGATTTGCCATTGCAGACCGATTAAGAATATACACCGCCGCCCTTACGGCCTCCGGCCACAAATACTTATTTAAACCACTTCCAAGTAACATCGTACGCGCTGATTCTTGTACGGTTCTATTTTCCCTTTCTATGAAACCGTTTTGTTCGGGAGTGTATGGTGAGATCTTCTCCAGAACAATTCCATTATGTGCCAGCAGCTCAGCAACGTCTTTATTCATGAACTCCGTGCCGTTGTCGCACCGTATGTGTTTCACCGTTTCACCAATCATGTTGCGTACCATAGATAAGAAACATTTTAGCTTTTGAAACACTTCAGATTTGTTAGATAAGAAATAAACATACCTGAAGCATGTGCTTTCATCCTTAAGCAACATGAAATAGTGAACGCCTCCGATACCAGGTTCGGGCATGGGTCCGCATAAATCCATGTGAAAATACTCGCACCGTTTTGCCTCGCGCTTCACTACATTTTCATGGGATGACCGATGCATTTTGCCTCGCTTGCAATCTTCACAAAAGAAATCATTTTCGTCCGACATATGAATGCCATCGGCTAAATTATTGGCGCACATATTTTTTATTGCTGCTACATTTATGTGTCCAAGTCTGCGGTGCCATTGTTGCAGTGAATAAATTTTTGCTGAGTTTGCTGCATAATCATTTCGCTGGATAAACATCATTCTAAATTGATTTTTACAGTCACGAAAACCCGATGCCAACATATTTTTGTTTTGGTCAACCAACACACAAGATTTTGATTCTATCAACATTGAGAATCCCTTTGTTGTTGCTGATCCAGTAGAAAACAGGTTTTGCCTGAGTTGAGGAACGTATTGTACATTTGTAAGTACGCGCGGTAACCACTTGTTATTCACTTGAGCATATATTTTTATAGTAGCAAAGCCTTTTATAGGGAGTCTCTCATTATTTGCAATGTAAACATACCGCTCCAAGTTTGACATATGTAGTTCGGCGAACCACTCTTTACGTGAAGTCATATGCTCTGTGGCGCCTGAGTCTGCGATCCAAACATCATAATAAGGAGCTGACATAACATCTGATGTTGACGCAATGAAGGCTACTTCGTCGCCGTTTCTGGTTTTATGTTTGGCACCTTCGTCATTATTTTTGTTTTGCCTCTTCTTCGCACGGCATTCTCTTTCCCAGTGACCAATTTTGTTACAGAAATTGCATTTTGATGTGCGTTTTCTTTCTGCTAGTGACTTTGATTTTACCTTTTCTGACTTCGCATTAAAAGCAGCTTCTGTCACTTCGTTTCCAGTGCTGTTCTTCTTGATTTGATCTTCTTCTAGTTGCAGCTTTGCCATCAAGTTCTCTATAGTTCGGCCTTCCTTGATATTATACCACACGGTTTTGAAGTTTTGGTATTTTGGTGGCAAACTACTTATAACTCGTACCATTTTTATGTTGTCAGAGAGCTTTTCTCCTTGTGCCTCGATTTCTGCTGCCAGGCCTGATACTTTTGAGACGTATGCTGCGACTGACTCGTCTTCCTGCATTCGTAGCGAGAAATACTCTTCATAAAGACACATTACCTTGACCTCACTTTGCTTGTCATGGATAGTCTTCAACTTGGTGTAAACTTCGTTGGAACTGGTGCACGATAGAACATGGTTTGCTTGTTCTTTATCGATAGAAGTAATAAGAATACCCATGGCTTTACCGTCACGCTTCATCCATAGATCCTTTTGATCATGGGATACCGAATCATCGAATTTCGATGTTCCCTGTACAATACTCAGTAGTCCTTGGCCTTTTAAGACTGCATCGACGTTAAACTTCCACAACCTGTAGTTGCTGTTGGTAAGCCGGTGGGCAATATGAATGGTTTCCTCATGCGTCATCATACAAGATGTATTTCTTAATCACTTGAAGATTAAAATTTAAGAATTGCAAATTGTACTTTAATTGAACCACGCTGGGCCCATAACCTGATGAATAAAAACACGAGCGAGTTCAATCAAAAGTATAAAGAAGTTTTATTTGCAAAGTTTAAGCGCACAAATTGAAGTAAGTCTCAAACCATGTGGGTAATGATATAATGTATATGAAAAAGGTAACAACTAGGAATGTCAAATTAGATAGAAAAATAGCGGAATACAATAGCGAATCGGAATTAGCCACGTAGCCACTTAACGAAGGTTGCTTATGCAAAATAATGTTGCCATCAAACAATGATCTTTTTAACACGATTGGTTCGCTATTCTTCAACTTTTGATATTCCTGACCATAGTACCTTTTTTGACTAATTTGTATCAGAATATGAGTCGTCGCCTTGATCTCATCGGCTGAGATGAGGCACGATTTTTCCTTAAAGGATGCTTTTGTGTTAGCGTTGGCATTTAAAATAAATCTCCTAACATAAGATAGTACTCGTAAGGCTCTTGGTAACTCTGAAAACCGGTCGAGGATATCTGTTTGTTCTTTCATCGTGGCATACGACTGTGCCTTCTTTTCCTCAACGGACGTATGGTAATCCGTTTCCTGTGCTGGCCATTGGGACTTGTCTTCTTGAAGCCAAGAAGGTCCCTGCCACCACAAGGAATTGTTGACCAAATCTGATGCAGGTAGTCCTCTACTTCCTAAGTCTGCCGGGTTCGTTTCCGAATTAACGTGAAACCAGGACTTGCTACCGACCAGGTCGATGATTTTCGTGATTCGATGTGCGACGAAGGTTGACCAGGAACAGGGCGGTTTCCGTATCCATGCGAGGACGATGGTTGAGTCCGTCCATAGGTATGCGTTGACTGGTCCCAGTTGGATATTCCTGAAGATGGACTCCAATATTTCTGCTAGGAGAACTGCTCCGCAAAGTTCCAGACGTGGAAGCGAAATTGTTTTCACGGGAGCTACCCTGGTTTTTGCCAGAAGAAGATTGGTGAAGACTTGTCCTTCTTTTTTGACGCGCATGTATACGGCTGCTGCATATGCTTTTTCTGATGCGTCGCAGAAGCCGTGGATCTCGATGTCGTCATCTGGGGAAAAGTTTACCCAGCGCGGTATCCTAATATTATTTATTTCATGGTAGTGTTGGGTGAAATTCTTCCACCGTTCCAAAGTCGATGATGAGACAGGCTCATCCCAATCGGTGCCTTCTAACCAGATATGTTGCATTAATATTTTCGCGACTATGACCATTGGGGCGAGCCATCCTAATGGGTCAAACAGTTTGGCAATTGCTGATAATATCGCCCTTTTGGTTAGATCCCCCGGTGCCTCCAGTAATCCTGCTTTGAAATAAAATAAATCAGAGTGGGCATTCCACCTTATGCCCAATGCCTTAACGGTGCTGGTATCTTCAAATGCCAGGAAGTCTTCGCTGAGCAAATTGGGTTTCGGGATAGCTTTGAGAACTTCCTCTGAGTTGGATGTCCATTTACGAAGTGGAAAGCCAGCTGATCGTAAGACCTGATTAATTTCGTCCCTTGCTTTAATCGTTGAAGCTATTGTATGTCCCCCCGCTAATACGTCATCTACATACATACAATCTCGAAGTATGCTAGATGCTATTGGATGGGAATTTTGGACGTCGTCCGCTAATTGCAAGAGCGTTCTAATGGCGAGATATGGCGCGCAGTTAACCCCAAAAGTTACAGTCTTGAGTTCGTAGAGGCCGATAGGTTCGTTTAGGGATGATCGAAAAACGATTCGTTGAAATTTGGTCTGATTGGAATTCAGCCAAATTTGCCGATACATTTTCTCAATATCACTATTGAAGACGAAACGGTAAAGTCTCCAGCGCAATATAAGAGTAGGGAGATCCGCTTGGAGAACTGGGCCTGGCAAGAGAACGTCATTTAAACTTGTGCCATTTGCTGTTGGACTCGAGGCGTTGAAAACAACCCTAACTTTGGTGGTTGTGCTTTCTGCCTTTACTACGGCGTGGTGAGGCAGAAAGTAATTATCCGCCGCATCTGCTGCCACTATTTGATTTACTTTCTCCATATGACCGAGCGTTTCATATTCGGATAGTACCCTCATGTATTCTTTTTCTAAATCGGGAGTTTTTGTTAACCGCGTTTCATTTCGGTAATATTGTGAGTAAGCACGCCTAAGGGACCCTCCCAGGTTTATTTTGTTCGGGTACTCCGGTCTGAAAGGAAGCGACACTATGTATCTTCCATCCTCATTTCTGCTGGTTGTTTCCCTATATAACTTCTCGCAATATTCATCATCCTGATTCAGATTTTTGGTTTTGGGAAGATTTTCCAACTCCCAGAATGCAGTGAGTTGCTTGTCTAAAGCAACCTCGCTATAGAACGACACGATGTTCTTCGTTGGATTCGGTTCTACTGTCCGACCGGTCAGTATCCAACCGAACACTTTCTCTTGGGCCAGAAGTGTATTATTCACATTCTTTTGAAGGCCGCTTAGTAAAATTTGCGGATATATGTCCCCGCCTAATATGATGTCAACTTCTTCGTTGACATAAAATCTCTTATCTGCAAGCACTAAATCTGGAAACTCCTGCATAGTCAGGGAACTGATATTGCAGGATGGCAAGTTTCCAGTAAGCTTGGCCAGAATTAACACCGAAGTTGTCAAGCGGAAATCAGGGTCCACAGGTGAACGTAGCTCAATATTGGACGCTTCCTTTACTTGAGCCGAAACAGAATTAGTTATGCCCGATACTTGGGCATGCATTTTTTTGGTAGGAAGATTGATTCGGCGTTTAAGTCTTTCGGTCATAAAAGAGCATTCGGAGCCCGAATCAATCAGTGCTCTGGCTGGAAAGTCGCTACCATTATGGTGGATGGTGACGTGCGCTGTCCCTAGTAGCACACCTGCACTTGAGTTAACATGACAGGATTTTACATTTTGATCCTCATTGGAACCTGGTTTGCCCGGTTCTCGTCTCGTTTGAGCCGTCCTAGACGTCGAGGTGGTATTATCGGTCCCGTCTTGTGACTGACCTTGGGATGCCTTTGGCTGAAAATTTTCTATGTGCAGAAGCGTGTGATGTCGCCCTTGGCACTTACTGCAATAATAAGTGCTTTGGCATCGCGTAACCGTGTGCCCTGCAGAGAGACAATTCAGGCACCCTTTTTTGGATTGAATAAAATTTATCCTGTCTAACGTGTTCATATCGCGAAAACGTTGACAGTCGAGCAATCTGTGTTTATCCGATTTACACATCTTACACAGTGGTTTGGTTACGTTTGTTTGAAACGCACCCACCCTTTTTGCTGTGGTTTCATTTGTAGGGCGCTTATTAGGTGAATTTTGAATTTTCACACTGGTTGTCCCTACAAAACCTGACACTGTTTCCAATGTCTGAAACCGATTAGATAGGAATCGGTCCATATCCTCCCATTTGGATATGTCCATTTTTTTGTCTATGCTCTGCTCCCAGAGTGCTAACGTACTTTCAGGCAGTTTTGTTGAGCAGAGATAGGTTATTATTGCGTCCCAGTTTGAAGTGTCAATTTGATGACACCTCAGGGACGACAAGCAATTATTAATGTCACTTTGTAACTTTTTAATCGAGCTGCCACACTCACTTTCTACCTTTTTCAAATTGAACAAGAATTGCAATTGTGTATTTACGAGAATCCGTTTATTCTCGTATCTCTCGCACAGGTTTTTCCAGGCCATCTCGAAGCCCTCATTCGTGAGGGGACATTTTTTGACAATGTCTTTTGCTTCGCCCTGGGTTTTTTGGTTGAGATGGAAAAGTTTCTCAACCGGACTTAGGCGACTATTTCGGATGTAGATGGCCGTGAACATGTCACGAAATGTTGGCCATGACAAATAGTCACCTTTGAAAACTTCCGTATCGCACGGAGGGAGGCGTATACTGTGCTCGAGGGACAGTGAATCGCTGGCAGGTTTTTCTGTTGAGTTCAGCTTTTCTGCCCTGGCCGATAGTGTTGACGCGAAACGTACATAGGCCGCGTACGTTTTCCTATGTTTTTTCTTAATGGCTACCTTGTCATCTTTCGACACGTCTTCTGACGACAATAGCGCGTCAAGGGCAGTTTTGACCTTCTTCCATTGGGCCCTCAACTCCTCTTGCTCAATGGCAATGGAGTGTTTGGTTTGTTCACCCTCCGGAATTAGGCCGAAATCGGTTTCGGCCTCTACCAACGACTCTGCTTGTTCAATGTAATAATCAGTCTTCATTTTTAGCCTATTTACTCACTTGTATTACCGCAAAAACTGTAGGGAAATCTATAAAAGTATACCTGCGCCTTAGCAAACAAAGGGACAACTTATTCCAAAAAATAACAATTTTCGTTTCACTTCTTTTTAATCGCTTTATTTGATTTCAGACTTGGCCGACTCGTCTGTTTAGTTAAAAATGGACCGAAAACAATTTTTTCTGGCTTATTCGCCACCCACCAGTATAATATATGTATGTGTGTAAAAACGGAATTTCGGTTTTGGTCAACAAATAAACCAAAGGGACTACCAGTGATTTGCGCGCAAGTGTACTTTAAAACGACCGAAAAGTGAAAATTAAAGTGAGCTTTTTTGACCAAATAAAGAATCTTCCGTGCGTAATTTTACCAAAAAAAAAAGGTGATTTTACTTGTGAAACAACAATAAGTGAAGCAAAGAAAAAAAGCACACGCAATAATGTCTAGTGTTTTTTTTTTTGAAAGTGGGGTTATGTTTATGTTACCCCTTGCCTTGTGCTGTGTCCAGACCACCTTACCGTGGGTCGGGGGATAGCCCAGATAGTCACAAGGGTAGATAATTAACAAAAAAAAGGGGCAACTAATCTTTCACTTTTCACGGTCTTGCTTTAAAAACACTCGCGGCACTTTTATATCGGTTATTAAAAAAACACAAAATAATGGCAAGAAATATATATATATATGCTTACGTTGGACGATGTGGTGATCGAGTTGTGTTGATGGCAAATTTGATGCAGGAGTGGCAAGTGGTGACAGGTGATATTTAATGGCTGATATTATGGCAGATAAATCTTATGTGGCAGTTGACTGTTGTTGTGGCACAAGAATGATACGCAAATTGTGGATTACCACCGTGAACAATTAAACTGTGTTAGCTGTGTTGTTGCTGGCGTATGCCGATGATATTGCGTGCAATTGCTGGCGTATGCCGATGATATTGATATCATTGGCCTTAACAACCGCGCCGTAAGCGCTGCCTTCTCTGGACTGGATAAAGAAGCGAAAAAAGTGGGTCTTGCGGTCAACGAGGACAAGACGAAGTATTTGCTGTCATCAAAGAAAGAATCGGCGCACCTGCGCCTTGGCAGCCACGTCACTGTTGATAGTTACAAATTTGAAACTGTGAGGGACTTCGTCTATTTGGGAACCAGCATTAACACCGAAAATAATATCAGTCTAGAAATCCAACGGAGAATCACTCTTGCGAACAAGTGCTACTTTGGACTGAGTAGGCAATTGAGAAGTAAAGTCCTCTCTCGAAGAACAAAGATCGCGCTCTATAAGTCTCTCATCATACCTGTCCTGATGTATGGCTCAGATTCATGGACAATGTCAAGAGAAGATGAGATGGCCCTTGGAGTATTTGAGAGAAAAGTTCTCCGGAAGATTTATGGTCCTTCCCGTGATGCCGACGGCGAGTATCGAAGGAGATTTAACGATGAGCTGTACGAGCTTTACGCAGATCTGACCATAGTCCAGCGAATTAAAGCCCAAAGGCTCCGCTGGCTGGGTCACGTCATGCGAATGGACAAAGAAGCTCCAGCCCAGAAGGTTTTCCAATCGTCACCCGAATTCGTGGAGGATGACTTGAACTCCCTTGGGGTTTCCAATTGGCGTCAGTTATCGCTAAAAAGGAATGACTGGCGTGCTTTGATATGCGACGGCCAAAATCGCTTAGGCGGTTAAGCGCCAATAAATGATGATGAGCTGTGTTGTTCGAATCTAAGCACTTTATTGAAGATGTGGTGCCAAGTGTAATAGCCGGTTGGTGTTAGCGTGGACTGTATTATAGAGGTGCTGGTTCCTTCAACGGGGAGAATGACCATGAACAACTGGGGTGCCTCGGGAGAGCGGCCGTGGCTCGGAAGCACCACGGTTGTGAATTGGGTGGAAATTAAAAATGAAAATAAAAAGAAAAGACGAGATTCCCTCGTTACAATATGGCCGTATTTATTGGAATTGAAATATATAGTGTGAAATTACACAGTGTGGTTTTACCTTATGATGGAGATCCTCGGTGCGTGTCTTGCTCGGCGGTTGATGGAATAAGAGCCAGTTGTCCGACCGAGGACAACCGTTGATCCGCGGAATATCCTCCGGTTTTCGAGGGGAAGTTAACTAACACTCTCACACCGACATGTACGTACATGCGTGCTGACAAAAACCACACATATGCACGCATGTATGTACATGTGGGTGGAGTGGTGTTAGTAACTCGTTGAAACGCGCGCGTTACCATTAGGGTGGTTAAATTTCATGGGTTTTAGGCGTCGAGCCTAAACAGTAGGCAATTTTCAATATTACTGTACAATCTCATTTTGACCGATAACTCAGTTATCGATAAATATATCGAAATATTCCAAAGTCCAATAGAAACCTGTGGACCTTCCCTTTCGTTTGATACACATATTGAAGGCATATTTCAAGGTTTTTCGGACAGTCTGAAGTCCAAATGACAGACTGAAGTGGAGCTACATACAAGGAAGCAAACATACATATGAATGTACATATGTACAAGCAAAGCTAATGAAAGCGTAGTAGAAAAACTAGCATTATGTGGGAAAAGCGTCTTGCGCTCGATATACCAAAATTATGGGACAAAGCGGGCCACGCTTTTTCCACAATACTACTGTGTAGGGGTTTTAAAATTATTTTCAACTTTTTAGTTCAATACACTCTAAAAGCGTGAGTTTTAGTTTTTTTAAACTATATTTATTTTTTACTTTTTAGTCAAATGTCCTATGCAATTATCGATAAATTTATCGAAGTCCAAATGAAACCTGGGGCCTTGCCCTTTCGTTTGATACCCATACTGTAGGGAAATTTTAAGGTTTTCGGGCAACCACATTTTGACCGATAACTCAGTTATCGATAAATTTATCGAAATATGTCGATGTCCAAAGAGACCTGGGGCCTTTACCTTTCGTTTGATACCCATTTTGTAGGGAAATTTTAAGGTTTTCGGCCAACCACATATTGACCGATAACTCAGTTATCGATAAATTTATCGAAATATGTCGATGTCCAAAGAGACCTGGGGCCTTAACCTTTCGTTTGATACCCATATTGTACGGAAATTTTAAGGTTTTCGGGCAACCACATTTTGACCGATAACTCAGTTATCGGTAAATTTATCGAAATATGTCAATGTCCAAAAGAGACCTGGGGCCTTCAGCTTTCGTTTGATACCCATATTGTAGGGAATTTTTTAGGTTTTTGGGCAATCATATTTTGACCGATAACTCAGTTATCGGTAAATTTATCGAAATATGTCGATATCCAAAAGAGACCTGGGGCCTTCACCTTTCGTTTGATACCCATATTGTAGGGAATTTTTTAGGTTTTTGGGCAATCATATTTTGACCGATAACTCAGTTATCGATAAATTTATCAAAATATGTCGATGTCCAAATGAAACCTGGGGCCTTCACCTTTCGTTTGATACCCATATAGTAGGGAAGTTTTTAGGTTTTTGGGCAATCATATTTTGACCGATAACTCAGTTATCGATAAATTTATCGAAATATATCGAAGTCCAAATGAAACCTGGAGCCTTCCCGTTTTGTTTGATACCCATATTGCAGCGAAATTTTAAGGTTTTCGGGCAACCACATTTTGACCGATAACTCAGTTATCGATAAATTTATCGAAATATATCGAAGTCCAAATGAAACCTGGGGCCTTCACCTTTCGTTTGATACCCATATAGTAGGGAAGTTTTGAGGTTTTTGGGCAATCATATTTTGACCGATAACTCAGTTATCGATAAATTTATCGAAATATATCGAAGTCCAAATGAAACCTGGGGCCTTCACCTTTCGTCTGATACCCTTATTGTATGGAATTTTTTAGGTTTTTGGGCAATTATATTTGGACCGATAACTCATTTATCGATAAATTTATCGAAATATGTCGATGTCCAAATGAAACCTGGGTTCTTCCCCTTTCGTTTGATACCCATATTGTATGGAAATTTTAAGGTTTTCGGGCAACCACATTTTGACCGATAACTCAGTTATCGATAAATTTATCGAATTATGTCGATGTACAAGTGAAGCCTGGGGCCTTCACCTTTCGTTTGATACCCATATTCTAGGGAAATTTTAGGTTTTCGGGCAACCACATTTTGACCGATAACTCAGTTATCGATAAATTTATCGAAAAATATCGAAGTCCAAATGAAACCTGGGGCCTTCACCTTTCGTTTGATACCCATATAGTAGGGAAGTTTTTAGGTTTTTGGGCAATCACATATTGACCGATAACTCAGTTATCGATAAATTTATCGAAATATGTCGATGTCCAAAGAGACCTGGGGCCTTCACCTTTCGTTTGATACCCATATTGTACGGAAATTTTAAGGTTTTCGGGCAACCACATTTTGACCGATAACTCAGTTATCGATAAATTTATCGAAATATGTCAATGTCCAAAGAGACCTGGGGCCTTCACCTTTCGTTTGATACCCATATTGTACGGAAATTTTACGGTTTTCGGGCAACCACATTTTGACCGATAACTCAGTTATCGATAAATTTATCGAAATATGTCGATGTCCAAAGAGACCTGGGGCCTTCACCTATCGTTTGATACCCATATTGTACGGAAATTTTAAGGTTTTCGGGCAACCACATTTTGACCGATAACTCAGTTATCGATAAATTTATCGAAATATGTCAATGTCCAAAAGAGACCTGGGGCCTTCAGCTTTCGTTTGATACCCATATTGTGAGGAATTTTTTAGGTTTTTGGGCAATCATATTTTGACCGATAACTCAGTTATCGATAAATTTATCGAAATATGTCGATGTCCAAAAGAGACCTGGGGCCTCCACCTTTCGTTTGATACCCATATAGTAGGGAAGTTTTTAGGTTTTTGGGCAATCATATTTTGACCGATAACTCAGTTATCGATAAATTTATCGAAATATATCGAAGTCCAAATGAAACCTGGAGCCTTCCCCTTTCGTTTGATACCCATATTGTAGCGAAATTTTAAGGTTTTCGGGCAACCACATTTTGACCGATAACTCAGTTATCGATAAATTTATCGAAATATATCGTAGTCCAAATGAAACCTGGGGCCTTCACCTTTCGTTTGATACCCATATAGTAGGGAAGTTTTTAGGTTTTTGGGCAATCATATTTTGACCGATAACTCAGTTATCGATAAATTTATCGAAATATATCGAAGTCCAAATGAAACCTGGGGCCTTCACCTTTCGTTTGATACCCATATAGTAGGGAAGTTTTTAGGTTTTTGGGCATTCATATTTTGACCGATAACTCAGTTATCGATAAATTTATCGAAATATATCGAAGTCCAAATGAAACCTGGGGCCTTCACCTTTCGTTTGATACCCTTATTGTATGGAATTTTGTAGGTTTTTAAGCAATCATATTTGGACCGATAACTCATTTATCGATAAATTTATCGAAATATGTCGATGTCCAAATGAAACCTGGGGCCTTCACCTTTCGTTTGATACCCATATTGTAGGGAAATTTTAAGGTTTTCGGGCAACCACATTTTGACCGATAACTCAGTTATCGATAAATTTATCGAAATATGTCGATGTCCAAGTGAAACCTGGGGCCTTCCCCTTTCGTTTGATACCCATATTGTAGGGATTTTTTTAGGTTTTCGGGCAACCACATTTTGACCGATAACTCAGTTATCGATAAATTTATCGAAATAAGTCGATGTCCAAATGAAACCTGGGCTCTTCCCCTTTCGTTTGATACCCATATTGTATGGAAATTTTAATGTTTTCGGGCAACCACATTTTGACCGATAACTCAGTTATCGATAAATTTATCGAATTATGTCGATGTACAAGTGAAGCCTGGGGCCTTCACCTTTCGTTTGATACCCATATTGTAGGGAAATTTTAGGTTTTCGGGCAACCACATTTTGACCGATAACTCAGTTATCGATAAATTTATCGCAATATATTGTGACGAATTCGATGATTCCTTGATTATTTTCCCTGAGTTCGATCACTGTACGTTAAATAAAACACTCCGATTCTGTTTAATAAGTAGTACGCTTTATTCAGTACTAAAAACCGTAGTACAATATCGCGGGTTAATTTACTGTTCAGTACTTCACTGTACAACACTTCAAAATAAACTGATTGACTTGCGTTGTCTTTGCGCGGTTTATATACCCTAGCAAACAGCAGCTTCACAACCTTTCTGGTTTATTCGTGCAACAGTGTTCTCGAAGCGTTTATCTATCGTCATCTCCTCTTTGTGCCACATTCGTAAACACGCGAGCTGCCTCTCCCTCTCTCGCTCTCACGTCATGTATGTAAACAGCTGTAGTTGTGGTAGTGACGCTAGTGGTGGAAGATGAGCGATTCTTGATAACATTCGCCACAATATCGAAGTCCAAATGAAACCTGGGGCCTTCACCTTTCGTTTGATACCCATATAGTAGGGAAGTTTTTAGGTTTTTGGGCAATCATATTTTGACCGATAACTCAGTTATCGATAAATTTATCGAAATATATCGAAGTCCAAATGAAACCTGGGGCCTTCACCTTTCGTTTGATACCCGTATTGTATGGAATTTTTTAGGTTTTTGGGCAATCATATTTTGACCGATAACTCATTTATCGATAAATTTATCGAAATATGTCGATGTCCAAATGAAACCTGGGGCCTTCACCTTTCGTTTGATACCCATATTGTAGGGAAATTTTAAGGTTTTCGGGCAACCACATTTTGACCGATAACTCAGTTATCGATAAATTTATCGAAATATATCGAAGTCCAAATGAAACCTGGGGCCTTCACCTTTCGTTTGATACCCATATAGTAGGGAAGTTTTTAGGTTTTTGGGCAATCATATTTTGACCGATAACTCAGTTATCGATAAATTTATCGAAATATATCGAAGTCCAAATGAAACCTGGGGCCTTCACCTTTCGTTTGATACCCATATTGTATGGAATTTTTTAGGTTTTTGGGCAATCATATTTTGACCGATAACTCATTTATCGATAAATTTATCGAAATATGTCGATGTCCAAATGAAACCTGGGGCCTTCACCTTTCGTTTGATACCCATATTCTAAGGAAATTTTAAGGTTTTCGGGCAACCACATTTTGACCGATAACTCAGTTATCGATAAATTTATCGAAATATGTCGATGTCCAAGTGAAACCTGGGGCCTTCACCTTTCGTTTGATACCCATATTGTAGGGATTTTTTTAGGTTTTCGTGCAACCACATTTTGACCGATAACTCAGTTATCGATAAATTTATTGAAATATGTCGATGTCCAAATGAAACCTGGGGTCTTCCCCTTTCGTTTGATACCCATTTTGTGGGGAAATTTTAAGGTTTTCGGGCAACCACATTTTGACCGATAACTCAGTTATCGATAAATTTATCGAATTATGTCGATGTACAAGTGAAGCCTGGGGCCTTCACCTTTCGTTTGATACCCATATTGTAGGGAAATTTTAAGGTTTTCGGGCAACCACATTTTGACCGATAACTTAGTTATCGATAAATTTATCGAAATATTTCGATGTCCAAGTGGGGGTTTAAACCCCCCTTGCCTCAGAATCATTTGATTTTTTAGGTCGTTGCAATTCAAATATTTGATGTTTTTAGGTCTATGTTAATAAATTTCTTTATAATTCTGCAACGTATTTACTTTGTTGGTGATATTATATTTTTAACTAGCAAGTTCCCGGCTTACTTCGTTACGCCGCAAAAATTAAATATACCGATGTTTAGCTTCGAGTAGAGTGTAAAAATGGGTTACACATTCATATTTTTGAACCTAATTTGGCGGCTGTTTCCAGAAGATATAGATAACTGCGATTTTGCTTTTGGCATGTCTAAGAAATTGTTTAACAAAATCATAAACTTATAATTAACTTAGTTGGGTAAGAGCTTAATTTAAAATTTTACCTTTTTATGTACGCAGAACTTTTCATACCTTTGTACAATACAATCATAAATACAATGAAGTTTGCATGCATGTAAGTAGGTGTGTTTTTTTCTACAGAATGCACGGCTTCGATTTTCAATATTTGTCAACATAAAAATCAAAGCCAAACGCAATTTTGTTTGCCAAAAACAGTAAAGAATGCGAGTTAATAGGAATTAAGAGGCATAAGGTAAAAGTGACTTTGATTTTGCCGTCCGTATGTACCATTATTGTACGTGAGGTTATTGCGCAGCAAAAAAATGGCCTTAGCCATCTACGTTCACTGTGCTGCGCACTCCTTAAATTTAGCAATCGCAGATTCGTGTAATATCAGCTGCATACGTAACGTTTTTGGCACATTAAAGATGATCTATAACTTTTTCAATACCCCGAAACGGCAAATTCTTTTGCAAGAATGTATTGAAAAATATCCTTGCCCCATTATGCGAAAAAAAATGAAAAATGTATGCCCTACAAGATGGGCTAGTAGGGGTGAATCCGTTGCAACTTATCAAAAACTGCAAGGCGCAGTCTTAGAGGCACTTGAAATTGCATCTGCATGGAAAGATAGCGTGACTTCTTCAACGGCATATCAGTTATTGAAAGCTATTAAATCTGCAGAATTTCAAACTTCGATTGTTGTCAGCACCGTAATTTTGTCCGTTACTCTGCCGTTGAATCAGCAGCTTCAAGAAAAGAAAATCGAAATGAAAAAAGCCATACGACTTTGCGATTTAGTACACGAAGAGCTCAAAGATATGCGTAGATCAGCTGGCGAGAAGTTCAAGAATATGTACCAGACAGTTGAAGCAGTATGCTCTTCTAATGAAATCCCTATTATTCTGCCTAGAAAAAGTGCTCAAACAAACGCGGAGGATCACTACCGTATACAAATTTTTATCCCATTTCTAGACTCAGCAATTCAGAATTTGGAATTACGATTTTTGAACCACAAAGAACTTCTGATGTCTTTTGACGCATTGCTTTCAATTGATGACAACGACGTTCAAGCAAAAAATTTAATTTCTCGATATGCAAAAGTTTTGCATTGTCGTGGTAATGAAAATATTGGCATGCCTGAAATAAAACTTTGGCAACGCCTTCTCAGATCTCTTTATGCCCAAAAATCAGAAAAAAGCTGGAATGCTCACGATTTGTTGGAGGTAAGTTGGTACATTAACAGCACAGTCCGGTTTTTTTTATCAATCTATCTATGATTAATATCTATTAAAGGAATGCGATTCTGTGGCTTTTCCTAATGTTCACATGTTGTTGAAAATCTTGTGTACGCTTCCAGTAACAACGGCAACGAACGAGAGATCTTTTTCAACCCTTAGGCTGATTAAAAACTATTTGAGAAACACGATGAGTGAAAATCGATTGAATGGCTGTGCATCACTAAGCATCCACCGTGATCAAATTGTTACCGTTGATGAAGTTTTAGATGAAATGGCAAAGAAAAGCCGACGCATGCGCTTGAGTTTTTAATATAAAATTTTTCATATCATATTCTAAATACACGTACTTTAATGTTAAAGCTAAACACAACATTATTTTTTTTTATTTAACTGAAAAAAAAAACAATTTTTTTTGAACCCCCCCCCCTCCCCCCCAAGGCAATCTTCTGGCTACGCCCCTGCTTGACTTTATATACGTATCTACATATCGCTCATTTGCTGCAACATCGTCATAACTCAAAAAATGTGATACAGAAAACTTATTTTTAGTTTTTGAATTGCCATATATTTATATGGGTTAAATAATTAGTTCTATCGCGATGCTGCGTGAAATGTTAAAACCTCGGTTATAACACTTTGCCAGTTGATCAAACATATTATTTCCGATATATTAGTGATGTTAACTTAAAATTTGGATTTTTTGAGTTGTGACGATGTTGCAGCAAATTAGCGATATGTTCTTTTGTTTGCACACGTGTGCGAACGTTACTTGTAACGAAAAAAATCGTAAGTTAGGCAACTAAAATCGATCAAATCGTGTGCGCGACCATCAAACGAATGGGGAATTCACCTGCCACTTCGCTTGTCTATAACGGTTTATTTTATAGCGTGCGTGTGTATTGTGTATACGTTTGGGGGAGTCCCCGTATATTAGAATTTAGTTTAGGCTTGTCTTCGAAGTTCAAAAATAAACAAAAACTGGCTGTGTGCTGCTAATAAAGTGATTATATAACTTAAAAGTGTAGTGTATAGATTCTGCGACTTATAAAGGTTTCCTGATTGTAGTAGGTAATATAGCGAGATCCCAGAGCCTAAAAGCGTCACTTATTTTATAATGGATGAAACCAATACCGATCGATAGTCCTCCCCGAAAGAAAGTGAAAATTTCAAAGCTGTACCTGTGACAAGGGCCTAGGAATCAGGGTTCAAAGTCGCAAAAAAAATACCCTAACTTCACTTATTTTATAATGGATGATTTTCACATATTTGACGTAGATTACCACTCCGCATCAGTATCAAGTGTTAGACCCGTACCAGTGACAAGGCTCCAGCCAGACACCCCCAGTTCGCGGATTTTCCTATGGAAATTTGTTCTGTTTTACCAATTTCACGCATTTGGGCCACTTTGACTGCTTTTAACTATCCAATATTTTCCCATTTTTTGTAGAATACTACCCTCAAGTAGTATCAGGCATTTTTAGACTTCGTCCCATGGCAAAAACTTCAGCCAGACACCTCAAAACTCTGGAAATTTCACTAATTTTTACTGCGTTTTCACATGTTTAAGCGGGTTTGCCCAACTTTAGCCTCTTTTAAATAGCAGATCTTCACACATGTGTCGTAAAATGCTACCCTTAAGTAGAATTAAGCATTCCCAGATACCATCCCATAGAAAAACTTCAGCCAGACACCTCAAAGTTCGGGAACTTTTATTTTCCAATTAAATTGCCGTAGGACACTACTTTTAAGTTGTTTCAGTCATTTTTCGACTTCGTCCCATGGCAAAAACTTCAGCCAGACACCTCAAAACTCGGAAATTTCACTAATTTTTACTGCGCTTTTACATGTTTAAGCAGGTTTGTCCAACTTTGGCCTCTTTTAAATAGCAGATCTTCACACATGTGTCGTAAATGCTACCTTTAAGTAGAATTAATTGCAGTCATTTTACATACTGCATCACCATAGAAATAGCCCAGGGCCCCACAATGTCACGATCCGCCCCTGCGCGCATCAGCGTTACTTAGTAAAAATAAGAAATTCATTTATATATATAGTGCTTAAAACTAGAATGCGTGCACAAATGTTAATTGTTGTGTTGAGCTCTATTTCATTTTGGATAGATTTCATTTTATATTTACAATTAGGGAACTCACAGTCATCTGCTAAACTTGAAACGTGTTAACTTTGCCACCTTACCATGTGGCGACTGTGAGCACCCCCGTTTAGCCTTCCACACGGCCTTTGTTAGTTCACTTCTGAATTCAATCTGAAAATATGAATAAACGTATTCAAATTATTTAAATAAACTGAAAATATGAAAAAACTTACTTTTTCTCTTTCTGTTTATTTATTCATAACAAATTTTTTTTGAAAACAAAGCAAAATGACAATTTTCAATTTTACCACAAAATTTAAACATAGGCACAAGCCCGGCAATATTGCCACAAAGTGGTATCTTCTATTTGCAGGCAAAACAAAAACAAAATATTTGACACCTGGTAAATTGTCAAGATATTGCCAGCTGGCAATATTAGCAGGGCTGGATACCTTGACGCGGTACGAGGGCTTAGTCGATAGCCACGGGGCTACGTTGCCCTTGTGATCATAACTCCGCATGGCACTACATCACGAGAGCAGCCTAGCCTCGCTGGCGCGATGACAACGATCTACCCCTCCCAATCCAGGGTGTTACGCGATACCGTGCCCATTGGACGTTTGCAGCCGGGAGGCAAATCGTGGCTGTAGTCGAACGGTGCCTCTCTGATACCGGACCGCCTCAGAGAGTAACCATGGTCTTACCGCGGTATGGGGCTCTGCCGTGGCGGACGACACATTCCCCTTAATCCACCCTTGACCCCAAGCTGGCCGTGTCCGGCGAGGGGTCGTACGAACAAGATGAATACAACTCAAAATTCAAAACAATCAATAACTTCGTTTACTCCGCAGCAGAGGAGAACTATGCTGGAGCAAGAGAAATCACAACGCCGGAGGACAAACTCTATTTCAAAGTCAACTGGGGGACCGACAACGATGGTAACTACGGGTCGGTCATCCTCGAAACTGCTAGCAAGTGAGAGTGACTTGATGAAAGCCAGCACCAGTGCGGCTGCATACGCAGGTAAGCAGAAAACGGCGGATGCTAAACTTCCATCAAGCGCCGGCACGAACATCAACCTCTCAATGTCTGTGGCAATGGTCTCGGGACCTGGCCTCAGTGATCCGAAAGAGAAGGAAGACGCAACTAAGCTTCTATCAAAGGGAGAGACCGCGATGGCAACTACGGGTCTGAACTCCTCCCAAAAGACATCTCCCCGACGCTTTGTGTACTGGGATAAAAGGAAGGCTGCAAGGATCCTGAAGAAATATGAGGGAGCATCGCAGGATACACTATCGCTGAATGAAAGGAAGATGGTGGAGAAAGCGAAAGCTCTGATACCAAATTTCCAAAGGCCCTATGCGCCTAAAAGGCTGAACGGGAATCCCTTCAAACGCCAGAGGTCGGACGGAGAGGTGGATCCCCACCCGAAGCGGCATCAGATAATCCCAGTAGTGGGCAAACCCAGCTTTGCTGAAGTGACCAAGGACAGGATCCTTATAGGTGTCATTGATCGAGGCAACGACCGTTGGTCCATCCCTAGAGACCGGTGGCTGTATGTCCGGAACGAAATTGGCAGGGCCCTTCTCGACATATGGCGTGAGTCTCCGGGTAGTCCGCCGCGGGGTACAGACGCGGGTTGGCACCAGGGTCAGATTAAAGTTTTCGCGTGTGAGGATGCAAGAACTGTTGCACTGTACAAGGCAGCAGTTGCAAGACTGGGTGAAGTCTACCCAGGGGCAAAAATCGAGGTCGTCGACTGGAAGGACATTCCGGCCCGGCCAAGGGCAAGGGCGTGGATTCCTGCCATCCCTGCCGAACCGGAGAATATTCTTGAGATGCTGCAGGCCTGGAATCCGTCTCTCCCGACGCAGGACTGGAGTGTCAATCTGGTCGAGGGTGAGGTTGGGCCTCATAGACAGGTGGTTTTAACTTTGAAAAAGGAGGCACTCGAGCCCCTTAAACGGTGCAACGGACGAGTGCATTATGGAATGGGTCAGATCGTGATCCACGTATACCGTGGCGATGCACAACCCGCTGCCATTCCGGCCGCTTCGAAGGACTCGGAAATCGAAGGACCAGAAGAGGAGGCAGGGGTGTCAGACGCGGAATGTATGGTATCCGCCACGTCAAATTGCGAGGAAGCCGTGAAAGACTCGGCGATGGAAGATAGCCTAACGGACGCGGAAGACCTCGACCGCACGGTGGTGGAGGGCAATCCGGTGCACAATAACGTTGATGCCGCTTCAGACAGTAGAGATTCCGCCACGCCAAATCGTGCAGATAAATTGTCGTTGAGAGATAGGCCCCGGGACGGGGTAGACCTCCACGACGGTCCGACGGTGGTAGGGAAGTCTGAGCGCTCTCATGTTGGTGGTGCTTCAGATTAACCTGCACAAATCTAAAGCAGCCTCAGCTGCCCTAAGCAGTCGTCTTTATAAAGGCGACGTAGACGTGGTCCTTATCCAAGAACCCTGGGTAAATAGCTAAAGGATCTGTGGATTGGGGCTAAGGGGTACAAGCTCATCCGAGCTAATGAGGAGGGCAAGGTCAGAACCTGTATCTTGGTCAAGTATGAGCTGAACACCTTTCTCTTACCCAACTATTCAAATGGTGACGTTACAGCTGCCAGCTTAACGGTCGGCAGCACCAGCCTGACGATGGCGTCGGTCTACATGCCCTATGACGCCGAAGAACCTCCTCCACAAAAGGAGGTGAAAGATCTGGTGGAAAATTTCTGCACGGGTCATCTTATTATTGGAGCTGACGCTAATGCTCATCACGTCCAGTGGGGAAGCTCCGATATTAACGCTAGGGGCGAGTCTCTGTTTGACTACCTACTAACAACTAACCTGGTGGTTTGTAACGTGGGTAACGAGCCTACTTTTATCACTAAAGCCCGTAGGGAGGTCATAGACCTCACTATTTGTAGCGAAGGCGCTTATGAGTGGGTTAGGAAATGGCGTGTTCTTGAGGAGCATTCATTTTCCGACCACCGGTACATAGAAATTGCCTTAGACTTTTCTGTTGAGCAGCCAGTTATGAAACGCAATCCACGCAACACTAGTTGGCAGCTACATAATCAAATATTAGTTAGGGACCTACCAGTGTTACCCCCACAAGCTCCATCATCAGTAGGAGAACTGGATGATCTGGTTGCGACCTTTACAACGGCGCTCTCAAAAGCCCTAGACCAGGGCCTGTCCAGTGCCGAAACCACGCGGTAAACATAGACCGCACTGGTGGTCCTACGACCTGGATTCGCTCCGCAAGTCCTGCAGGAAGCAATTTAATAGGGCCAGGAGGCTCGGTACGGAGCCTGAATGGCTCGAATATAAAGTTAAACTGAGGGCCTATAAAAGGGCCCTAAGGCAGGCGAAGAGAACTTCGTGGAGAGATTTCTGCACCGGGGTCGAAAAGGTCGATGATACGGCGAGACTTAGACGAGTGCTCTCAAAAACTCAAACAGCCATTAGCTATTTGCGGAAGCCTGACGGATCGTGGACTAGCACGGAAGGGGAAACCCTGGAGCTGCTATTGAATACACACTTTCCGGGGAAGTTGCATGAAGCACCTTTAGCATCTGCAACAAACATGGCAGTGAATATACCCATCACGGAGGAAAGGGTAAGGTGGGCGATCAAAAGCTTTGAGCCGTTCAAGGCTGCTGGGCCAGACGGGATTTTCCCCGCAAAACTCATAAACATCGGCTAAATGGCTGGTATTTCTCTTTTGAGCCTGCCTGGCTCTCAACTACATTCCGCACTCCTGGAGAAGCGCCAAGGTAGTCTTTATTCCTAAGGCTGGGAAGGCCTCACACTATGAGCCTAAGGACTACAGACCGATCAGTCTCTCGTCCTTTGCACTCAAAATCTTCGAGAGGATAATTAGCGATTATCTCTCCTCTACTATTGATAGCAACCTTATCTCTAGCTATCAACATGCATACACCAAAGGTAAATCAACGGAAACTGCGCTTCACAGCCTTGTCTCTGTTATTGAAAAATCGTTGTATGAAAAAGATTACTGTCTCGTGGCCTTCCTAGACATTGAAGGTGCCTTCAACAATATAAGCCCGGAGGCTATTAACACCGCTCTAACTAATCTGGGCATAAGCAGGTCTCTTATTGGACTAATTGATAAGCTACTAAAGGGAAGGAAAATAGTTTCTACACTGGGCACAGTTGATTTCTCACGCTATCTCACAAGAGGAACGCCTCAGGGTGGTGTTCTCTCTCCGCTTTTATGGAACCTCACTGTAAACTCGTTGCTACGAGACACAAGCTGGGGGGGGGCGGGAGGATAGTTGCATATGCAGACGATTTAGCTATTGCATACAGGGGCAAATTCCCACAAACCCTGTGTGACTTGATGCAAGTAGCACTGCGAGCAGTTTCCTCGTGGTCATCTCGCTGTGGACTTAATATCAACCCGGGAAAAGTGGAGCTTGTCCTTTATACTAACCGGTACAAAATACCAACGCTAAGCCTATCAGAACTAAATGGCGTGCGCCTGAACTTGGCTGACAAAGCCAAATTCCTAGGCATAGTTCTGGATAGAAAGCTCAACTGGAAGGAGAATGTCATCCAGCGCCAGAGGAAAGCGTGCATTGCACTTTACACCTGTAAAAGAGCCATTGGCAAAAAATGGGGGCTCAGTCCCAAAATCTGCAGATGGATTTACACTGCGATAATCCGGCCAATTATGCTGTATGGAGTAGTGGTATGGTGGCCTGCGCTGAGCAAGGCAGCCAACCTAAACCTGTTAGGTAAGGTCCACAGATCTAGCATGATCTGTATAAGCGGCGCGTTGAGAACAACGCCCAACGAAGCTCTCCAGGCCATTCTTGGCATTTTGCCACTCGATCTGGAAGGGTACCGGGCAGCGGCAGCATCGGCTCTGCGTCTAAGGGAAACTTCCGGCTGGGGCGCAGGCACTACTGGACACTCCGGTATTCTGGATTCTTACAGCTTTCTCCCTCCGAGCACGGACCGTTGTGTAACCACAACAGTCGGAGATAGCTGGTTCAGAATAAACATTCCCAGCAGGGAAGACTGGGAGAGGGCGGATCGGCGTCCTGCTACTTATGGCGGCATTTCCATATACACCGACGGTTCGGAGTTGGACGGCAGATTTGGAGGAGGGATTTATTCCAAGGATCTGGACCTTGAGCTTTCCTTCAGACTGCCTGATCATTGCAGCGTCTTCCAGGCTGAGGTCTCAGCAATCATGGACGCCGCGGCTTGGATAGGGCAACACGCTATCGGACAGAATATCGTTATTTTCAGCGATAGCCAAGCGGCAGTCAAATCCCTTGGCTCTTACTTGTTCAACTCTGAACTGACGCTCAGCTGTCGTCGATCTCTTCAGGAGATGGCCCAACAGAACCGCGTGAGCCTCACATGGGTCCCGGGACACAGGGACATTGAGGGAAACTGTAGGGCAGACGAACTTGCTAGGCAGGGCACGACCAAGCAGGTTCTTCAGGATAAAGAACGCTTAGGTATGCCCTTTGCCACATGCAAGCTAATGCTGAAGGAGCATACACTCCGACAAGCCAATGAAAGATGGCTTTTATCGCCAGGGTGCCGAGTATCCAAACAATCCTGGCCAAAATGGGATATTAAAAGATCTAAATATATTTACACCCTAAGAAGAAGGGATATATCTATATTAATAGGGGTTTTAACCGGGCACTGCCTTATTGGAAGGCACGCAGCAAGGCTGGGTGTACCCTACCGACGATGCTGTAGGAGTTGCAAAGATGATGAGGAGGAGGAAACGGTGGAGCATCTCATCTGCAACTGCCCGGCTTTAAGCGGCGCGAGAAGGCGCTTTTTCGGAGTTCCCTTCCTGGATAGCCTACGCCAGGTAGCGGAGCTGGACATAAAGGACTTGATGGCTTTCATCAAGTCATCTAAATGGTTCGAGGAGGTGTAACGGTGTCGGTTTTAGGAGTGTCAGCCCCGGGATTCTGCTATGTGGAGAGTCCCAATAGCACTGGGATTTTCCATATGGCCGGGTCGCGGGACTGACTTTCCTAGTGTTGATGGTATCACAACGGGCCTTTTAATACTGGCCTAGGTGTGCCTTTGCGGCAGCCACTTCTACCTAACCTAACCTAAATTGTCAAGATATTGCCAGCTGGCAATATTAGCAGGGCTGTTAATATGGGACTGTGAGTACCCTAAATATTTCAAAAATTCATAATTTGCCTATGACCCAGGAGGTAAGTACATTTATAATAAGAACGGTTACCCAGTAGGGGGTGTAGTGCATTAAAGAGCACACGGGCCAGAAAGGACCCAACCGAACATCAAATTTTGAGCGGTAGGAAAGCCCGGATATGAAATAGTTTCAGCTCGCATCAATTTATGTTGTATGTCACCTTCGATTATTACGGCCACGGCGGAGGAGGTATGAAAGCCGGGGTCGGCCAACTTCAAATTTTCAAACTTATCTCGCGTAGCTTGATTGAGATGACGAGCAGGCGTTTTCAAACCGATCTCTGTCACAACCCGGGCTGCAAAAGCGAAACGAAGATGGGGATCTCCGAACGCATTGACCTGAATCTCGCCCATGTCCAGGTTCGCAACGGGCAAGGTCTGAAAGCGCAGGCGTTCACTTAGGACCCGTCGATCTTACTCTTTTGCGAACAAGGATCAAGTAGCGCTCTGACCTTTCGGGGTCCAGCATGTATGTAGAGCGCAACGGTCAGCAACACGATGACTGTTCCGGAAAGTTGAGTTAAGAGAGGCGGCAGCTGATGACGAGGAGCTAACCGGGCGTGCGAATGGAGCAACGTATGATGCTTATGATGGCAATATTCACACGTTCCCTGACTTCGGCAGTTCTTGGTTTGGTGTGAGTGCGCCAAGAAACGCGAGCGATATCGATGTAAGACAACAAGTCGTCACCGGCGTTCATAATTCGCGTCAAGGAATCTCTTACAATAATGGAGCGGATGCGAGCGACGGCATACGCGGCAATCTAATTTATGTGGTTTGTCTGCCCGTGTGGAACGACGGCTTCTTGTAGGCGATGGTGTTGAGGCTGGTGATGTCCGAGACACACATGACGAGGCAACGGGTGAACGTGTGACTAACTCCATTACGTGAATCTGTACGACAGGTGATAAGACAGAAGAGATAAAAAACAAAAAGGTGATTAATTAGGCAAAGCCACGAGCTTTACGATGGGGCGCGTGATCATTCCCTTTTGAAATTCCTTCTTCAATTTCGCCGATGCACCCACGAAATTCGTGCCGTTATCGGAAAATATGGCTTTTGGACAACTTCTTCGCGAAACAAACCGTGCGTGGTGGCTTCGAGATGAATGGCTTTCGTAGAAAAGCAAAGGAATATGCACACGTAACCCTTTAATATTTTATAAAATCTACCGGAAAAGCTTTTGATGTCAAATGGACCGGCAAAGTTCCACACCTATATTTTCGAAGGGTCTGGAGAGAATCGTTCGCTCCTCCGGCAGAGCGGCCATCATTTGACTTTGTTCCTGTTTTTTATGCACGAAGCATGGTTTACAATTATGAATGATGGTCCTTATAAGATTTTTTGCTTTGGGGTTCCAATACTGCTGGCGAAGCAGCCGCAGCACTAGTTGGGTTCCTGTATGAATCGAGATATCATGGATGAATCGAACTAACAACTTTGCGAGTGCGCAACTGTATGGCAATAGAATGAGGTGTTTCTCGTTATACGACAAGATAGTGAATTCGTCAGTCGCCCATTGACTCGAATTACGCCCTGATTATCAAGAAATGGGCTTAGGGTAAGGATTTTACTTTTCGGTGAGATGGGGGATTTCAACGTTAAACTCTGGTGTTACTGATCGAAGTGTTTCATTTGTGCGAGAATTATAAGCCTGGTGCGAATTTTAGCTATCTCTTCTCCTGAAATAGCTGACGGTTGGTACGAATGAAAGCCGCGGGTGTGTTTGTTAATTCCGTTGTAAAATCGAAATACGTAAGCCAAAACATGCAATAATCGTGGTAATGACGTGTCGAAAAAAGCATGAATTTGAAACGGTGACTCGGTAGAAAAATTTACCCATCGTGGAATCTGAATATTTTCAATAAACCTATAATTTTCTACGAAGGATTTCCATCTGAACAGGGTTTGCGCAGTAATAGGTTGGTCCCAAAGAGTACCATCCGCCCATCCCAAGCGCGAGCCATCCGTTAGGGTCAAAAAGCTTTGCTATGGACGATAAGACTTCCCGTTTTGTGTAGCTATCCTTCGAAAAAGTGAGGGGACTTGGCGTTCCATCGAATACCTAATGCTTTTGTGGTGCTGGTTTCATCGAAAGTTAAAAATTCCCTATTTAAAAGGTGGTCATGGGGAATATCCTTAAGGATTTCCTTCGCATTTGAGGACCATTTCCTCAAAGCGAAACCTGCACTACCGAGTGTCTCTATTAGCTGATTTCGCGCTTCCCAAGCTGTGGAACTGTCGTCAAATCCCGCTAGTACGTCGTCTGCATACATCGAATTTCGCAAGATCTGAGCCGCTAATGGATGAGAATCTTTATTGTCTTGAGCGAGCTGAAGAAGCGTTCTAATTGCTAAGTATGGCGCGCAATTAGCTCCGAAAGTAACGGTATTTAGCTGAAAATCTAAAATACTACTATCCGGGTCCTTTATAAAGAGAATTCTCTGATAAGGCCTATGATTCGGGTGCACTAAAATTTGCCTATACATCCATTCGAAGAGTTTCTTGGAGCGTTAAAAACTACGCTCAATTTGGTTGTCGTACTTTCGGGTTTCCGGACTGCATGATGAGGCAGGTAAAAGAGATGGGGAGCATGCTCGACGATTGGTGGCCCTATCTTCTCCATGTGACCAAAATGTTAGTACTTGTGTAAAACGTTAGTGTAAAACGTTATCGTACTCCTCCTTTAAGGAAGGATTTTTAATTAACATCGCCTCGTTCCGAATGAACTGCCGAAGAGCAATCGGTCGCGAAGACCCTAGCTTAATATCCGCCGGATAAAAGCTTTTGAATGGTAGGGATACCACGTATCTACCCTCTTCGTTCCTAGTGGTGGTCTTTACATATAGCTCTTCGCAGAATGCGTCCTCTTCTGTTTGAAGGTTTTTTCTAGGGATATCTTCTAGTTCCCAGAATTTACGCAGCTGACTATCTAACGCGATGTCTTCTCCCATTGAGATCGTTGTGGCAAAATAAGAGACATGTGCAGTGGAAGACGCCCCTGTGACGATCCACCCGAATACGGTCTCTTGTGACAAAAAGTTGTGGTTAAGTTACGTGTAATTTACCTGTAGTTTTTGGTAAGACGAACGCTGTTGTTTCTATAAAGAGGTTGAGGTCCCGATGTGAACCTAACACGAACGAACAGACTTTTGACGAGTTGTTTGAAACCTTTTGGTCCAAACTCGATATCACCGCATTTGCCTTCGAATAAGAAAGCTTGAAAAGTTTTCCAAGTCTTTCAGAAACAAACGATGCTTCTATTAAAGCGCGCTTCGTTATTCGAAGAAGCACATTATGTCTACTTTTTCACTTGGTGCACGAGTATTGACTTTTACAATCTTTCATTCCATGTCCCTTCGATAGACAGTTAATGCAGCAGTTATTTTTCTTTACCACACCGAACCTTTCATTAATGGGCAAGGACAAATATTTAATACAAAGACGCAAGGGTGCTCTGCTTATGGCACATTATGCATTGCGACGCGGAGACATTTGTGGATAACGATACCTTCTTTTGACTCCAAGAGTTGTGCGAGGGTACCGTTCTTTGTTCTTGAAGTGGTGTGGCAGATGAACTGGCACCTTGTATGTCCACTATTGATTCCAAAGTCCTGAATCGTTGAGTAAGAAACTTGTCCACCTGGTCCCACTCCGGAATTTCCGTTTTATTGAACAAACTCTGCTCCCATAAGCTGAGTGTTGCCACCGGTAATTTGCTGGAACATAACAAAGCTAAGATTGGGTCCCAATTCCCCACTTCGACGTCATGCATTGCTACGGCTGTGAGACACCCGTTAATATTCCAGTGCAATTCCTTCAGTGCTGATGCGTTTTCGGTCCGAATGACCGGAAGTGAAAACAGCACTTTTAGTTTGCTTTTTACTAGAACCCGCTTGTTTTTGTAGTTCGATTTTAACTTCGACCATGCTCTACTAACAATGTCCCTCGCTTCACCATTCGTTTTCTTTAAAAGATGGCATCAGTCTATTATTATTAATATAAATGGCGGTGAAAAGATCGCGAAAGGATGGCCATGACACATAATCCCCACGAAATACTTCAGTGTCGCATGGCGGTAGTTTCAAATTATTCGAACAGGCGGATTCATAGCCAGAGTTACCGGCGGAGGGTGTGATAGGGGGACTGCAATTTTCAATGTATTGGGTTATTCTAGTGACACACGCTAAATAATCTTTCCGAACAGTGCACTGTTTCGCTGTAACCGTTTCTACTTCATTATCATCTTTCAAGAATTCTAGGCATTTTTCATAGCCTTCTTTGGTTTTCGACCATGCCTCGGCTAATTCCTCTCTTAAAGCTTATAAGTAAATATTTGGATGTCCGGTTAAAGTCGTATCATCATATTGTGCATTGAATCCTGAACGAGGTAGTAAACGCAATTTATGAAAATACCAAAATAAATATCGAATATATAGTGGTTAGTTTTAATGTTATGCGTTCTCACAGAGTCAGCGTAAAAATTTCCTACTGGGTCACTTATCAAAATGCACCTTATGTGTGCATGTGTGTGTGCAAATTAACTAAGCTAGCGCCTCAGTACAGGTATTGCGACTCACTGTTGGTGACTGCAGTGACTGCTAAGACGAAGGTTCGCACAAAAGGAGAAGAAAAATAAACTAAGAGCGGCGCCAAGGTATATGTATATATGTAAAAAAATGTCTAATGTTTATGTGGGTGTTTACTGCCACTTACAACGACCGATTTGATTCAAGGTCTGAAACCGATTAAAATAACGTTCCGGTATCGGGTTTGCAGCGGGTTTGCGTTTCGGTTCCGGTTTCGTTCTTCAAAATTTATTTCGGTTTCGGTTACGTTTTCGTTCCGGTTCCGGTTTCCAAATAAAAATACAAAAAAATCAATTTTACTACTAAAATACTCAAGTACCTATGTAGCTTCGAAAAGGGTTTGAATTTTCTTAACTATTTTCCTCCGGCCATGATGGGATTTCTCCAATATAATAATAAATTTTATTAACGCTATGCATGGATGAAATTTCTGCAAAACAAATTTTTAAAATTAACTCTACTTTTTTTTAAAAAAATATTATAATGGAAGCTAAATGAAATGTATACATAAATCGTCAAAAACATTAAAATGAGTGGCGCTTTCTGAGGCAAGCCTGAACATTTCTTTTTCGGATATTGTAAATTTGTTTCGATCGCTTCATTCAACTATAGTCAAACTTCCTGTTTAGGCCATCAGCCTAAAACTCTAAGCGACCCACCCTAACACGTAACTTTTACTTTTCTTATGCACGCCTTCGCCCACTAACAATCTGCCTGCATGCACATGCATGAGTGTGTGTTAGTGGGCGAACGGACTTTCTTGTAGTTAAAGTGCCTTTCGTTCAGTTGCCCCTCAAAACCGCTTTCTGCGATTGAGGGTGCAACGCTTTTTAGAGGAAAAACCTCGGTCACTTATACTTTTGATATCAGCGGATACTGCAGCCATCAAGCCCAAGTAAGGTAATAATATTTCATACATATTTATGTACATAGACTAAGTTGGAAATATCAATTTAATAATTTACTAATGAAATTTGTGAATAAACCAATTGTTAAATAAGAATTTAATCTGCCCAATCTCTTGTTCTCTTCTTTATTTTCCTTGGTTTCCCATCGAGCGCAAAAACCCCTTGGGATCGGAGCTATCGAACGACCCAGGAGGTTTTTTCATGGTCCTATCTACGCCGGCAATAACCCATAAAATTGTTAAGAATCAGCGACCAAATCTACCAAAAAATTTAATATCCACGAGAAAGAATTGGCAACACAATTGGTGGTAAAATAATTGGTGATAAAATAGTCAGCCAGCATCACAGAGCATATTGCAAGTCACAACCACAAGGCGCACAAACAACAGTGAACATATAAACAACACAAACATCAAAAAGCTAAAAACAAGGCTAATACACTCGAGCAAACTTAACAACAAAAACAAAAAAAAGTAAGTGGTAATATTTCAATTTTTTTGCACAAAACATATACAAGTAGAGAGGAATATTATATAGTTTAAATACGGGTGTATTACACAATTTTTGTGCGCAAGTGTCCGGGAAGCAATAGTTGTTAGCATTGATCTCCGCGTTTCACGTTAAAATCAACTTAGTAAATATACTTCAACATAACCTCACTTTCACTGCATGGTGATCCACTTTGTATGAAACGAAGAAAACGCAGAAATCTGCACATTCACCATAACCCTCTTTCACATTTGAAGTGCACAAAAATAACAACCCTTAAAGGGATTCAATAATTCAGCAGATTCGCGGCAATATCCAAATTTGTGCAACATCATTTTGTTACCTACATATCAAGTAGCATATATACATTTTCTTTGCAACTTCCACAAGCACTTGTATCAGGGCTTAAATCAACACATAAATATACATATACATATACGTAGATATTACAACAAACAGCTGTGAGTTGGGTGTCGAGAGTGTCGCATAAAAAACTTTTTGATAAATAAATAAAATTAATAACAGAAAACAGTAGCGTGTTATTCCTTACGAAATCACCCTTTAGCTTGGGCATACCCCTTATCAACGTCCTACCTTAAGCACCTTCTAATAACAAAGGTAGATCCATTTATACCCTTAAACTCAACACTTCCACCATGTCGAAAACAATGGAAAATTACATCAGGATGGCTGATGAAGTCGTAGAGTTTGAATCTGACTTCAACAACACACCCGACTCCGATCATACAAAATATACGCTAGCTATCCAGCAAGAGGAGTTAAAGGCCAAGTGGAAAAAAGCAAAGACAGCCCATGATGAACTATTGGCCGGGGACACGTTAGAGGGAAAGCATATATCAGCTGTCAAGATAAAACACAAAAGTGCTTACGCAGTCTACTTGCGTTGCATGTCAGACATAGCAACGCGACAGGCCGCATTCAACAAGCCCGAACCTAAGCCCGAAGAGCAGCAGGAAAGGGATACAAACATCCGCCTACCCCCGTGTGACACAGATGTGTTCAAGGGAGATTACTTATCCTGGCCTACATTCAGAGATCGCTTTACAGCCATTTATGTTTTAAATAGGCGACTCACCCCGGTAGAAAGATTGTACCACTTGATACAAAAGACCCAGGGTGAGGCTAAAGAGATAGTGCAAAAGTGCCCACTCACAAACGAAGGGTTCGGTATAGCGTGGCAAAATCTGGTAGACAGATACGAAAATAAACGCATACTAGTGAATACTCAGCTGAAAACATTGTTCAGCTTAGAGGCGGTAGAAAAGGAATGCGGCACTTCGATTAAAAAGTTGCAGCGCGACATCAATAACTGTATCGCATCCTTAAAGACACATCAAATCGATGTGTCAAATTGGGATGCGATTATAACTTATTTGTGCTCAACGAAATTACCAAAGAGCACACTCGCCTTATGGGAGCAAACGGTTGAAAATAAAACCGAAATATCCAGGTGGGAAGATATGGATAAATTCTTACAGAACCGCTTCCAGACACTTGAGACAGTCTCTGGCATAACTGAGGATAGCTTAGAAACCAAAAACCCGAAAACCCATAATGGTAGGCAATCTACCGAAAACTCGCACAGAAAGCTAGGTGCTTTTCAGACAAGTGTAACCAAAGGTGCGTGCAAGATGTGTAAATCCACTGAGCACAAACTACAACATTGTTAACGGTTTCGCACACTGGCGGTTTCCGACAGAATCGCCTTCATAAAAAACAAAAAAGGGTGTATTAATTGCCTATCCACAGGACATACTGTGTCTAGGTGCCCAAGCTCCTACAATTGCGCCACCTGCCAACAAAGACACAATACGCTGCTACATATTCAGTCAACGAACAGCAACTAAAACGCAAACACCAACCCCACCAATAACTACCCTGGCCCACCAGCTCAAGCGCAACAGAGACGTACCTATTCCAATAACCAAATCAATGGACATAACCAAAGCAATGGACATAACCAAAGCAATGGAACCAAACACTTCAAGGCCTGCTTTACAAATACAAGTAAAGGGGTTCTACTAGGTACGGCTCGCATCAATATATTCCACAACAATACCAACTTCTCCGCGCGGGCACTTATAGATTCGGGGTCAGAATGTACTTTCATAACTGAAAGACTTAAGCGTCGCATAAACTTGCAATCTCAGCGGATGTCGGCTCACGTGTCAGGCATCACCAATCAAGTTTCAGCACAAGTAAAAGAGTTGTTTGTTTCTCCACAAAGGCCATCCACTTGGAAGCGACTACCGACCTAAGCGCCCGCTCATTCTTGACGGCTTTTGCCAGATTCGTCGCGCGACGAGGCTGCCCGAAGAACATGTATTCCGACAACGGAACCAATTTTGTCGGGGCATCAAGAGCCCTAAGGGCGGAGTTCAAAGCCTTCATGGCTGACTCACGCACCGAGACACTAAATATCTATGCCCAGCAAAATATAGCCTGGCATTTCATCCCTGCGTCTGCTCCTCATATGGGCGGGCTATGGGAAGCGGGGGTGAAAAGTTTTAAGTCCCACTTCAAAAAGGTAGCGTCTAACCTTAAATACACCTTTGAGGAGTTCTCGACCCTGCTCTGCAGGATAGAGTCATGCCTCAACTCCCGCCCCTTAACGCCCTCGTCAAATCAACCGTCCGATCTGGAACCATTAACCCCGGGCCACTTTTTGGTAGGAGGACACCTTTTAGCACCCCCGGAGCCAGACGCGGACGAAAACCCCGCATCGATTATCAATCGATGGCAGCGACTAAAGGCCCTACATCACACCTTTTGTCGACGATGGAAAACGGAGTACCTCGTCGAACTTCAAAAAAGGAATAAATGGCGCCATCCTAAAGCAAAATTGAAGTATGACGATCTAGTCGTTATAAGGGAAGACAACCTGCAACCCAATGAATGGAGGCTTGGACGCGTTATCAACCTCCATCCGGGATCGGATGGACGAGTACGAGTAGTGGATCTCATGACGGCGAAGGGTAAGGTCACAAGACCCCTCGTTAAACTCGTGCTACTCCCAGCCAGCGAAGAGGATCAGGGATCTAACTAGGCGTAGCCACAGCCATTCCCGAAACATACAAACTACCTTTCCCTTTTTCCCAAACATAAACTCAGAAACCTACACCTACAGTCCATTGCACCCTATAACATATTTACCCCCATTCGTCATCCCAAGAACCAATTAAATTTTCGAACCTACAGTCCACAGCTCTAAGTCAGGAACCCGCAACAGATACCATCCCATAGCAAGTTTATCAATACACAAAAACCCATGTCAGAAGTAACGATCAAGGGTTTGTCATTAAAGCATATAAGGTTACAAAACGTATAAATTTGTACATTTATCACCAAGTATGTTTTATACGCCCGAAACAGATTTATACAGGAATTTCTGTCAAACAAGAACCTTTATGTGGAAACTCATAAGAGGTGTTTTTTTATTCCGAAGCTTCAGGCATTCAAAAAAAATACAACAGGTAAAAATACGAAGTGTTTCATGAAACTCAGAGGAATAAGCGCCGCTTAGCTAAGCACCTTAAATTATAGGTGATTAGAATTTCACTCGGTTGTTAAAGTTTGTTTTTTGCGCTTCCATTAAAAATTTTTCTTGACATAATAAATAGTACCCCAACAAGCACTGTAAGCGTAAAGTATCGGTATAAAAGGTCCACTGAAACAATTTATAACAACTACTTTCATAATTATACAAGATTCCCAACAAAGAAAGTAAACGTAAAATTACCTTGCCTAAATCAAATAAATGTAAGCTTACAAAATATTTCAGACGAAGGCTTTTATAAATGTTTTCTAAACCCTTTTGTTCTTTTTCCCAAGCGCACATCTACTCCTATCCAACTCTCCCAAGACGTTTTGTCTGATATGCTTCAACAATTAAAAGGAATGTTATCTAAATAAGGATTGTCTTTCATTTACTGTTTCACGAGATATTTAGCTTTAAATGGATCAATTCCTCTCAAAGCACTGGTAATGGCAGAATCAGGATCACTAATATAATACCATTTTAGACACCTTTCTGCACTCATATTTGAAGGCAGGGCGGGTCAAATTGAAGGTGCCACCAGAGAGCTGACCCTTATAGTTGAATCATGGATTCAAGACTAAAAATTTAAAGTCAGTCTTTCCATGTGTTTTCACAGCCATTGAATGCTAAAGTTTGGACACTCATATCAGAAACATTACGAGGAAAAAGAAAAAAAAAAAAAAAACATGGTAACTGCGGATTAGGCCCTTTTTGGGGGAATTATTATATTGTCACATCACAAGAAAATTAAATTTAACTCACATACCCAAAATACATGCTATGAATAATAAATTTTCTGGTAACATCTCAAATCTAGGCTGTAGGAAGAGTGTACTAAGCGCGATCACCTGTAAAAATAAAAAATTTGGTTATCTATATAACTTCGTAACAATCAATGTACCTGCAAGAGTTCAGATGCCCCTGTAAATCCTCTATGACAACCAGTACATACGATGTTTACGATGGATGAGTTGTGGACATATTCATGAACACCAGGGTATGCGCTAACTGCCGCGTTTAATGCTGGTGCTGTCAATCAATGGGAACTTGTCGTACCGTAGGAAGACGTTTGTTGAGGTTATGATAGAGTGATGAAACGAGCGCCTCGAAACGGGCCACACTCACTCCACTCCGCGGTCCTAATGTATTTGAACCATTTGAGCGAAATGCTTCGCTTACATACCAAATATCAACCGAATGTAAGTGCGGAACCTTGTACGAAACGTCATTTATATGCGGTGCGATAATACGCAAAACGTATCGAATTGAATGTTGGCAAAGGTAAAGCTTGAAGTATAGCAATCCAGTTCCATGTTGAAAAAATAGGTCAAGATTGTCGTTTCAGGTAGGAAAAACTACTTCATAACGTTTAAATAGCTTGTTGCATTAATTGCAGTATGTTGCGGAAGTACTTTCTGCTAAATCTCGTCCGCCAAATGTTTTCACTGCCGCACACGCAACCATTTCCAGATCCACCGTCTCACCGCTGCAATTTAATTTGAATCCCTAAGGCCCATTTCGGCATCAAGTATGAGCACATCAGCCGTAGGCACATCTATAGGTTCGACTTCGGCAATCAATTGCATCGTACATCGTCCAGCCGGTGCGGAAGCGCATAGGCAATGCTTCGCATTTGAGCAAGGTATTTAGTGAGCTCTGATAAAGTTTTTTACTTGCTCTTAAGCAATTGCAAAGAAATTCTCTTATATATGTTGACCATGCAGTTGTGGTAAGTGCAGCTTCGCATCTGGGAGGGTAGTTGTAGTATGCACCTCAATGCCATGTCCCTTCAGTTCGCATACTGATCCGCTGCGCGCCTTTCCATAGTACCAAATGATTCCTAAAATATTTGTTTGTCTAAATTGCGTTAAATCATTTGTACTTTCATTGCATACCTTTCCGACATAACTATCATATGGGGTTGGTGCAATCCTTTTAGCTTCATCTGCTGCGTCAACTTTTACGTGATCTGGTTTTTTTTGATAATTTATCTTCACAAGTACCAGCGAATTTCTCCGGCAGCTTACAAATGCGCGTGCCCTTCGTAATAGCAAATATTTTCTGTGATTTCATGCGCGCCTCGGTATCCGATAAAGTTGGATTGAGTTATTTGAGCAAACCATTCCTGAAATGAACCCTCGCGCGCCTCTTTGCTGCCCAATTTCATAATCCTCAAAAGGTAAATAAAATTGGATTTCATGCATGTTTTTTGCATGTTGTACAAGGCAGCGACGCAATTGTTTCTGCTTACATATGTAAGCGTGTTCCCCATCTATGAGTTCCGTCCTCACCTGAAAAGAAAAGAAAGAATAGGAATTTTAGTTGTGTGTAGAAAAAATACAACTAACGAGTACCTCGTTTTTTTTTCTCAATGACAGGAAATTCATTGAAGTGTAACTACACAATACACAAGTACGATAACACAATCCACATTTACAATAAAAAATTCCATATGTACTTGGCATATGGTGTTGCCAGATACTAAGGCGGCGCAAAATCGGGAAAAACGCGATCAGATTTTTTTTCTCGTCTGCTTTAGGCCGTGCGTTCCGGAATTGAACAAAACTTATTAAAATGTTCATCAAAGTTGACTTAACCCTTTTATGGCGAAAAAGGGGAACTTAGAACCTAAAATAAACTACATCCTCCAAAATACCCTACAACCACCCAAGCCAATTAACAATCGATTTCGTATAATGTTAAGGTACAATTTATTTAGTTTTCATATTTACAAGGCCAAATAGCATATTTATGGGCGGAAACTGATCGTCAGTGTTAGCGACGTATACGGGCGGAATGCATCACCCGATGCCCCCCCCCCCCCCCCCCCCGAGGACGGCGGCAGGCCCAGGAGCCGTCGTTTCTCACAAGTTGGGCACGCCTTTATGCCCAACGGGAACCGCCGCCGGATCTCGGGGTGAGTGTAGAACTCTATGAAGTAGTTCTTGAGGATCCGCCCCTGGATGAGTCTATCGCTGGAAAAATCCAGCCGCAGCGCGTCCCGTATACCCGCTACGATCTCTGGCACCACCGGGGTGCAAAAGGTCATAGCCTGAAAACGGGCAAACGTCACGGGACAGCGAGACTCGTCCAGATGGAACGGATCCCGCAGAAAAACCCCCCATTCGGGGAAGGATGGATCTCCTGACGGACACGTGCGGCGCTGCCTTCCCGATACACGCATCGTCGGGAGTGTCGTCCTATCCTTATTTTTCGGGTCAACTCTGCGATCCGGCATTGCAACCTACAAAAAACCAAACAAAAGAAATATCATGTAAAACTGGTAATAAATATTGCAATTTAACAAAAACTTACCAGGGTCCTTTTTGGCATGTTCGGCATCTTCGCGTGTTGTCTTAAAATGATTAAGTAGCAACATGACCAAATAGGTTCCACAAAAATAACCCACATGCGCCATCTGTAGGTAAAATACTGACAACCGGCCAAAAGCTTACCGCGTGGCTACACATAAAGCCAAATCTGTCAGATCGCACACGAAGCGCACCGTCATAGAGCATTAGATGCCATTTCAAATTAATCGGGGGGACAAATAAAAATAAATAAAAGATAATTTACGTCAAACCTACGTCATATATTGAATTTACTTGGGAATATTTCCTAAAAGGCGTCTTCTCACCACCCAACTCCCCCAAGCTGCATGAAATTCCCTAGAATTCCAAGCACTAACCAATGGACTTTTCGCCCCTTTTTCAGGTTCATCATGACCCGATTCACGGCCTTACGCAGGAGGGCGGAACGCATGGGCCAGCGGTACCCACAACCGTGCCATCTATGCGACGGTCGGCATCCGATCCGGATTTGCCCGGTCTACCGAGCCAAGTCGCCTGAAGAGAGGCAAAGGGAAGCCGCGTTGGGACGGTATTGTGGGAATTGCCTGTCCGTGGCCCACCGTACCGATACCTGTACAAGCAACGGGCGTTGCCACCGCTGCAACGGAAATCACCACACGACGCTACACCAAAGTTTCGATGATCCCATGGAGGTCGATACTAGACCATGGAGCGTGCAAGTCGCAAGCGACGAAGAGCACTTGCTGTCCCTCAACGCTTCAGAGATAGAAGAAGGAGAAATCACCGACACCGGAGCGGAATCTCGGCCTTTCCGCCCGGTCACGCCTCGGGGAGCGGAATCCAGGACTTTCTAGGAATCTAGGACTTTCCGCCCATCCAGCGAGCGTTCACGACACCAGACTACGAACAGACACCGCCCAGCGACCACACACCGCCGACGGCATGGAGCACAGTTGAGATCTGTCCGCCCACGTACGCAACGTCGACGCGACCAACGACCGGAAACTCGGGACTCACACCTCCGGCAAGGGCACGAACTAACCCATATCGCCAACCACAGCCGAGTGGAGATGCGGCCTCGACCACTCTCAGCAGGCTTTCGAACAGGACAGCTCCTACATGAAACGGTATCGCTGCGGCCATGTGCATCAATATTTCCGACCGCAGTAGTGAAAATAGAGGCACGGGGACGACTCCATCTGGTACGTGCACTAGTGGACGCATGTGCACCAACATCGACGATCTCGAGAGATTTGGCACGAGAGCTCCAGTTAGAAGAAGATAGGTTTGGGACACAGCGAGGCTGTCTCCTGAGAATCCGGAGCAAGCACGGGCAAATAAAACGGCTGGCGATCCACGCAATGATTATTCATAATTACGCCCGGGTAAGCCCCACTACTAACGTCGACCCATCCGTCGCGGCGCCCTACGTGCACATGCGGTTAGCAGACCCTTCCTTTTTTATATCCTCGCCGATACGACTCGTGTTGGGGGCCGACATATATCCGGACCTAATATTACGGGGAACACTGCCCTCGACGTTCGGACCCCTTATCGCGCAGAGCAGCATCTTCGGATGGCTCATGTCCGGGGCCTGCCGTCCCTTAATTCAACAAACACTAAAACAACCACTTATTACACATATATTAGTACATGAGGTGCAAAAAATTGAAATATTAACCACGTACTGTTTCCTAATTTTCTCGCTCTTTTCTTTATCACAGCGCCAAGAAACAAGACGGGAACAGAGGCGTCCGCCACTCCTCTTTGTGCCGCATCGTATCGCCGCAGTGCAACCATCTGCTAGTGTGGACCAATCATATTTTTTAGTTTTAAACCATTATCCCAACTGGGCATGAGGGCCGCAGTATCTCATGGAGGTTGCTTACAGCAAGGGGGCCGGCATGTTTAGGCCATCAGCCTAAAACTCTAAGCGACCCACCCTAACACGTAACTTTTACTTTTCTTATGCACGCCTTCGCCCACTAACAATCTGCCTGCATGCGCATGCATGAGTGTGTGTTAGTGGGCGAACGGACTTTCTTGTAGTTAAAGTGCCTTTCGTTCAGTTGCCCCTCAAAACCGCTTTCTGCGATTGAGGGTGCAACGCTTTTTAGAGGAAAAACCTCGGTCACTTATACTTTTGATATCAGCGGATACTGCAGCCAGCAAGCCCAAGTAAGGTAATAATATTTCATACATATTTATGTACATAGACTAAGTTGGAAATATCAATTTAATAATTTACTAATGAAATTTGTGAATAAACCAATTGTTAAATAAGAATTTAATCTGCCCAATCTCTTGTTCTCTTCTTTATTTTCCTTGGTTTCCCATCGAGCGCAATAACCCCTTGGGACGGAGCTATCGAACGACCCAGGAGGTTTTTTCACTTCCTCTTTCAGAATTTGTATACTGAGGTCAAAACATGTCTTTTGTAACCTTGCTCGACAATCTTCCATGAAAGTTTTCAGGGTACCTGTTTGTAAAAGAAAATACCTATGTGCCCACTAAAAGAAGTTAGACATTAAAAAAATTAAAAACCTTTTGGAACCGGTTCCGACTTTTGAAGGTTTCGGTTTCGTTCTTTTCTAGATCAAAATAACGGTTACGGTTGCGGTTTTGAAAAATGAATCGATTTTAATCAGTTACGGTTACGGTTTCGGCTTCGGTTTCAGTCCTTGATTTGATTTAACAAAAAACAAGTAAGGAAAGCTGTCTTCGGCTGTGCCGAAGGCTATATACCTTTCATGAATAAGCGTCACGATTTTCACTGTTCGATCCTCAGTACAGCCTGTTTCAATTTAACTATATTTACTATACACATTACACATCTTTGTTATAATTTAAAAAAACTTACAAAATAATAGGATCCGAGTTATCGGAACAATCGATTGTATGGAGGCTATATATTATACGTGTTCAATTGTACTGACTTACACTATACACATTACATATGTAGAAAGTACTAAAGGTGCAATATTTTACGTTCCTAACTTTTTAAATGCGGAAGTATTGGCCAAGAAACCTTATATCGGAACAACCGGTTGTATGGGGCTATATGTTATATTTACCCGATCTTCTTGATTTTCCTCTACACACTACATAAATTGAAAGTACTCAAGTTGCAATATTTTACGTTCCTAACTTTTTAAATGCGGAAGTATTGGCCAAAAAACCTTATATCTGAACAATCGGTTGTATGGGGGCTATATGTTACATTTGCCCGATCTTGTTGATTTTCACTATATACACTACATAAATAGAAAGTACTCGAGTTGCAAAATTTTACGTTCCTAACTTTTTAATTGCAGAAGTTTTGGCCAAAAAACCTTATATCTGAACAATCGGTTGTATGGGGGCTATATGTTACATTTGCCCGATCTTTTTGATTTTCACTATATACACTACATAAATAGAAAGTACGCGAGATGCAAAATTTTACGTTCCTAACTTTTTAATTGCAGAAGTTTTGGCCAAAAAACCTTATATCTGAACAATCGGTTGTATGGGGCTATATGTTACATTTGTCCGATCTTGTTGATTTTCACTATATACATATACTACGTAAATAGAAAGTACTCGAGTTGCAAAATTTTACGTTCCTAACTTTTTAATTGCAGAAGTTTTGGTCAAAAAACCTTATATCTGAACAATCGGTTGTATGGGGGCTATATGTTACATTTGCCCGATCTTGTTGATTTTCACTATATACACTACATAAATAGAAAGTACTCGAGTTGCAAAAGTTTACGTTCCTAACTTTTTAATTGCAGAAGTTTTGGTCAAAAAACCTTATATCTGAACAATCGGTTGTATGGGGGCTATATGTTACATTTTCCCGATCTCGTTGGTTTTCACTATATACACTACATAAATAAAAAGTACTCGAGGTGCAAAATTTTACGTTCCAAAATTTTTAATTGCGGAAGTTTTGGCCAAAGAACCTTATATCTGAACAATCGGTTGTATGGGGGCTATATGTTATACTGGTCCGATCTTGTCAGTTCCGACAAATGATTCCTATATTACAAAATGGTGGTCACATACAAAATTTCAGCCAGATATCTCAAAAATTGATGGACTAGTTTGCGTTCAAACAGACAGACGGACAGACGGACATGGCTAAATCAACTCAGCTTGTCATCCTGATCATTTCGGTATACTTATTGATGGGTCCATCTCTTCTTCTTCTCATACTTACAAACATCGGACCAAAGTTATAATACCATTTCATGTTTATGAAAGGTAAAAAAAAACAATATTGTGTGTTCAAAAAATGTAAATAAACGAGAGAGACAAAAAACACAAGCGCGTGGACTGTGAAAGGCTTAAAACCACACAAATTTGTTTATATTTTTTAATTAATTGAAGTGCCGTGAAAAATATTTCCTGCAGGAGGCAATAATTTCCGATTCGTGAGTTCTCAATTTCACGATTCAATAACCGACGGGAATATTGGTGTGAGCGGCTGGAAATTTACAAAAGTATGCGTGCATATCGAATTATTAAATTAAGTTTATTTAACTTGAAACGAACCGCGTAGGTATTTAAAAAAATCCAAGTTAAAAAAATAAACACGACTAAGTAAGTTTTCACTTTCACTCACATTTTTAGCTCAACAATTAAAATAAATTAATTACTAGGTAGACCCGTGCGCGCCTTGCGCAAAAAAAAAAAAACAAATGGTTTGAAATCTTTTACTTACGTCATACAAACTTATGTAAAATTTTCGGAAATTTGATAAAAAGCAATAAATTTTTTCAATAAATATGACCCAGTGGCCACATGTATTTTTTTACAAAACTTCCTTAAATACAATATTTGACGTAAAAATAAAATCATTTGTAATTTTTTGTTTGAATGTCGCTTGGGCTGAAAAAGTTATATCTTGGAATCGCCTGACTCTAGAAAATGCCACATACAACTGTCCGTGTGAAAACACTGGGCTAGGTAGGTAAATACAAACCGGCTTTATCAAATGTTTGGCCTTGACATTACGATCGCATTTTTCTTCAAAATTAGTTTATGTGTATAATACTCGGCAGTATTAGTTTCATATTTTCGACTGTATCACAACTTAGATAAACTTTACTATCCCCGGGTAATAATTTTGATACTATACACTCATTAAAAGTTGCTTATAAAAAATAACACTCGTCCGGTCCAACACAGGTTTCGCCATCAGCAGCATTTCTGCGCAGAACCCTTTTTTGGACATTTTTAGGGACGGCCTAATGTGATTACAACAACCACATGAAAACTTGCAACTTTGATTGCAAATAATCCCTAAAGGAAACAAATACCCAACCATTTCGAAATTACATTGGCAGACGGAAAATCCCCGAAAAAGGGCGATATCCCCGATTCTGGCAACACCGCTCTGAAGTCTGATGAATGTCAGTCACAATAGCGTAGCGGTACAAATTGATTTTTTTGTCAATTCACATGGTTTATTTAAACAAATTAATTTTTATAAAATACGCTTAAACAAAAGCAATCCGCTAATTAATATATCGATGGTGTAGTGCACAATTATGTTAAGTGACAAATTTGAAATTTTTCAGGAGAGCATATTTTGTCTTTCAGAGCCTGTAGCTTGCGAATGTTAACAATTTTTTCGATTTTTTTGATGCTGAACGATGAGTTGGTTTATTCTGAATCCAACAGTAGTAAAATAATCTTGACAGGTCCGGCAATGGTATTATAACAACGTTTCTTTTAACTTGCTTTCGTGCTTTTCATTAACAATTGGTAGGAAAGTAGTGGATAAGTTCCAGAAATATTGGGACACGCACATCTCATTGTTCCTGATGGCATATCGCTCGGCAATACATGAAACAACGGGTCAGACTCCGGCAAAAGTAATTTTTGGGAATGATCTTCGGTTGCCAGCTGACTTGAAGTTTGGGATAAATGCTGATGAAGGAATAAATGCCAGGAAATCTACTAGCATCTTGGAAGAAGAAATGAGAGAAATAAACGAACTTGTAAGACAACGGACGAAGATCATGAGTGATAAGATGAAAGCCAGATACGACAAAGCCATCAACTCGGAAGGTTTTAAAGAAGGAGATTTAGTGCTGTTATACAACCCACAACGAAAGAAAGGTTTGTCCCCAAAACTGCAATCTAACTGGGAAGGCCAATATAAAGTCATAAAGCGGATAAATGACGTTGTCTACCGCATACAAACTCTTGGAAGACCACGAAACAAAATGAAGGTGGTTCAGCTGGAGAGGCTAGCAACTTTTGGATCGGGAAATGTGCCTGATCGGAACGATCAGGCTTAGGTGGAGGGCACTGTGGCGAATGCTCTCAAGAATCGCTCATCTCCCAACTCTAGCGTATTTCCACCACTAGCGTCACTACGACAACTATAGCTGTTTAGGTACATGACGCGAGAACGAGAGAGTGCGAATGTGACACAAAGAGGAGATGACGATAGATAAACGTTTCGAGAACACTGTTGCACGAATAACCCAGAAATGTGTAGACATTATGAGGTTATGTCTGCTAGGGTATATAAACCGTGCAAATACAACGCACTTCAATCAGTTTATTTTGAAGTGTTGTACAGTGAATTACTGAACAGTGAATTAACCCGCAATATTGTACTACGGTTGTTAGTAGTGAATAAAGCGTACTATTTATTAAGCAGAATCTGATTGTTTTATTTAACGCACAGTGATCGAACTCAGGGAAAATAATCGAGGAATCATCGAATTCGTCACAATAGTTTTAAGAGTGAACATACTACATATATTAAAAAATGTTATTACAGTTAATTACGAACCAACGAATTAGTTTTCCTTTATTTATAAGGACCCAGGTCCGATACCAATTCGGATCGGGATCCATGGTATTTGTGTGCAGAACACCTTTCCGAGTTGCTAATAAAAAAAATAACACTCGTCCGGTCCAACACAGGTTGCGCCATCCGCACCATTTCTGCGCAGAACCCTTTTTTGGACATTTTTAGGGACGGCCTAATGTGATTACAACAACCACATGAAAACTTGCAACTTTGATTGCAAATAATCCCTAAAGGAAACAAATACCCAACCATTTCTAAATTACATTGGCAGACGGAAAATCCCCGAAAAAGGGCGATATCCCCGATTCTGGCAACACCGCTCTGAAGTCTGATGAATGTCAGTCACAATAGCGTAGCGGTACAAATTCATTTTTTTGTCAATTCACAATGGTTTATTTAAACAAATTAATTTTTATAAAATACGCTTAAACAAAAGCAATCCGCTAATTAATATATCGATGGTGTAGTGCACAATTATGTTAAGTGACAAATTTGAAATTTTTCAGGAGAGCATATTTTGTCTTTCAGAGCCTGTAGCTTGCGAATGTTAACAATTTTTTCGATTTTTTTGATGCTGAACGATGAGTTGGTTTATTCTGAATCCAACAGTAGTAAAATAATCTTGACAGGTACGGCAATGGTATTATAACAACGTTTCTTTTAACTTGCTTTCGTGCTTTTCTTTAACAATTGGTAGGAAAGTAGTGGATAAGTTCCAGAAAGATTGGGACACGCACATCTCATTGTTCCTGATGGCATATCGCTCGGCAATACATGAAACAACGGGTCAGACTCCGGCAAAAGTAATTTTTGGGAATGATCTTCGGTTGCCAGCTGACTTGAAGCATCTTGGAAGAAGAAATGAGAGAAATAAACGAACTTGTAAGACAACGGACGAAGATCATGAGTGATAAGATGAAAGCCAGATACGACAAAGCCATCAACTCGGGAGGTTTTAAAGAAGGAGATTTAGTGCTGTTATACAACCCACAACGAAAGAAAGGTTTGTCCCCAAAACTGCAATCTAACTGGGAAGGCCAATATAAAGTCATAAAGCGGATAAATGACGTTGTCTACCGCATACAAACTCTTGGAAGACCACGAAACAAAATGAAGGTGGTTCAGCTGGAGAGGCTAGCAACTTTTGGATCGGGAAATGTGCCTGATCGGGACGATCAGGCTTAGGTGGAGGGCAGTGTGGCGAATGCTCTCAAGAATCGCTCATCTCCCAACTCTAGCGTATTTCCACCACTAGCGTCACTACGACAACTATAGCTGTTTAGGTACATGACGCGAGAACGAGATAGTGCGAATGTGACACAAAGAGGAGATGACGATAGATAAACGTTTCGAGAACACTGTTGCACGAATAACCCAGAAATGTGTAGACATTTCTAGGTTATGAAGCTGCTGTCTGCTAGGGTATATAAACGGTGCAAATACAACGCACTTCAATCAGTTTATTTTGAAGTGTTGTACAGTGAATTACTGAACAGTGAATTAACCCGCAATATTGTACTACGGTTGTTAGTAGTGAATAAAGCGTACTATTTATTAAGCAGAATCTGATTGTTTTATTTAACGCACAGTGATCGAACTCAGGGAAAATAATCGAGGAATCATCGAATTCGTCACAATAGTTTTAAGAGTGAACATACTACATATATTAAAAAATGTTATTACAGTTAATTACGAACCAACGAATTAGTTTTCCTTTATTTATAAATTCGTATTTGATGATGGCAAGTTGTCAATGAAGTCTTTACAATCTTGGGGAATTACGCCTTTTGAGAGTAAGAATGAAAGATCATCCTTTTTGGCTCTTGAAATGGGGTTTGCTTTCGTATATTTCAATTTTAAATTAACTGAGCTCCAGCTAAATACATCGAGTCCCCTAACTTGTTTCTTTCTTTGATTTACGTTTATTTCCATAAAGCTATCCTCTGACAAATCGTACTTGTATTGGATTATTCTAACTTTTGAAATCTAATCCATTTAATTTTCAGCCATTTCACTCTCTCATTTTGCGTGTTTAAAGTTGTATTGTTAAAAACTTGTTGCTGCTACATATTAAAATCGTAAGTCATTAAATTGCATTAGTGTCACATTATACGGTTTGGGATTTCTTCTCGAAGTCGAAATCAGTAAGGCCCATTCTCTTGTTGTAAATATTTTTTTATTTTTACTTGCGCGCTTAATTGTTGCGTGAATTGAATCTGCTTCCATATACTTTACATCGATTATTTCAACAGGGGTACAATTAACTATGTAAAGCATGGCAGCTGCAAAAAAGTTATTTCGGTTTTGGCCACCACATGTGTCGGAATATGTCGTAACGTGCCTGACGGTTGCAGGAAGAGAAGTTAGGTATTTAAACAATCATGTAGCTATTTCAGAGCTCCCCTTACTTCCAGCGCACTCATCCCAAACAAAGCACTCGCCATTGCTGCTATGTGCCTCAAAAATGGTAAAATTATACACATTTAGTTTCCTCCTATAGTAAATTTGGTTATAACTACTAAACGGTATAGAGAGAATTGCTTGCAAGTCGAAAGAAATCGACCTAAAGGTAGTTCCTTTGTCATCCTTAGATCTTTGTTTATCGGATGCTTTCATATCCATTGCATCTTTCTATCTTTTTTATGCTCCTCCCATTGCTTTTTTAATGGAGCTTTATCAGTGGAATTTTTGTATACATTGCATATTGTGCATTGGTCTTTTTTTGGTTTATAGAACGAATAGTGACTAAAGCTGGAATTATTGGTGATGTTTGTCGTAACGCTGTAGTCGTATCCAATCAGCTGATTCGACCAACCTTATGGGATTTAATGCAATCGATTATTGGTGCCATATCGTAACGCTAAGGTCGTAACCGGATCGTAGCCAACCAATTGGTTTTTTGTTTTCCGCGGTAACGATAAACAGCTGATTACCTTTTTGCTTATTGCTTACAAGTTTTTGCAGTCAATCAGCTGTTTACGGTTACCGCACCAATAATCGATAAAAATGTATCGCATAGGGTTGCGTTAGGGATACGACTACAGCGTTACGACAAACATCACCAATAATTCCAGCTTAAAGTGGTCATTAAAAATCTTTCTATACATAAACTTGCTTACGGGAGGTTTGTCGTGATTTGCGCAAGTCTGTACATTATGTATAAATTGAGATCACAATCTAAATAAACTTTATTTGAATCTTTTCTACAGTAATGCGACTCTACGACGGGAAACGATTCAATATGCCTTTTAACAAACTCTACGCTTTCCTCTGGAGTTGCATTATGAGGACGAAGTTTTTTTGTTTTGACACGACCAGCATATGGTCCTCCAAGCCCGACATCCTTCGCTAAAGATAGAATACGTTGGCGGCTTATAGCGAGATTGCTACAAAGGAACCTCAAACAAACACGTTTTTTCTCACCAAGTGTATCACGAAATATATTACCCAGGACGTGGAACGATATTTTTTAAATTCACTTTCCGTGCGTCGGCGAACTGGGAAGTTTTGAATGAACGAACTTAGGTATAGGTTTTGCTTTTCGACGCTTCCTAGATCCCAATATTCCTTACATAATTTCTTCTGAAATTCGTAGTCGAAACGCGCGCTACACCTGTACCTAATTCATAGGAAAGACCTCTGTGTCATTACCGAGAGTTTATTTGGCATACACAATGGATATTACACATACCTGCATTTGGAACAGTCCACCCTCTTAGCTGATTTCTCCTTCCTTTGAATTCCTTTCCTACCTACATACCGCTGTCCCAGAGCGAACTTTCTTTTCGCCACATCCACAATACTGGATTCGCCTTATTTCTTTTCCGAGCGTTATCCAGATTGTCAGGAATATTATTAGTATTTTCGTCTCCGTTTTCCGAATCGGTATCGGAATACGGTACAATTTTTATTTGAAACATATTTGAAACAGAATATTACCCCCTACGTTAAGAAATCGAAAAACTAATAAAAAACTAAATGACATACACTTTTCACCATATGATAGAAGTATCTTTGAAACCCCGCGAAAAGTTGGTCACTGCTGTACAAAACATAGAAAAATTCATAAAAATACCTCATTAGCACCATCCTGCCGAGACGGAAACAAAGTGTGTATGGTCGTGTTTCAACTTGAGATAACAGCGCCACCTAACGATTTAAAATAAATATTCTGAAGGGATTTTCAGCAAATTACTAAACAAAGCACTTTAAAAAAAATTTTTTTTTTGGTGATTTTTCGGTACATTTCCACTCAAAGGGTTAAAGATATATATATATTAAAGAAAAGCCACCTTTGTATTGTTGTGTCTCAATAAGACGGACCGAGTAAAAATGCGCGCGTTCTGCTAGGCGATAGTTAACGAGTGATTTATTCATTTTACATTTTCTTACTTCTAAGTTACAGTTGACATGACTAAGATAAATGAGATGCTCAGAGAGTGATTAGATAATTGATGTAGATAATTCATAGTTATACCCAACACTCTCCCCCTTAAGTTAATAAAAAAAATATATAGATAAGATGGATAATGATATTACAAAAATGTTATGACAATATCATAGAATGGCGTAAGTTAAATATGTTTCTTTTGTAATGTAAATTACCTTTTTATATTTTTTTTTTTTTTTTATATTTAACGATGAACAAATTGTGTGCGTGTGAATGGGATATATATGTATATGCATATCACATATTTTACAAAAGATAGAATTCAAAGAAAAGATTTTTTTTTTTTTTATTATAATTTTACAATTTTTCCACCAACTCGTGGTCTTAATACCCGAGTATTTTGCAAATTAGATTTATCAGACACAATACCTGAGTTTGATGCGTTGTCATTGATAGAAGATGAGCAATTGTTCTCGACACCGTCTGCACCGTGTGCACCTTCTGCATTGCCAGTGATAACTTTTCTTCCTCTTATTTGATCCAAATGACGCTTGATTTCTCTATTGCTTCCGCTAATGATGCAAGAGTACGTACGCGATCCCAACTGTTTTTTAATTACAGCTGGAGACCAACTTGCGTTATTTGGATTAGTGTAGTCACGTATGAGAACTTTTTGCCCTTCATAAAATTCGACATTTCTTCTATGTTTGTCTTTATCAACGCTCTTTGCTTGACTTTCTAAGATTTTCGATTTTGTTAGCGGTGGTCTAAGTGAATTGAATCGAGTTTTTACTGATCGCCCTAAGAAAACTTTTGCTGGTGACCCGCCCGTAGAACAATGCTTTGTACTTCGTTAATCAAATAGAAATTCATTGATAATGTTATCCATGCTTTTACCGTTTTGCGCCTTTATGTTAGCAAAAATTGACTTTTTTACTGTTTTAACAAAATTTTCTGCCTGACCATTCGTCGAGGGATGTCCAGGAGCAGTCAAAACGTGCCTAATACCAAGATGTTTTAAAAACATTTTGAATTCCTCCGACGTGAATTGTCTGCCATTGTCACTAACTATAGTGTCTACTAAACCATAACGACAGAAAAGTTCTTTTAATTTTCGAATTGTAAAAGCAGATGTAATTTCTTTCGTCTTGAAGACCTCAACCCATTTTGAATACGAGTCAACCACAATAAATAATTGGAAATCCTTAATCGGGCCTGCAAAGTCGATGTGTACGCGACTCCAGATTGTATTAGTTGGTTTCCAGGGAATCAAAGCACATTTTTCTGGACTAGGCAGCAACATTTGACAAGCTCCGCAACTTGCCACCATTTGATCAATGTCCCTGTCAATGCCTGGCCACCATACATAAGACCGCGCTATTGCCTTTGTTTTTACTATTCCGAAATGTGAACAGTGCAACTGTTCAAGAACCCGATGACGCAGTTTTTTTGGAACAACTGTTCGATATCCCCACAGTATACAATCATGTTCGACCGTTAGTTCTTGCGCTTTGTTTCGGAAAGCCATAAAATCATCTCCCCGTAAGTTACAAACGATCCCCTTTTGGATTGCATCACTTACTTTGGACAGGGTGGGGTCGCGTCTCGTTTCGCGAGCAATGTCTTTAAAATTTAAATTGAGATAGTTTTCCTTCTCTATATAATTTCTTCATGCTCTTCAATCATCACTGATTGTGGCATTCTAGACAAGCTGTCAGCATGATTTAAATTACCCTTTACATACTCCACATTATAGTCGAAACCTGACAGTATTAGAGCCCAGCGTTGCATACGCGCAGATGCCATAACAGGCAAGCCTTTTCTTTCACTAAAAATTGATAACAGGGGCTTGTGGTCAGTTTTTAAATGTAAATCTATTGCCCAACAAATACTGTTTAAGTTTCACTACACTGTACACTATAGCTAGGGCCTCCTTCTCAAGGGTGCAAAAAGAAAAGAAGGTCCTGAATGTTCTTATTTATACCATCAAAATTTAACACGCTTTTATTATTAATAAAATTAGGAATATGATATATACTGGAAGATTTAATAATTTAGGTGTAAAGTTTTAATGTTAGAAATATATAATTATGTACAATATGGAATTATTTTGTGGCAGACGAAGAAGCCAAATTATCTCTAAAGGTTACAATGAACTTATAAAGTGTTATATTCCTTTACAGTCAATTTATTTTTCACCTGAGATGATAGTTTCACCTGACGGCTGTCTGTTATCAAATCTTGCAAGCTGTTATCAAAATCAGCAGAGCCAACTTTTTATGCATAATTGCTCAAAAGAGTGAAGAAATTAGCCGAATGTTGCATTCTTCAGCGCCATCTGCATATCAATATATAATGCTCAGTGCCATCTGCATATCAATAGACAATGCTCATAAGAGTGAAGGAATTCACCGCGTGGTAAGTAAAGGTACTTTTGGAATACACCACGCGGCGAATTCCAATCTTCTTTCTATGGCAATAGGGAAAAACGACTAAACTTGGGTGATGATTGGATTTTTGCAAATAAAGCAATATTTTAGATTTTTTTTTGTAAAATGCATTGTCAGTAAAACCTGATCGATGGTGAAAATTTCAAAACCCCAGCTCAACGGGGAGTTAGCTCAAAATCGAAAGCAAAATCTCTGTAAATTAAATTTTTCAAATATCTCTTCCCATGCGCCACCTATCGGAATTATTTTTTTATTATAGTGCATTGGGGTATAAAACTAAGCGATGATGAAAATTTCAAGATCCTACCTCAACGGGAAGTTCGTTGAAAAACGAATTAATCGACACTGAAAACAGACCTTCGTAATTCTCAAATAAAGCGACTCACGCGGCACCTAGCGGGTCCAATTTTTTTTTAACATTTAGAAATTAATTAAGTAACACACACGTAAAATATCAGCCAAATCGGTCCATAATTACGATTTTGAGTTTTTATTACCGGTATCTCAGCCCCACCTAGCGGAATTTTTTTTACAAAAATATTTATTTTCATGGTAGTAATACATGTTACGAATTTCAGCTAAATCGGACCATAAATGCGAATTTTGAAAATATAGCGACCCACGCGCCACCTAATATCGCATATAAGGTTCTTTCTAGCGTGTTGTGTGAAAGGCTGAAGCCCATCCTAGACAAACTGATTTGACCTTATCAGTGTGGCTTTAGACCTGGTAAGTCTACCATCGACCAGATTTTCACGATACGCCAAATCCTGGAGAGGACCCATGATAAGAGAATCGACACTCACCATCTCTTTGTCGATTTTAAAGCCGCTTTTGACAGCGTAAAAAGGAGTTGCCTGTATGCCGCCATGTCTGAATTTGACTTCCCTGCAAAGCTTATACGGCTTTGTCAAATGACCTTGAGCAATACCAACAGCTCCGTCAGAATCGGGAAGGACCCCTCTGAGCCATTTGAAACCAAACGAGGCTTCAGACAGGGCGACTCCCTTTCGTGCGATTTCTTCAATCTGATGCTGGAGAAGATAATTCGAGCAGCAGAGCTAAACCGCAATGGTACAATCTTTTACAAGAGCGTGCAATTGCTGGCGTATGCCGATGATATTGATATCATTGGCCTTAACAACCAACTCGCTAGCTGCTGAGATGCTGAAGTTTCCCAACTTCAACGAAAACGAAGAATAAACAGTCACAAATGCAAAACAAAACACTCAAACACAAACAAATCCTCACTATAACACTCTTTTCACAAAATTTTATAATTTCATAATTTCAACAATAGAAATAAGGCAAGAGCACTAAAACATTTTATTTTACTTTGTGGCTGGTTTACATTTTTGTTTGTGTTAGCTAGCAGAATTGCCAACTACCGCGAACGCAGACCTGTCAAACGCAGTGACTGCGTCGTGATAACGTAACTGGTTGAACGCGAAAACTTACGTGCTTATAAATTACGAACTTGAGGGTGATGGTGAGGGTGAGTGACCGCGTCGCGTCTAGTCACCGTGATTTAGAAAATCAGGACATTAGTGTTGTTAAATATATTTTTCAGGGTGTTAACTGGTTTGTGTGCTATTTTAACTTATTCTCTGCTATGGCAGTCTGATTTCGCTAGGTGTTCAGAAAGTTTAGGTACATAAGATACTGATTTGTAGATTTTTGGTGTTTTTTGTGATAATTTTTGACTAGGTTGCGCAAAATAATTTTTTATAAATGTTTTAATAATATTTTCGGGAAAATCGTTGTTTTTTAATAAATCTCTTATCCCTTTTTTATTTCTGTGTGGTAAGTCATCAGATATTTATAGCATTCTTCGTATACAGCCCAATGCTGTATTCATTATCTTCGTCTTAGGGTGTTTCGAGTAATAATTGATGATTCGTCCGGTATATGTTGGTTTCTTAAACCACTTTAACTTCAATATATTTCCTTGTAGAGAGTTAATTCTGTACGAATCTGTTACTGAAAAATGCTAATTTACTCCCTAAAACAGTACTAAAAGTTTTCAAGATCCTTTCACGCTAGAAGAATTTGAAAAAAAAATGTACACTAAATATTATTGTAGTCTAATACATAAAATAAGTGGCAAAAGCTTATCCGCGTGTAAGAAATATGAGAATTTGGGAAAATTCAAGTTAAAATATAAAAAAGTATGATTTCGAAAGGTATAACATGCCTGGTCTTCACATAAACTGCCTTAAATGTGTTAGTTATGAAGCTTTTCGGGCATATTTTATTAACCCTCTGAACACATTATTGAATTTAATTAAATAAGCTTTTGTCACATAAATAAAAAATAAATATGTATGTGTAATTATTTTATTATCATAACCTCTAACGAGATTTTTAGCCGAGCTTCTCTTTCCAACTTGTGGTGTGTTGCTTTTGAGTTTTCCTACAAGTTGGCGGGACCTACAGTTTCTTGCCGACTCCGAACGGCACTTGCAAAGCAAATGAATTTTTTGCTGGCATATTTAGTTTTGGAAAATTTGGCAGTGTCAAGTTTAAATTTAACAACTTCGAAAATGCTTCAGTATTTTTAAAGATCTTCAACGCACAGCGAATATTGCCGAATTCGCCCTGCTATTACCATATATGAATTTGCGTTGCTCTCATATCTACAAGTTGTACAGGCAATACACAATATTACGTTCAGCTGAAACTCATGCCTTTTATGAATATAAAAAAATTAGGAGCTCTTTCATGGTTTTATTAGTCATATACATACGTCAGTTTTGAAAAATGAAAAAAAATCAAATCTTTTTTTTTGGATTTATACTTTGAAATATGGAAATTCTTTCCAAATATGAGTATATTATTTCGATTTTTTAGTCAACAATAACTAGTAGTGGAATTAATTTCCATTTAATTGTATAACAGAAACCATTTGAAATGTCTTTTAAAATTTTCACAAAGCTCAGGAGAGTAAAACGGTCATCTAAACTTTCAACTTCTTCGGCAGATTTTGTATGAAATTTCTGAGGACTCAGTTTGGTAGACCAAACAGTATAATTATATGCACTTTAGAACTAGCTGAAATATTTTCCTGATTTTCAAGAACGATTTTCGTCGATGGTGTTGAGTAATTTTTTTATGCGAAATTAAATTTTGTTCATGCGTTGCATGAAAGATATTACTTAACACCCTCATAGAAAAAAATTCTTAAAAATCAGGAAAATATTTAAATTAGTTCTAACTTTCACATCATACCACTGAAATTGATTGTCCTACAAAACTAAAAAAAATCTGCCAAAAACGTTGAAAATTTGGATGGCCATTTTGCTAAGCTCCCCTGAACTTTTTCCAAATTCTTAAACACATCTTTAATTTTGTGTCTAACTGTACATATTACTGAAGTGCCTGAAAAAAGCTCATAAAAGCAATAAATCCGCGATTTTACAATCGACGTGGCTGTTTGGTAGTATCCCGCCTTTTTACAAGTCTTCAATGGGTGACCGGAGTTCTGGTCGGTGATAGTGTCGAATTCAGGACATTTTTTATCACGGATAAGAAACGGGTTAATAAAAATTACAGCACCTTAAAGGCACAGTAGGGATGGCAGCTATTTTAGTTTTGTGAGCCCAAAAGTTTCGAGATCCCGAATATGTATTATTTAGATATTTTATACATTTTAACAAACACACTGAAGACAGTACATCAATATTATTTTCATTACCAACAAGATGCTTAAATAGATATAAAAAATATGTAAGAAGAGTTTAAATATATCCTATAACTTTTTCTTTATATTTTTATATTAGTACAAGACCGGGAATCCAACTTAATGTCATATTATTCGTAAAAAACTAGCTATTATAAACATTCGGGATTTTTTAAAGCAGATTTCGGGACTTATAAAAAACAATCCCGGGATTGACTTCAAATGTTAAAGAAAAAATATATAATGACAACATTTCATGATACAATAAGCGCACCAGTAGGAAATTGTAACAGTGAGGTACGTTTCTGACATAAGTTCTTACATAAGTATTAGGACTTATCACAATATATCTACGTTGCGGTGTTGTATCTACAGCTTAAGTGTTTATTATTAAGGAAATTCACAAGGTCTTTTATAGTTTTATGTACAATTTCAACAACACAACACTTGAGAGCACTATATGAGTTGAATGTTGTGTCTGAATACATTAAATTAAATTTTCATACAAATTTGTCAGAAAATATTGAATTTTTGTGTTCGTGGCTCTTTTACTTTTGAAACTAGAGAAAACGAAAAAACAAGGAAAAGCAAAATAGCACACCTGCGCATTGGGTTGCTTAATTTTATTGTGCTATTCAAATTTTATATAAGAAATGACAACAAAGAAAATATGACAGTCTTAAATTTTGAATTGCCTAATTTTGATTTTTTCTAATTTTAATTAGTACATACACAGAAAAGTTTTAATGGCTTTTGACATGTGATTAGTGTTGTAAACCAAATGCTGGAAAATAACTAAACAATCATACAGTGCTTGTCAGCTGAAGCATCATCGCGGATAACGTTCTAAGTGTAATTTTTTTCAAAACCAGTTTCATTGCATAAAACATTTTGTATTGCTCTCCAGATAACCAATTTTCTAAAATTTGACACCAAAACTGTAAAAATGCATTTAAAAATAGTAGGGTAATTTAAAGTGACATACATTATTTTGCATTGAAGCGTCGAAAGTGATTCGTAACGGCACTGGAAGATCATGAAAAAGGTGTAAAACTCATAATATGAAAGATATAAAAGAACAAGTAAGGAAAGCTGTCTTCGGCTGTGCCGAAGGCTATATACCTTTCATGAATAAGCGTCACGATTTTCACTGTTCGATCCCCAGTACAGCCTGTTTCAATTTAACTATATTTACTATACACATTACACATCTTTGTTATAATTTAAAAAAACTTACAAAATAATAGGATCCGAGTTATCGGGACAATCGATTGTATGGAGGCTATATATTATACGTGTTCAATTGTACTGACTTACACTATACACATTACATATGTAGAAAGTACTAAAGGTGCAATATTTTACGTTCCTAACTTTTTAAATGCGGAAGTATTGGCCAAAAAACCTTATATCGGAACAACCGGTTATATGGGGCTATATGTTATATTTACCCGATCTTCTTGATTTTCCTCTACACACTACATAAATTGAAAGTACTCAAGTTGCAAAATTTTATGTTCCCAACTTTTTAATTGCAGAAGTTTTGGCCAAAAAACCTTATATCTGAACAATCGGTTGTATGGGGGCTATATGTTACATTTGCCCGATCTTGTTGATTTTCACTATATACACTACATAAATAGAAAGTACTCGAGATGCAAAATTTTACGTTCCTAACTTTTTAATTGCAGAAGTTTTGGCCAAAAAACCTTATATCTGAACAATCGGTTGTATGGGGGCTATATGTTACATTTGCCCGATCTGGTTGATTTTCACTATATACACTACATAAATAGAAAGTAGTCGAGTTGCAAAATTTTATGTTCCTAACTTTTTAATTGCAGAAGTTTTGGCCAAAAAACCTTATATCTGAACAATCGGTTGTATGGGGGCTATATGTTACATTTGCCCGATATTTTTGATTTTCTCTATATACACTACATAAATAGAAAGTACTCGAGATGCAAAATTTTACGTTCCTAACTTTTTAATTGCAGAAGTTTTGGTCAAAAAACCTTATATCTGAACAATCGGTTGTATGGGGGATATATGTTAAATTTGCCCGATCTCGTTGATTTTCACTATATACACTACATAAATAGAAAGTAGTCGAGTTGCAAAATTTTACGTTCCTAACTTTTTACTTGCAGAAGTTTTGGTCAAAAAACCTTATATCTGAACAATCGGTTGTATGGGGGCTATATGTTATACTGGTCCGATCTTGTCAGTTCCGACAAATGATTCCTATATTACAAAATGGTGGCCACATACAAAATTTCAGCCAGATATCTCAAAAATTGAGGGACTAGTTTGCGTTCAAACAGACAGACGGACAGACGGACAGACAGACAGACGGACAGACGGACAGACGGACATGGCTAAATCAACTCAGCTTGTCATCCTGATCATTTCGGTATACTTATTGATGGGTCTATCTCTTCTTCTTCTCGTACTTACAAACATCGGACCAAAGTTATAATACCATTTCATGTTCATGAAAGGTATAAAAAGTTAAGGGAGACAGATGAGAAAAATAGATTTAAAATATATGACTTTAGCGTTTTTTTTTCTCTCCTGACAAATTCTGATTTTGTAACTTAGAACGTTATTCGCTTCGATGCTTCAAAACCCTCTTCCTATCCTGCTCTGTCATCTAAATGTTTAGCAACATCGGAATATGTTACAATTTTTCCAAACGATGGACTTTTCCTTGATATGCCATTTTTGCTTTTACGAACGTGTTTTTCGCTTTGTTTATATTTTTGTATGATAATTACTATGTATATACATGAAATATTCATGACTTAAGATGAGCTTTTAGGTAAAGAATAATACATTTTTATTTATTTTTTAAGATCAGAGGCAAAGATGCAACGACAAATGTTAATTATAATATATTTCCCGCTGGGCATGGTTCTGCATTGAAGTCTTGTCAATTATAAAAAATGTTTACTTTTCATATTTCAAATTTTTGTTTTGTTTATAAACCGAAAAAAACATGGCCGCTCTTCACAGTGTAGCAATTTCGACAAATCCAAATTTTTTATTTTCTCATTTATCTCAGAATCGGTGGGATTTTTTGAAAGATTTAGCAGCTAAGTAAAATGTATGACATACATACATATATGGTCCCCGCTTTCGAATTTGCCTTACCGACATTTCGAGTTTTAATTGTCCTGAAAAAAAAAAAAGTTACCTCACGTCCATAGTTTGACTTGAAACATCTATGTGTTGAATTTTGCGCATTTACTTCAGTCAGATGGGATTACTGACATATCTGTGGTTTCGTTATATTATAATATTTGCGGACTGATAAAACCTCCCCAAATATGTAATTTAATCACATCAAAAAAAATGTACATATTTCACCTTCGAGTTGAATTGTATGAGTCTATAGTTAGCCTATGTAAATCTTAATAGCTGATTTCTGTAGATCATTCGTAGCACCATCAAATTCCAAACATCGTGGAATACTCATAATAATAATAATACAAATACCTTCTAAGAGGATAAGGTCCAGCCTGTCTTCCAATTTGTGGCTTAAGTTTAAGTACACATTGGCGAGACCTACAATTTCTTTGGCCCAACTTTACACAGTATCTGGCAAGGCATTTTCATTTTGGCTGAAAAACCCCCGGAGCGTTGCCGAACACTGCCGAAGGTGGCCTCGTTTTGAAAAACTTATTCAAAGAATTTTTGGTGTGACCTGTTTCGGTACTTGCACCAGGTACTTTCAATATGGCAAGTCAGCGCACAGTCATCATACCGCGGCGGTAGACAGTAATTTTAATTTCTATGTCTTAAAATATTCCAGAGGGAAATAATATGAAAATTAAATTAAATCAAATGTTTCAATAAATTTATTCCTACGTTTATATTATGACAAGATAAAATAAATACATTAAACAAGAACCTCGCAGCCTTAAGCTATATTCATTACGGGTCCATCAACTCCGGGTCTGTAGATAAAACACGGAATTTTGTTTGCATTTTTAACTAAATTTTAACACTGTGCGCTGCATTTTGACGTCTACCGCTTCGAATTTTCAAACACGTTTTTCTCCACTTTCCCTGTAATAAAACTATGGAACTGCACTTCACGTTGTTCCTTTTTTATGTGACGATTATTTTCTACTTACCTTCTTGAAAAATTTGCCGTAATCTTCGAGAAATCAGCTAAAAACAGCAAGATTTTATGTATGTATGTAAATATATGAAAACATTGAGTAAGAGTTGCCGTAGCTAAAGAAATCGGAACCAAATTTTCGGGCTTATAGTTTCAAAACAATTTTCCGAAGACAATATCATAGCCGAAATAAGTTTTGACCAAATATATAAATATAACTTTCAGTTTCTGAATGGTTCCAATAAAAATGTGGCCTATTTACATTAAAATCAACAGACTTGAAACATAATCCATCACATTTAAAATTTTAGAGTTATGACCAAATTTTACAATGATACATGGCAGTCTCGTGTTTTATTACTATTTCGACAGCTTCGAATCAACCCCAGGCATGTTTAAGACTGAAAGTACGCAAATATCACCTCTGAAAGTTAAATTTCGAGAGTACTGAATTGAAAAATTGAATTGATTCGCCAAAGTTTGCATTCAGTTGAGAGAGTTATTGAATGAGAGTTATTTTGATGTAATTCAGTTCAAACTGAATTACTTTCTCGCATTCTTTAATTCTTTGAATGGCAAATATGAATTCAACATGTCAAATCGTATCTATATGGAATTTCAAATTAAATTCAACGAAAAACACTTGAAAAAATGAATAACTCCTGAATTATAACTGTTTTGATTCATTCAATTAACAGCCTTGCTACTAGGCGCCCACTTTCAGTGAGAATAGGGGAGCATGAAGCAGATATCAGAAAACAAAAAACTAGTAAAGCACTTGCACAACATATCTTAACAAGTGGACACTCAGCTGATTTCACTAACACGAAAATTATTGATAAAGAAAAGAGAGAGGCCTGAGAATCATGGAAAGGCGAGATAAGACGATCAATAAGCGCGAAGATACGGAAAAAATAGCTGCCGTTTACATTACGTGTTTGAAAAATTAAAAGTTTAGTATTGACAAAGCTACCATGTTGGTTAGATGGTAATGATTAAATTACATAAATTTTATTTGTTTCAATGACAAAATAGCGTAAGTTCTTTTTGTTAATATGTTGACCAATTTACAAAATTGTATTTCCTTGTTGTTTCTCATGTCTGTTTTTGTTAATTAGCTAATGTTTTTGTTTTTTATATTGTTTGCAACAGATAAAATAATAAATTTCCCCTGATGATGCTAAAAATATTAGCGAAACGTTGGGAAAACAGTGGAATAATTTAGTTTTATTCGCACATTAAATTTAGATTGGAAAAGCCTACTTTTGTTCATATTATTTATTAAAGAAGAACCAATCGGAACATATATAAAATTTCTAAGAAGAAACATTTAGTTTCATTTTGGTATGGAAGAAAAAAACTCTTAGTATAGAGGGTGCCTGAAGAGGTAAAAGACTTTTGTCTTGGAAAATTTAAAAACGTCATAAAAAATTTCCTATGGCTGACCAATTAGTGAGACCTGCTGACCATTAGTGACCAACTATTTGGCATACAAGCTTTTCCAAATTTCGACCAATGGGGTGCCAGCATCTTAGCCGATAACTCAAAAAACTTAAAAAATTTACCAAAAATGCTTATCAATAACCAATTATTGAAACCTGCTGACCAATTATGACCAATTATTTGGCATACTTATTTGTTTCTTGAAAATCTTAGTATACAGGGTGCCTGCAGAGGTAAATGACTTTTGTCGTGGAAAATTTAAAAACGTCATAAAAAATTTCCACTGGCTGACCAATTAGTGATACCTGCTGACCAATTACTGACCAATTATATGGCATACAAGCTTTTCCAAATTTCGACCAATGGGGTGCCAGCATCTTAATCGATAACTCAAAAAATTAATTAAAATTATGGCCAATTATTTGGCATACTTATTTGTTTCTTGAAAATCTTAGTGGAAAATTTAAAAACGTCATAAAAATGTCCAATGGCTGACCAATTAGTGAGACCTGCTGACCAATTAGTGACCAATTATTTGGCATACAAGCTTTTCCAAATTTCGACCAATGGGGTGCAAGCATCTTAGTCGATAACCCAAAAACTTAAAAAATCCTCTTAAAGACCAATTGAAGCATCATCGCGAATAACATTTGTTTATTTATTTGGTACAGTCTAAACAGACTTAATAATTAACAATTCATACACCCAAAATTTCATATATTACAAGTTTCCTTATCAGCTAAATATTTAGTCTAAATTAAAGTTACATATGTTATATTAAATATCTTATCTAAAAAAACTTATTGTTTTCTAAATAAAGATATTGGAAATACCATGTTTCCAATCTGCACCCCAGATCGGCAGACATCAAGTCTGATTATCCAATAGAAAAGGTATTTTTACGTAGTTGGAAAGCCATAATTTCCAATCTACAATACAAGAAATCAAAATATTGTTGACCGTAAGGGCCTAGCATTGTGGTTGGAAAGCAAAAGTTTCCAATCCATAGGTAATGCCCTTTTCCGCATACTTTAGTTCATTTTAGTTGGTAAGCCATAGTTGCCAATCTACGCATCAATTCATCAATAAAAGAGTTTCATTATCCAATAGGTAAAGTTTTAAAGTTTAAAACAACTAAAATTATAGCAATTTTTAATGTTTGATGGGAGTTCATTGACACGGTTCAAGCCTTTATAAAAACTATTTTTCTTATCAATCTCGGTTCTATATAAAGGTAGTCTGAAGTTGGATTGTTCCCGTAGTAAATATGAATGCGTTTCATTTATGTATTGAAGTTTGTATTTTTTACATCGAATTTTAATTTGTTTGCGCACAGCCATTTGTATAATGAATCAAGATCATCTTGCATTTTTATTATTGCCTTGGAGAGATTTCTATCCTTAACCGTAAGTAAAGCATAATCAGCGAATAATTGTATTGTGCTACTCAGTTCTTTAAATAAAGAGTAAAGGACTGTCGAGAACCGCTACTTTTGTCTCTACCTTGCTTGTGACAGTTCGTTTTGGTTAGTTTTCTCTACCATTTCTGCGAAATTAATTTACAAATTTGTGCGTTTTTCAAAATGTCGGAATTTCTCGCTGCCTTTGCACGGTAAGTAAAAATTAACTAATTCAAGTATAAAAAATCAATGTTTTTTGTCGAGATTCGTATATTTGAAATATTCGTCCATTGTTATAAACATAGAAAAGTTTTGTTGGTGTTATAGTGAAGTTGTTGTATTAGAGTAAAATGTGGTGTCCTACATGTAAGAGGTCGGGCACATATTATACTACATAAACACTTTTTAGGGGATTTTCTCTACATGGCTGTAAGCAGTATAACCATGGAAAACCTATACGCTACGGTTACAAGCTGTGAGTTGGTACGACTTGACAAAGCTGTATAAACTGATTCGAAGCTTATCAACGTGCTTCCACAAATATCAGTGAAATTTATAAGGACCTTGGTGTTGGAACGTCTGTAGTGCTAGAATATGCTGACTTTTTGAGGTCAAAATGGAAGGACCAACATTTTCATTGGTATTTCGATAATTTTTTTTCTTCAATCGCTCCACAGGCACTAGAACTGAATACGATTCTCGTATTCCTGGAAGCACTTTAACTGATTTTAGGAATATGAAGAAAAGTGCCTGTGGAAGCTACGATTTCATCAAAATTGCTGATAGCAACATAATATTCATAAAGTGGAACAACAGTAATATCGTGATCTTTTGTTCCACTGCAATCAGAGTGAATCCCACAAATTTGACCACGCGTTACTCCCAAAAGAAAAAAAAAATACATACATAAGTTGAAGAACCATGTGTCGTAAAATAGTATAAGAGCATGGGAGGGGTTGACCGTTCAAACCAAAATATTAGTCTTTACCTCACTGCCATAAGAGGTAAGAAATGGTATTTTCGCCTCATAACTCATTGCGTGCATATGGCTGTTCAAAATGCCTGGCAGATACATAAACATAATGGTGGAACAATGGATCAATTATATTTCAGAAGAAACATTGCGACAACTTTGCTCACCCAATATAAAAGTGGTAATGCATATAAAAAAGGACGTCCTTCACAAAGTTCCATCGACGGTTTGCGGTATAATCGGATGGATCATTTGGTAATACAATCATCATTTGGTGGTACAAGATAAACAAACCACAGGAAATAGTTTTCATGATGTCATAGTATACCATGTGGCCAATGTCCTATATATAGGACGCGTCTAAAATCCAACTTTAAAATAAATTTTTTTAATATCATTATCAATTCGTCTTTTTATTATCATTTTAATAGGGAATAATACAAAATCACGATGGAAACGTTCCTGTACAACGAATGGGCATATCTGGGTTAAAGCAGTTTTTAGGCCATTGATATATATATTGAAAAGTATTGGTACTAGAACTGACCCCTGAGGGAGCCCAATAGGTACTGCCATCTTTTCTGATAAACTTTTACCAATCACCGTTTGTTGAAACCGATCGGAGAGAAAATTTTTGAACCAAGCCAGTTCAGGGTTAGTAATACCTATATTATAAAGTTTTTCAATCATAATGTTTCTATCGATCATTTTAAATGCTCTTTTAAGGTCAATAAATACTGCAACCACATGCATTTTGCTCTTCCTTCCACTGGTACAGAACTAGATTCAATGCAGTTTCACACGAGTGGTTTTCTCTGAACCCAGACTGTTCCTTTAAAAGGATATGGTTTGATTCCATATGCTGTACAATACTATTTTTCACAACTGTTTCAAGGTTTTTTTCTGATTTTGGGAGAGTGTTAATGGGTCTTAGCTCTTCGGCGCTTACAGTTTTGTTTACCTTTTTTACCGGTACAAATGTCGAGATTTTCCAGTCCTTGGGTACTATGTTTATAAGTTTACTTTTAAGTACTTTTGTTTATAAGTTTCGCATAAAAATAACCCATGTAATCAATAGAGTCTTTAATAACTCCTTCGGTGATTAGGATATCCCCCCCGATCTTGCTTTTAAGTGTTTTACCTATTTGAGCGATTTCTTCAGCACTAATTTCATCAAATACAAAAGGGTATGGAATGTGTACTTGCCCTGTACTTTCGTATTCAACCACCTAAATATTTCTATTTATTTCCACTATGCTATCGACATACCATTTATTGAAAGTTCCGTAATTTTTTTCTTTATCATCTGTGTTATTCACCACCTCCTTTAAGTATTTCCACATTTGTCGGGTATCGCCCTTATTCATTTATTTATGATAACCTTTCTTTCCATGTATTTTATTTTCTTAATCCTAACCAGATTTTTATACTCCTTCTGCGCGACATTATAGTCATCCTATGTTCCAGTAAGGACAGCCCTTTGGTAAAGTTGAAATTTCTTATTGCTTTCAGCAAGTTATCGGTCATACCATTTATTTCTAATTTTGATCCTGATTCGTTTACAAAAAGTAAGGTTTCTCATCACTGATATCATACACTCATTTATTTGCAGTAGGATAATATTGGCATCCAGCTCGTTCAAGTAGAGAAGTCATATTGCCTCAAAAGATTTAATAAATTATCCTGACTGTACCTATCCCATGCCGTTTTTTCAGACTGTGTCGACAATGGGTCTAACCTTACTGTTTAAGAATTCTTAAACATCTCTTTTCACAATTCTGCCAAGGTGTAAAAACAAAAATTAAAAAATTAATACAGTCCACTAAAATTGAACGAAATATTGAAATAAATAAATATTCTTCCCTTGGGAGTATGTTCAAATGTAAATACATTAGAACATTTTTATATACATAAATACATGCTTACACAGATACTTACTCACATACTTACTCACAAATATGATAAGTTGCATCAACCTATTCAAACACACACCATTATACTTTTTAACCTAAATAACTATAAAAAATCACTATGCTAGACATGTATTAATACCTACTCCTAGCATTGATATCCATTTAAAATAATCTCTAAAACAGGAAACACTTGAGAAGTAATAAAAAATCAATAAAATTAACAAAGACCAACTGATCGAAAAACTATGATTAGAATCAGTCCTTTTTTATTGCTCGTTTGTTACTTCACACATTTAAATAGAATAGGAACATTATTTTAAGAAATTGTATATAAACTCATGTAAATATCTGAATAAACCAGTCTTACAAACTCATCCTAATTTGTTGCATTAATTCAACAAAAACTGAACCACTTCCCCCCACCAGCGGTAAGGGGTTTTCAGTTTAATAAAATAACACTTACTACGTTATGTCGGAATTTTATAATTTCATGGTCCGATATTCGGTGTTCAAGCAATCTCTCACAGGTCACCTCTTTATTGTTCGAGTACAACAAATCAATTCGTGTTTCGGAGTATTCTGTAACCCTAGTATTAAAGTTTACTAGTTGGATCATCGCATTATGCGCAAAGATTTCATTAATTCTTTTGCTATAAGTTGATTCAACATTCAGGGTGTTATGCGACCACGTGCCCATTGGACGTTTGCATCCGGGAGGCAAATCGTGGCTGTAATCGAACGGAGCCTCTCTGATACCGGGCCGCCTCGGAGAGTAACTATGGCCTTACCGCGGCATGGGGCTCTGCCGCGGCGGACGACACATTCCCCATACTCTTCCCTTGACCCTAAACTGGCCTTGCCCGGCAAGGGGTCGTACGAACAAGATGAAAAAAGTAATAAAAACCTTAAAAATAATGATACAACCATGTATACTGCCCAGCAGAGGAGGAAAATGCTGGAGCAAGCGAGAACGCAACGTCGGAGGACAAACTCCATTTCTTCATCAGCCGAGAGATCGACAGCGATGGCAACTACGAGTCGATCAGCTCTGGATAATAAGGGGGCAATCCCCAAAGTAAGTACCAGTACAAACACGGTGAAGCCAACAACGGCTGATGCTAGAGCCCTAGTAAGTGCCGGTACCGAAACCAAGTCTTTAACGTCTGTGGCAGTGGTCTCACGACCTGGCCCCAGAGATCCAAATAAGGGAACGACCGCGATGGCAACTACGGGTCGAAATTTACCCCAAAAGACATCTCCCAGTCGCTCTGAGTACTTGGACAAAAGAGCGGCCGCGAGGATACTGAAGAAATACGAGGGTATTTCACAAGAGACGCTATCGCCGAATGCTAGGAAGACGGTGGAGATGGCTGAAGCTATCTTACCGAACTTCCAAAGCGATTACGCGCCAAAGAAGGTTAATATAAATCCCTTCAAACGCCAGAGATCGGACGTGGATTTAAAACCTCACCCGAAGCGGCAGCAACACGCCCCCGTAATGGGTAAACTCAGCTTTGCTGAAGTGACTAAGGATAGGATCCTCATAGGCGTCATTGACCGAGGTAATGAAAACTGGGCCATCCCTAGTGACCAGTGGCGGTTCGTCCGGAACGCTATCGGTAATGCCCTTCTCGACATTATGGATGAGTCTCCGGGTGCCACTCCGATGGGTTCTGATGCGGGATGGCACCAGGGCCGAATCAAGGTATTCGCTTGCGAGGATGCAAAAACTGTTGCACTGTACAAGGCAGCAGCTGCAAGACTAGGTGAGATCTACCAAGGGGCAAGAATCGAGGTTGTCGACTGGAAGGACATCCCGGCTCGGCCAAGGGCAAGAGCGTGGATTCCTGCTATCCCTGCTGAACCTGAGAGAATTCTCAGGATGCTGAGGATCATGAACCCGTCTCTCCCGACGCAGGACTGGGGTGTAAATCTGGTTGAGGACGCGGTAGGGCCTGATAGGCAAGTGGTCTTCACCTTGAATAAGGAGGCACTCGAGCCCCTTAAACGGTGCAATGGACGAGTGCACTACGGCATGGGTCAGATCGTGATCCACGTATACCGTGGCGGTGCACAGCGCGCTGCTATTTCGGCTGCACCGGAGGACTCGGACATCGCAGTGCCGGAAGGGGAGTCGGAGATGTCCGACTCGGAAAGTATGGTATCTGCCACGTCAAATGGCGAAGGAGCAGTGAACAGCTCGGAGATGGGAGACAGCCTGCTGGACGGGGAGGACCTCAACGTCACAGTGATAGCAGCTAGTCCTGAGCGCACCACAGTTGACACTGCCACAGTTAGTAGGATCTCTGCCACGCTAAACCGTGGTCTGAAGAAATCGTCGTTGAAAGATAAGCCTCCAGACGAGGTGGAACTCGACGATACGGCGGTGGCAGGGAAGTCTGAGCACTCTCATGTTGGTGGTGATTCAGATAAACCTGCACAAATCTAAAGCAGCCTCGGCTGCTTTAATCAGTCGTCTCTCTAAAGGCGACGTAGATGTGGTCCTCATCCAAGAACCCTGGGTCAACAGCTCAAGGATTTGCGGTTTGGGGACTAAGGGTTATAAGCTTATTCGAGCCAGCGAGGGGGGCAGGGTTAGAGCCTGTATTTTAGTTAAGTCTGAGCTGAATGCATTTCTCTTGCCCAACTATACCAATGGTGACGTTACGTGGGTAACGAACCTACGTTTATTACTAAACCCGTAGGGAGGTAATAGATCTCACTATTTGCAGCGAAGGCGCTTATGAGTGGGTCAGAAAATGGCGCGTTCTCGATGAGCACTCATTCTCCGACCACCGGTACGTAGAAATAGTTCTAGACTTATCTGTTGAGCAGCCGGTTATGAAACGCAACCCACGTAACACTAACTGGCAGCTACACAATGAAATACTATCTAGGGACTTACCAGCACTGCCCCCACAAGTCCCCTTATCAGTAGGGGAGTTGGAGGATCTGGTAAAGACCTTTACAACGGCGCTCTCGAATGCCTTAGAGCAGGCTTGCCCAGTGCCAAAACCACGCGGTAAACATAGGCCGCATTAGTGGTCCTACGACCTGGACTCGCTCCGAAAATCATGTAGGACACAATTTAATAAGGCCAAGAGCCTTGGCACGGAGACTCAATGGCTCGAATATAAAGTTAAACTCAGGGCCTACAAAAATGCTCTGAGGCAGGCGAAGAGAGTATCATGGAGAAATTTCTGCACTGGGGTCGAAAATGTCGACGATACAGCGAGACTTAGACGAGTGCTCTCAAAAACTCAAACAGCCACAAGCTATTTGCGCAAACCTGACGGATCCTGGACCAGCACGGAGAGGGAAACCCTAGAGCTGCTCTTGAATACGCACTTCCCAGGGAACTTGCATGAGGAACCCCTAGCACCTACAATAAACCTGGCTGTACACATTCCCATCACGGAGGAAAAGGTTAGGTGGGCGGTTAAAAGCTTCGAACCGTTCAAGGCTGCCGGGCCAGACGGGATTATTCCCGCACAACTCATAAACACGCTGGAGACATCAGCCAAATGGCTGGTATTTCTCTATACAGCCTGCCTGGCTCTTAGCTACATTCCGTGCTCCTGGAGAAGTGCCACGGTAGTGTTTATTCCTAAGGCGGGGAAGGCGTCTCATTACGAGCCGAAGGACTACAGGCCGATCAGTCTCTCATCCTTTGTGCTCAAAACCTTCGAGAGGATAATAAATGACTACCTCTCCTCTACTATTGATAGCAACCTGATCTGTAGCTATCAGCATGCATACACCAAAGGGAAATCTACAGAAACAGCGCTTCACAGCCTAGTTTCTGTTATTGAAAAATCGCTGTATGAGGAGGAGTACTGTCTTGCGGCCTTTTTAGATATTGAAGGAGCCTTCAACAACATAAGCCCTGATGCTATAAAGACCGCTTTAACAAGTCTGGGCATAAGCAGGTCTCTTATTGGACTTATTGATCAACTGCTAAGGGGTAGACGAATAGTTTCATCACTGGGCTCGGTTGACTTATCACGCTATGTCACAAGGGGAACGCTTCAGGGTGGTGATCTCTCCCCACTTCTATGGAACCTCACTGTCAACTCGATGCTGCGAGACACAAGCTGGGGGGGCGGGAAGGTAGTGGCATATGCAGACGACTTAGCTATAGTATATAGGGGCAAATTCCCACAAACCCTGTGCGACTTGATGCAAGTAGCACTGCTAGAGGTTTCCTCATGGTGCTCGCGCTGCGGACTGAGCATCAACCCGGGAAAAGTAGAACTGGTTCTTTTCACCAACCGCTATAAGATACCACCGCTAACACTACCAAAACTGAATGACGTGCACCTGAACCTGGCTGACAAAGCCAAGTTCTTAGGCACAGTTCTGGATAGGAAACTAACCTGGAAGGAGAATGTTCTTCAGCGCCAGAAGAAAGCGTGTATTGCACTCTACACATGCAAAAGAGCCATTGGAAAGAAATGGGGGCTCAGCCCCAAAATATGCAAATGGATCTACACCGCAATCATTCGACCAATCATGCTCTATGGAGTTGTGGTATGGTGGCCTGCGCTGAGCAAGGCAACAAACCTTAATCTGCTAGGTAAAGTACACAGATCTTGCATGATCTGTATAAGCGGTGCGTTAAGAACAACGCCCAATGAAGCACTCCTGGCCATTCTTGGCATTTTGCCACTCGATCTGGAAGGGCACCGGGTAGCAGCAGCATCGGCTCTGCGTCTAAGGGAAACGTCCGGCTGGGGCGCAAGCACTACTGGACACGCCTGTATTTTGGGATCGTTGTGCGACCACAACAGTCGGAGATAGCTGTTTTAAAATCAACATTCCCAGCAGGGAAGAATGGGAGAGCACGGATCGGAGTCCCGCCACTCATGGCGGCACTTCCATTTATACTGATGGCTCGAAGTTAGACGGCAGAGTTGGAGGAGGGGTTTATTCAAAGGATCTGAACCTTGAGCTCTCCTTCAGACTACCTGATCACTGCAGTGTCTTCCAGGCTGAAGTTTCAGCAATCATGGACGCCGCGGCTTCAAATCCCTTGGCTCTTATTCGTTCAACTCTGAACTGATGCTCAGCTGTCGTCGATCTCTACAAGAGATGGCCCAACAGAATCGCGTGAACCTCACATGGGTCCCGGGGCATAGGGATCGTTGTGCGACCACAACAGTCGGAGATAGCTGTTTTAAAATCAACATTCCCAGCAGGGAAGAATGGGAGAGCACGGATCGGAGTCCCGCCACTCATGGCGGCACTTCCATTTATACTGATGGCTCGAAGTTAGACGGCAGAGTTGGAGGAGGGGTTTATTCAAAGGATCTGAACCTTGAGCTCTCCTTCAGACTACCTGATCACTGCAGTGTCTTCCAGGCTGAAGTTTCAGCAATCATGGACGCCGCGGCTTCAAATCCCTTGGCTCTTATTCGTTCAACTCTGAACTGATGCTCAGCTGTCGTCGATCTCTACAAGAGATGGCCCAACAGAATCGCGTGAACCTCACATGGGTCCCGGGGCATAGGGACATTGAGGGAAATTGTAGGGCAGACGAACTTGCGAGGCAGGGCACGACCAAGCAGGTTCTTCGGGATAAAGAGCGCTTAGGTATGCCGTTTGCCACATGCAAGCTTATGCTGAAGGAGTACACACTCCGCCAAGCCAACGAAAGATGGCTGCAATCTCCAGGATGCCGGATATCCAAAGAAACCTGGCCGAAATGGGATCATAAAAGATCATAAGGAGAAGAGAAATCTCCATATTAATAGGCGTATTGACTGGGCACTGCCTCATTGGTAGGCACGCAGAAAGACTTGGTGTGCCCTACCGACGATGCTGTAGGAGTTGTAAGGATGATGAGGAGGAGGAAACGGTGGAGCACCTCATCTTTAAGTGGCGCGAGAATGCGCTTTTTGGGAGTTCCCTTCCTGGTTAGCCTACGCCAGGTCACGGAGCTGGACATAAAGGACCTGATGGCCTTCATCAAGTCATCTAAATGGTTCGAGGAGGAGTAACGGTGTCGGTATAGGAAAGTCAGTCCCGGGATTCTGCTATGTGGAGAATTCCGTTAATACCGGGATTTTCCATATGGAAGGGTCCCGGAACTGACTTTCCTAGTGTTGGTGGTATCACAACGGGCCTTTTAATACTGGCCTAGGTGTGCCTCTACGGTAGCCACTTGAACCTAATCTAATGTTTAATTCTCCAATAACCACCATATTTTCCATACAATCGCTCATCATTAAAAGTATGTTATCCACGGGCGATAAACCATACATACATTATTGTCTATAGACTCGTTATATATGGTACGAAAACAAAGTGTATCACGCACTAAGGCAATGCCACCGCCAGTATGTCTGCTATGCGTTTGCCTTTCCGAGTTGAGATTCTCAAGTATATCGGACATTGTTTACTACTAAAAAGGTGATTTACATCCAATCCCAAATTTAACTTTTTATTTGCTCTTATGCAGCTTATGCATTCCTTTTTATCTGTTTTCTCATGTGCTTGTTTTATGCCGCAGCTTTCATCTTCTTCACACTCTGTTGCCTTATGGTTATAACCTTTACATTTAAAACAAACAGTCAGCCTATTATATTTTTATCCATTATGGCCTTACTCTTACTAATCTCAATAATCATTACACACCATTTGACCTGTTCTAATATCAGTAATAGTAAGCTCATTAGGGTTAACCTTGCTATTCAGATCTTGCTATTTTGATCCTTTCTTTTCTCACCGGTTTGTTAGGCAGCCGCCGTGGTGTAACGTGTTAAGTGTTCGGCCTTCTACACCAAGTCGTGGCGGTTCGATGCCCGGCAAAAGTAACATCAAAAATTATTTAGAAAAACAATTTTTCTAAGCGGGGTCGCCCCTCGGCAGTAGTTTGGCAAACTCTCCGGGGGTATTTGTGCCATGAGAAGCTTCTCAGAAAAAAATTAATTTGCTTTGCAAGTTCGGCAAAAAACTGTAGGTCACGCCAACTTGTAGGAAAAACTCAAAAGCAACACACCACAAGTTGGAAAGAGAAGCTCGGCTAAAAATCTCGTTAGAGGTTATGATAACATGTTGGTATATCGCCGCCATTAGTTGTTGTTGTTGTTTTGATTTCGGTTTTATTATTATCGGCACCGTTTTTCTCTTCACTAATGTTTGCATCTCTTTGCACAACTTTTCGTTCCCTTCACCTACCGATTTAGTTTGCTCCTTCATTTGTTCTGCCACCTCTCTTACTTTCGATATCTCATCTACACTTTTTTTATAAATCTCCTGCTGGTAGTTTAAGCACGCTAATTTTTCGTTAATTTTTTCTTCCATGTTTATCATTAACTGCCTTATTTAATTTTTATTAGTTTTAATGGCCTCTTCAAACTCCAATTTATATTCCTTTAGATATAAATTGTTTTTGTTGACACTATCCTGAATCTCTCTTATTACCAAATCAACATTTTGAATATACTGAACGCAGACCCCACAACTAAATTTAATCATAAGGTGCGAGCCATGAATTGCTTTTTTAGAGCTGTCCAGTCCCGAGCATTTTGTAGCGGAATGATAAATTTTGCCGCATACACCCTCGCAACGAAACCCTGACCCCCCTTGCCACTTTACACTTAACGATTTTTTCACGGTCCGACATTTTGTCTAACTTGTCCAAAACTTTTAAAAGAGAAAAAAGGACGTGTGGCACTCGAGGACTGCCGCGGTAAAGCTTTTGCATATCACTTTTTATCAACTTATGCAATTATAATATTTATGAAAACTCAATGAGCATATTTCTGACTTTAGTACAGCCTCCCTCTTCCTCTACTTCCACCGGCGGGTGCCGATAAAAATACCTTCTGGGCCGGAGCGTCCTCGTTCATTCGCACCACGTGTCCTAGCCAGCGGAGCCGCTGGGTTTTAATTCGCTGAACTATGTCCACGTCTGCGTAAAGCTCATACAGCTCATCATTATATCTTCTTCGGTACTCGCCGTCGCCAACTTTTAGGGGTCCATAAATCTTTCGAAGAATTTTTCTCGCGAATACTCCCAGAGCCGCCTCATCAGATGCTGTCAGTGTCCATGCCTCTGCACCATATAGCAGGACGGGTACGATAAGTGACTTATAGAGTGTTGTTTTTGTTCGTCGAGAGAGGACTTTACTTCTAAATTGCCTACTCAGCCCAAAGTAGTATTTGCTCGCAAGAGTTATCCTTCTATGGATTTCCGGGCTTTCTTTGTTGTTGGTAGTAATGCTGCTTCCCAGGTATACAAAGTCCCTTACTATCTCGAAATTATGGCTGCCAACAGTGGCGTGATTGCCAAGGCGCGAATGCGCTGACTCTTTGCTTGATGCCAGCAGGTACTTCGTTTTACCTTCGTTCACCACCAAACCCATTTTTTCCGCTTCCCTTTCTAATTTGGAGTACGCAGAAGTTACGGCGCGGCTGTTGAGGCCAATGATGTCGATGTCGTCGGCATACGCCAACAGTTGTACGCTCTTGTAATATATTGTTCCAGCGCGGTTAAGTTCTGCAGCTTGTATTATTTTCTCCAGCATTAAATTAAAGAAATCGCACGATAGGGGGTCGCCCTGCCTGAAACCTCGCTTAGTTTCGAACGGCTCGGAGAGGTCCTTCCCAATTCTAACCGAACTGGTGGTGTTGTTCAGCGTCATTTTGCACAGCCATATAAGTTTTGCTGGCAAACCAAAATCAGACATAGCGGCGTATAGGCAACTACTTTTCATGCTGTCGAAGGCGGCTTTAAAATCAACAAAGAGATGGTGTGTGTCGTTCCTTTTCTCACGGGGTTTTCCAAGATTTGGCGTATTGTAAAAATCTGGTCGATGGTCGATTTACCAGGTCTGAAGCCGCACTAATAAGGTCCAATCAGTCGGTTTACGGCAGGCTTCAGTCTTTCGCACAATACGCTTGATAGGACCTTATATGCGATACTCAAAAGGTTGATTCCACGATAGTTGGCGCAGTTTGCGGGATCACCCTTCTTATGGATTGGGCAGAGAACACTTAGGTTCCAATCTTCAGGCATGCATTCATCCGACCGTATTCTGTACAAGAGCTGGTGCATGCACCTTACCAGCTCCTCACCGCCGCATTTAAATAGCTCAGCGGGCAGGCCATCAGCACCCGCCTCTTTATTGTTTTTTAGCCGTGATATAGCTACTCGCACCTCGTTATAGTCGGGTTGTGGAACTTTGATTCCATCGTCTTCGATTGTGGGGTCGGGTTCGACCTCTTCTCTGTCACCAGGTCGCCGTTTCATTTTTACAGGAGTTTGCCCCAGGGGTTAAAACCTTCCGTCATTCGTCGAATTCTTTGATAAAATTTTCGGGCGTTGCTTCTGCTAGCTAGCATTTCAAGCTCTTCGATTTCACGCTTTTCCGCTTCCCTTTTCTTCGCCCGAAAAAGCCGTCTCGCTTCCCTCTTCTTCTCGCGGTAGTGTTCACACACGCTCCTCGTTGCATTCGCTTTTAACGTTGGCTTATAGGCGTCGTCCTTTCTTTTCATTGCTGTTTTTTTCGCATTTGCCGGAATCCAATTACTTCTTCGGCTGCGGTACGAAGTGATCCGGAGATATGCTCCCACTGCTTGTGCACTCCGCTGGGTTGAATTGTGCTCTCAGAGAGCAGATGCGCGAGTCGTTCTGCGAAATCATTGGCTGCCTGTTGTGACTGCAGCTTTTCGACGTCCAGCTTTCCTTGCGTTTTTTGTGGTGCCTCTTTCGTTGTACTTAGGCGAGTACGAATCTTGGCTGCTACCAAGTAGTGATCGGAGTCGATGTTTGGACCCCGCATCGTACTTACGTCCATAACACTGGAAGCATGCCGTCCGTCTATCACAAAGTGATCGATCTGATTGCGTGTTTTCCGATCTGGCGATAGCCATGTTGCTTGATGGATCTTTTTATGCTTGAACCTGGTGCTGGCTACGACCATATTTCGTGCACCGGCGAAGTCGATCAGCCTGCATCCATTCGGCGAAGTCTCTTCAGGGAGGCTGAACTTTCCGACAGTGGGGCCAACTACACCCTCTTCGCCCACCCTGGCATTAAAGTCGCCAAGCACGACTTTGATATCATGACGGGGACAGCACTCATAAGTTTCTTCTAATTTTGCGTAGAATGCATCTTTTTCCACGTCGTCCTTGTCCTCGGTCGGTGCGTGCGCACAGATAAACGATATGGTGAAAAATCGTAGTTTTATTCGGATTGTGGCGACACGCTCGTTCACGGCTGTGAAAGACACTACCTGTTTCACAAGCCTCTTTCTCACCACAAAACCGATCTGCGCTCATTAGTGTGGCCGCTACAGTAGACATTGCAGGTTTGGATGGTCTTATAACCTTGCCCCGTCCATCGCATTTCTTGTATAGCGGTGATGTCAGCTTTTGCCTCTTTGAGGAGCCCAACTAGGCGGGCATCGTCACCTTCCCTGCTAAGGGTTCGGACATTCCAAGAACATGCCCTGATTTCCTTAATCATATTCCTATTTCGTTTGCAGTGGTCGTTATCTAAAGAGTGAGTTATCATATCCGAGGCCTGATTATTGGACCACATTGTAAGTTTGTTTTTATGTGGTGGGTCCCAAACCCTACGCACAACCCGTTTCTCGGGGGGTTGGATTTAAATTACACATTTATATAGCGAGCCGCTTGGTTCAAGACAGACGCCCGCTTGCAGTCGCACCTCATGGTGACAGACGCTGCTGATGAATTTATGATGTTTGGGTGATAGAAATTGAAAGATACAGACGAGATTTCTCGTTATAAATGGCCGTTTATTTAATGTAAAATTATGTGGCCTACAAATTTATTTTACCTTTAATGTGGCGCTGTGAAACTCCTGCGGCGGGTGCGATGTGTCTCCGTGTTCGATTGCTGATCAAGTAGGCGGCTGTCAAGTCGTTGACAACCGGTGAACCGCGAAAAAACATCCTCCGGTTTTAAGGGGAGGTGAACCCACACATGCGCACCCACTTGCACGTATATGTGTACTGACAAAACACGAATAGTCCTGCATGGCTTGGTGTGGGTGATTGGAAATTTACATTAGAGTGGCACATTTTTAATACATTAGGCATCGGGCCTAAACACTGACCAATTAGAGAGACCTGCTGACCAATTATTTGGCATACTAGCTTTTCCAAATTCCCACCAATGGATATGCCAGAAACTTACGACCACCTTGGAAAATTTTAAGTTGGCATACAGGAAAAATTGTATGCCAATTTAAAATTTTCCAAGGTGGTCGTAAGTTTCTGGCATATCCATTGGTGGGAATTTGGAAAAGCTTGTATGTCAAATAATTGGTCAGCAGGTCTCACTAATTGGACAGTGTTTAGGCCCGATGACTAAAGTATTAAAAATGTGCCACCCTAATGTACATTTCCAATCACCCACACCAAGCCACCCACCTGTATGTGCATGCAGGACTATTCGTGTTTTGTCAGCACACATATACATGCAAGTGGGTGCGCATGTGTGGGTTCACCTGCCCTTAAAACCGGAGGATGTTTTCGCGGTTCAACGGTTGTTAACGACTTGACATACACCTACTTGATCAGCAATCGAACTAGCAATTTCATTTTGTGCCTGACGAAACTAAAACTTTCATTTTGTGTCTGACGAAAATGTACTACCGAAAAGTGTAAGTTTTCGTCAGACACAAAATGAAATTGCTAAAAATTTATTTTTCCATATAAATAAGGGTAACTTTATCGCACATTCTATATAAAGCAAGAAATAGGAGACCTTGTGAATTGCCTATACATATATATTTTTTTGTTTTGGTTTTTTAGGTAGTTATTTTAAAGCTGTTAAGGTGATACCCACTTCCACAAGTATAGCTCACTGATCCCGCTATGAGAATAGTGCAATAAATTGATTCAATATAAAATATGAGAATGGATCACTTAACCCAGATTGCAGATCACCAGAGCTTTACCAGCCAACTAGCTGACGAAACAAACGAGTTAATAACAATAGCATCGCGGGGTAGTACCAATGTATGCACCGGTGCCGACAACACATATTCATCAAGTAATACAACACTAGTGATAAGGAATCGAACCCTGTCATATTCTCCAGTACCTACATTATGTGCAAATGACGTTGATGACCATAACGTGGTTGCACAAACAGTGGTGACTGCTAGTGATGACAATATATCCGAAGCCGAGGTCGCAAGTCCGTATGTTATGGTACGCACAATGATTGATGGTCTCAGCCACAGCCCGGTTCATTCGACGTTCCAAAAGACAATAAATTTCACCGCTCGAAACCCTCATGAACCACACCTGCAAGTGGAGCAAGAGTATAATCATCAGCAGCTTCAGCATCAACTTTTGACGCCCCATCGGCAATTAACGCAGTTTAAACCTGCTTATCAGACAATGCAGCAGAACTACCATGGCCATGATAATAGTTTACATTGCTGCAGCCCCATTGATTTTGTAGGCACAGCTGTTAAAATAGATGAGTTATCTGCATGTTCTTCGCCGGACTCAAGTGGGTCAAATACAGTTGCCATTAATCAGGAATTATGCAAAGGGCTTATAGCTGATGGGCGTGGATCGCTTTTAAATGATAGGGACTGTGGCCAAAACTTGGAGAAAAGAAGTTTTCTTGATGCCAGGGATGTAGAAGGTAACGTGAATATAGAGGTTATAGAAGACATCTCTTCGGAAGATATTGAAGTGGTTCTAAACCAACATCACGATCAAGGTAAGAATCAGCAGGAGCTTCAGCAATTACTTAGCGGCAATACTAACCCTCTACATGGGCAGCCACTAGTCCTTCATGACCAGCCAGTAGTTACGTCTAACATTCAGCAGAGGGATATGAAGAATCAGCTGTCACAGCAGGCAGGTTACAATAATGTCTCTATAAAGCAAAATGAAGCTTTGTCGGTGATAGTGCAACATCAAAAAGGAAATTCGGGGGAGCCTGGGTTTCAGACTATCGGCCCCGAAAGAAAAAATGTGAGCATTGAGATAGGCAGCGACCAATCGGTTCATCCTGGCCCTTTTGACCCATTGTCTTCAAGGAACGAAGAAGTTTCGCCTCCAGAATTCAGTCCAACGTCTTCTTATGCTACACTAACACCATTGCAACCATTGCCGCCCATTTCTACAATGTCGGACAAATTCGTTTACGGTGGACATATAAATGGAGGTAGTGTAGACGTTACTTGCAGCGGAGGAACAAACAGTAGAAGTAACTCCTCATCAGAAAGTGTGGAAGCATTCGCAGTAATGCCGAATCAGAATAGTTTAGGTGCACTTAGTTTATGCAGCCTTGGCAGTGTACAGTCGCCATACTCTTCATACGATAAGCTGCCGTCAATGGGAATATCAATGTCTCCACCACACAATTACATTACGTCGCCATCACATACACCGAACGGTATAGTGGTTGAATGTGAACTTCGCACAGCTACAAGCAGCCCATGTAGTGCAGTTTCTCCGAGGCCAGATCTGCACTCGCCTCCACAAAATACCTGCAAAACAAGTAGCGGTGAAGTCATTGCAGATAATGGGGACAGCAATAGCAATTTAAGTAGCGACGCAATGTCTTTGCAAATTCATCAGACAGTTTCTCGTAAACAGATAATTAGCCTTTCACCACCTATCACTATTGAGGATGGAGAAGTTTCAGTAGATAACATTCTTACAGGAAATTTTGTGTCACCATATAGCACTAACCACGGTGAAGTTTTGGTTACTTCAGCAGCAACTGGTACACAGAGTTCACGTATTCGATTACATCGCAGTCTCATATTAAGCCCCCCCTCCGTTTCCAATAGAGCTGCGTCCTTACATGAGCCAGGTAGTTATAGAATAATTAATGAGCCATTGGTCAAATTGCCTCTCTGCAATAGTGACACGACAACACCCTCTACTCTTGCCCTTGGTAGCAAATACACAGTGGCATATTCTTCGCCACATCAAAATTCTATTGCAGGATCACCTAATCCGACAGCACCAACTGAAAATATAACTAAAACGGTCACTGCACATCAGGCTGTCAACCACCCAACGAGTTATGCGCAAACGCGAGTATCCTCTGTAGCACAACAACCCTCTAAGCAATATAAGCAATCCGGAAAATACGTACATCCGGTTACCAGTGACTGTAATTTAAATCCAACAAATCTTCTGGTGGAAGAAAATATGCGCCCTAATATTAAGAATAGGTGTATTGCTGAACTGCAGAGACGCCAGTCATTACAACAAGAGGTCCATAAAGAGCAACTCCCAATTGATACTCAATACGCAACGAAGGCAAACAGCCTTACCAACAGTTCGAGTGGTTCAGCCGGGCCGACTAATGGGGTCACCATAGCAGACAGTGGAAACCGAAGTACCAACATCAGCAGAGTCGGTGGAGGTGAGGGTAGTATTGGAGTTAGTGGCAACAGCAGCGATGTGGAGGAAATCAATACTAAAGAATTAGCACAACGTATATCGACAGAATTGAAGCGGTACAGTATACCACAGGCGATATTTGCACAGCGTGTCCTATGCCGCTCTCAGGGAACGCTCTCTGATCTACTTCGCAATCCCAAACCTTGGTCAAAGTTGAAATCGGGGAGAGAAACTTTCCGTCGCATGTATAAATGGCTGCAAGAGCCCGAGTTTCAACGAATGTCGGCACTTCGCATTGCAGCTGCACAAATACCCCAACGTGTCAGCAACACAGATGTCATAAACGAAACAAACACCACCTCTAATCGCGTTGGCACTTCTGATATCGGCAGCATTCCGCATGTCAACAACTCAAGTTTTGGTGAGTAATAATTGTGTACAATACTAGATGACCCGTTTTCCTGCCAACCCAAACCCAACGAGGTGATGGTAGCCTGCTTTATATTTACAGCACTTTCTTAAGGGCAATATGAAAACTGGGTCTGGGGTTGCCACCTTTTTAAATCTCCAGACCCCAGGATTGAATTTTTTTATTGACTTTTTTTATTTTTTATTTAACTCAAAAAACAATCCAGTTGGACTGAATAAAAAAAAAACGTATGTGGATTTTAGGTATTTGTACACTTTTGCAGGTGCATACATTTAGGGTTGCCAGATTCTGAAGTGGAAAAGGAGGACATTACTATTTCAATACAAAAAAAAAGAAGGACACACGTAAGAAAAGAAGGACGGTTTTTTTTGGACAATTTATTAGGGCGATTCGCTAAGTCTGGAAAGGTGCACGGATTGCACGAAATGTATGAATCCTATGCCAAAATATGCAAGACTACGAGAGCACCCCTCACTGAGTAAAAAACTGATCAAATTTTTACTATTTTTCTGGAAAAGGTTGGCGCTGACAATTACTTTTACTTTTAGTGAGAAAAATGAGAGGATTGAGCGAAATACAGGGTTGCCTACTTATTTCCTACAATTCTTGAACTAAAATATACATAGTTTAGAGCTTTGTAAATTGCACGGATTGCGTATATTTTTATTAATTATTAAAATGTTTTTATTAGGTCGCTTTCGTCGTTCTTGTGCCCGGATTTTTGCATTCGATTTTAAACCAACTTCCTGTTGTGCTAGGGTCTTGAAATTTTCACCACAGTTTAGGTCGCGATGACAATGCAAAATTATGAAAAAAAAAAATTCCGATAGGTGGCGCGTGGGTCGCTATATTTCAAAAATCGCATTTATGGTCCGATTTGGCTGAAATTCGGAACATGTATTACTACTATGAAAAGAAATATTTTCCTAAAAAAATCCGCTAGGTGGAGCTGAGATCGGGGTAATAAAAACTGAAAATCCTAATTATGGACCGATTTAGCTGATATTTAGCGTGTATATTAGTTAATAAATTTCCCGCTAGGTGGCGCGTGAGTCGCTTTATTAAAAAATGCGAAGGTCTGTTTTCGGTGTCGATTAATTTGTTTTTCAACGAACTTCCCGTTGAGGTAGAATCTTGAAATTTTCAACGTCGTTTAATTTTCTGGCCCCACGCAGTATAACAAAAAAATAATTCCGATAGGCGGCGCACGGGTAGAGATATGTGAAAAGTTTCATTTCCAGAGATTTTGCTTTGGATTTTGAACTAACTTGCCATTGAGCTGGGGTTTTCAAATTTTCACCATCGTTCAGGTTTCGCTGACAATGCATTATACAAAAAAAAATCCAAAATATTGCTTTAATTGCAAAAGTGCCATTTATCGGCCTATCTTCCTTATTGCTATCTCAATATTTCGTTCGCGTGCTATAATGCGTTTTCAGCGCCATAAACAGTATCGAAATTTTGAATATTTGAATTTCACTTATTCGAACATGCAATCTTCAACGTCATCTGCATACATTTAGTCACTGTTGCACAAAGGAAAGATAATGTGTTTTATAATGCTTAAAAAAGAATAATTTTATTCATGTAACCATAGACACACCGCGTAAAGCGTGTAAACGTAGAAAATTGCCGAATGCTTAAATGAACTGTCAAAATTTTTATGGAACGAAGTTTACACAAATTCGGTAAACTTCCGCGAGGATTTTATGTGTAAACACCTCGAAAAATTACCCAATTCGATTACGCTGTTCGACATGCAGTTTTTCAAAGCAGTCAATGCACACTAGACAAAAATAGAAGAATATACTAAAAAATGGGTCAAAAATTAAATTAATGGGAATTTCAAAATAAGAAGTATTCACATAAATATATTTATATCGTTCATCTAACTGAGCTGTTAAATGTATATATTTACGCTTTCGTTAAGTTATATGGTTACATGAGTACCACTAATATGACACAGAATAGATATCCAATTACAATCTTAGAAATTTTCACAGACTCACAACTAAAAAGTATAAAATAAAAAATAGAATAAAAATATATTTTTAATTTAAAACAATATTTTTTTCTACCCTCTTTGGCAGGTGTTTTAAATATGTAAAATAGATGCAAAAAAATATCATCAATAAGATCTAGATTAAATAAAAACAAGTAAGGAAAGTTGTCTTCGGCTGTGCCGAAGGCTATATACCTTTCATGAATAAGCGTCACGATTTTCACTGTTCGATCCCCAGTACAGCCTGTTTCAATTTAACTATATTTACTACACACATTACACATCTTTGTTATAATTTAAAAAAAACTTACAAAATAATAGGATCCGAGTTATCGGAACAATCGATTGTATGGAGGCTATATATTATACGTGTTCAATTGTACTGACTTACACTATACACATTTCATATGTAGAAAGTACTAAAGGTGCAATATTTTACGTTCCTAACTTTTTAAATGCGGAAGTATTGACCAAAAAACCTTATATCTGAACAACCGGTTGTATGGGGCTAAATATATGTTATATTTACCCGATCTTCTTGATTTTCCTCTACACACTACATAAATTGAAAGTACTCAAGTTGCAAAATTTTATGTTCCTAACTTTTTAATTGCAGAAGTTTTGGCCAAAAAACCTTATATCTGAACAATCGGTTGTATGGGGGCTATATGTTACATTTGTCCGATCTTGTTGATTTTCCCTATATACACTACATAAATAGAAAGTACTCGAGTTGCAAAATTTTACGTTCCTAACTTTTTAATTGCAGAAGTTTTGGCCAAAAAATCTTATATCTGAACAATCGGTTGTATGGGGGCTATATGTTACATTTGCCCGATCTTGTTGATTTTCACTATATACACTACATAAATAGAAAGTACTCGAGTTGCAAAATTTTACGTTCCTAACTTTTTAATTGCAGAAGTTTTGGCCAAAAAACCTTATATCTGAACAATCGGTTGTATGGGGGCTATATGTTACATTTGCCCGATCTGGTTGATTTTCACTATATACACTACATAAATAGAAAGTACTCGAGTTGCAAAATTTTACGTTCCTAACTTTTTAATTGCAGAAGTTTTGGCCAAAAAACCTTATATCTGAACAATCGGTTGTATGGGGGCTATATGTTACATTTGCCCGTTCTGGTTGATTTTCACTATATACACTACATAAATAGAAAGTACTCGAGTTGCAAAATTTTACGTTCCTAACTTTTTAATTGCAGAAGTTTTGGCCAAAAAACCTTATATCTGAACAATCGGTTGTATGGGGGCTATATGTTACATTTGCCCGATCTTGTTGATTTTCACTATATACACTACATAAATAGAAAGTACTCGAGTTGCAAAATTTTACGTTCGTAACTTTTTAATTGCAGAAGTTTTGGCCAAAAAACCTTATATCTGAACAATCGGTTGTATGGGGGCTATATGTTACATTTGCCCGATCTGGTTGATTTTCACTATATACACTACATAAATAGAAAGTACTCGAGTTGCAAAATTTTACGTTCCTAACTTTTTAATTGCAGAAGTTTTGGCCAAAATACCTTATATCTGAACAATCGGTTGTATGGGGGCTATATGTTACATTTGCCCGATCTTGTTGATTTTCACTATATACACTACATAAATAGAAAGTACTCGAGTTGCAAAATTTTACGTTCCTAACTTTTTAATTGCAGAAGTTTTGGCCAAAAAACCTTATATCTGAACAATCGGTTGTATGGGGGCTATATGTTACATTTGCCCGATCTTGTTGATTTTCACTATATACACTACATAAATAGAAAGTACTCGAGTTGCAAAATTTTACGTTTCTAACTTTTTAATTGCGGAAGTTTTGGCCAAAAAACCTTATATCTGAACAATCGGTTGTATGGGGGCTATATGTTACATTTGCCCAATCTTGTTGATTTTCACTATATACACTACATAAATAGAAAGTACTCGAGTTGCAAAATTTTACGTTCCTAACTCTTTAATTGCAGAAGTTTTGGCCAAAAATTCTTATATCTGAACAATCGGTTGTATGGGGGCTATATGTTACATTTGCCCGATCTCGTTGATTTTCACTATATACACTATATAAATAGAAATTACTCGAGTTGCAAAATTTTACGTTCCTAACTGTTTAATTGCGGAAGTTTTGGCCAAAAAACCTTATATCTGAACAATCGGTTGTATGGGGGCTATATGTTATACTGGTCCGATCTTGTCAGTTCCGACAACTGATTCCTATATTACAAAATGGTGGCCACATACAAAATTTCAGCCAGATATCTCAAAAATTGAGGGACTAGTTTGCGTTCAAACAGACAGACGGACAGACGGACAGACGGACATGGCTAAATCAACTCATCTCGTCATCCTGATCATTTCGGTATACTTATTGATGGGTCTATCTCTTCTTCTTCTCATATTTACAAACATCGGACCAAAGTTATAATACCATTTCATGTTCATGAAAGGTATAAAAATAGACTATACCTCCTTCTAGACTATTAGCTGTCTGCCTACCAAATTTCAACAGAATCCGTCTTGCCATTCTCACGTTATTGAGGAACAGAAGTAAACGTCTGGGCATCCAAACATCCAAATATCATTACATTCACATTTATAATATTAGTAAGGGCCACTTGCATAAAAGCCGATAACGCCTAATCGGTGATTAACTTGACAGCTAACCATACAAAATACGTCAATTAACCTCCGGTTAGTCGTTATCAGCTTTTATGCAAGCGGCCCTAAGATTAGTAAGATTATTGAATACTGAAGCATTTATCAAGGGTATTTAAAATTTTCAAAATTCCCATCAATGGGGAAAGCTAGATTGATTAAATAATTTAAGGTTTTTGGGCGATCACGTTTTGACCGATAACTCAGTTATCGATAAATATATCGAAATATATCGGATATCGAAATATATCGAAGTCCAAATGAAACCTGGGGTCATGCTCTTTCGTTTGATACCCATATTGTCGGGCATTTTAAGGCTTTTGAGCCATCTCGTTTTCACCGGTAACTCAGTTATCGAAAAATGTATCGAAGTATATTGAAATCCAAATGATACCCAAATTGTAGGGCAATTTTAAGGTTTTTGGGCAATTACATTTTCACCGATAACTTAGTTATCGATCAATTTATCGAAATATATCGAAGTCCAAATGAAACCTGCAGCCTTTCCTTTTCGTTTGTTACACATATTGTAGGGCAATTTTAAAGTTTTTGGGCAATCACATCTTCACCGTTAACTCAGTTATCGATAAATTTTTCGAAATATATCGAAGTCCAAATGAAAACTGGTCTCATGCCCTTTCGTTTTATACCCATATTGTAGGGCAATTTTAAGGTTTTTGGGCAATCACATTTTCACCGATAACTCAGTTATCGATAAATATATCGAAATACATATATCGAAGTCCAAATGAAACCTGGGGCCATCCCTTTTCGTTTGATACCCATATTGTTGGCCAATTTTAAGGCTTTTGAGCCATCTCCTTTTCACCGATAACTCAATTATCAATAAATTTATCGAAATATATTAAAGTCCAGATGAAACCTGTGGCCATCCCCTTTCTTTTGATACCCATATTGTGGAGAAATTTTAAAGTTTTTGGGAAATCACATTTTCACCGATAACTCAGTTATCGATTATTTATCGAAATATATCGAGGTCGAAATGAAACTTCCCTTTCGTTTGATACCCATATTGTAGGGTTATTTTTAAGGGTTTTGTTCAATAACATTTTCACCGATAACTCAGTTTTCGATAAATTTGTCGAAATATATTGAAATCCAAATGAAACCTGGGGTCATCCCCTTTCAGTTGATACCCATATTGTAGGGAAAATTTAAGGTTTTTGAGCAACCACATTTTCACCGATAACTCAGTTATCGATTAATTTATCGATATATATTGAGGTCCAAATGAAACTTGGGGCCATTCCCTTTCGTTTGATACCCATATTGTAAGGTAATTTTAAGGTTTTTGTTCAAAAACATTTTCACCGATAACTCAGTTATCGATAAATTTATCGAAATATATTGAAGTCCAAGTGAAACCTGGGGTCATCCCCTTTCGTTTGATGCCCATATTGTAGGGAAAATTTAAGGTTTCTGGGCAATCTCATTTCGACTGATAACTCAGTTATCGATAAATTTATCGAAATATATCGAAGCCCAAATGAGACCTGGCACCTTCCAGTTTCGTTTGATACCCATACTAGCTGACCCGGCAGACGTTGTCCTGCCACAAATTTATTTCCCTGTCTGTTTCTCTAACCCGATCCCTATATCTATTTTAAACCATATCCCTATCTCCTTCATATAGGAGAAACCACGCCCCCTTTTTCCTTATCCCCTTATTTTTTTGGAGGTGTCCGGGATTGATCTTATATAACTCCTCACAAAATTTCAGTGGTCTAACGTAAATACTTCTAGAGATATGGACTATGAAGTATTTTATTCGTATGGGAGGTGCCACGCCCCCTTTATCGTTAACTCGAGTTTTTTGGAGGTATTAGGGATCGATCACATATAAACCCTCACCAAATTTCAGTGATCTAACATAAATACTTGCAGAGATATGGGCTATGAAATGTTTCCTTCATATAGGAGAAACCACGCCCCCTTTTTCCTTATCCCCAGTTTTTTTTGGAGGTGTCCGGGATTGATCCTATATAACTCCTCACAAAATTTCAGTGGTCTAACCTAAATACTTCTAGAGATATGGACTATGAAGTATTTTATTCGTATGGGAGGTGCCACGCCCCCTTTATCGTTAACTCGAGTTTTTTGGGAGGTATTAGGGACCGATCACATATAAACCCTCACCAAATTTCAGTGGTTTAACATAAATACTTGCAGAGATATGGGCTATGAAATGTTTCCTTCGTATGGGAGGTGCCACGCCCCCTTTTTCTTTATCTTCAGTTTTTTTTGGAGATGATGGGATTAATCTTATTTAACTCCTCAAGAAATTTCAGTGGTCTAACCTAAACCCTTCCCGAGATATGGACTATGAAGTAATTCATTCGTATGGGAGGTGCCACGCCCCCTTTTTCGTTACCCTAGTTTTTTTGGAGGTGGTAGGGATCGAGCTCATCTAACCTCTAACCACGTTTCAGTGGTCTAACATAAGTACTTTCAGAGATTTGGACTATGAAGTATTTCATTTGTATGAGATGTGCCACGCCCCCTTTTTCGTTATTCCCAGTTTTTTTGGAGGTGGTAGGGGTCGATCTCATATAATCCCTTACCAAATTTCAGTGGTCTAACATGAGTACTTCCAGAGATATCGACTATGAAGTATTTCATTCGTATGGGAGGTGCCACGCCCCCTTTTTGGTTAACCCCCAGTTTTATGGGTGAGAATGGTGTTGTTATCTATAGGAGATATTCACCTTGAAGATCCCTACGATCTCATATAATCCCTTACCAAATTTCAGTGGTCTATCATGAATACTTCCAGAGATATCGACTATGAAATATTTCATTTGTATGGGAGGTGCCACGCCCCCGTTTTCGTTATCCCCATCTTTTTTGGAGGTGGTAGGGGTCGATCTCATATAATCCCTTACCAAATTTCAGTGGTCTAACATGAGTACTTCCAGAGATATCGACTATGAAGTATTTCATTCGTATGGGAGGTGCCACGCCCCCTTTTTGGTTAACCCCCAGTTTTATGGGTGAGAATGGTGTTGTTATCTATAGGAGATATTCACCTTGAAGAAAAATGTTTGTATGGGAGGTGCCACGCCCCCCTAATATTTTATTCTGATTTCATAACATGACCTGCGCATGGTAATAACAAACAAACCCCCCCTAAAGGAAGTAACGACTGAACACCATTTCATTTTTATATATATAGATTGTATGGGAAGTACCACGCCCCCTTTTCCGATAACCCCAAGTTTTATGGGTGAGAATGGTGTTGTTATCCTATAGCTCTATACCAATTTTCATGTTCCTACCTTAAACACTTTTGAAGATATTCACCTTGAAAAATTCAGTTTGTATGGGAGGTGCCACGCCCCCTTTTCCGATTGCCCCTTCTTTTATGTGTAAGAAGGCTTTTGATACCATATAGGTCCCTACCTTGAACCCTTTCACAGATATTCTGCTTAAAAAATTTAGTTTGTATGGGAGGTACCACGCCCCCGGTTTTTTAGGTGAGAGTGGTGCTGTTATCCTGTAGCTCTGTACCAATTTTCATGTTCCTACCTTAAATACTTTTGAAGATATTCAACTTGAAAAATTCAGTTTGTATGGGAGGTGCCACGCCCCCTTAATATTTTGTTCTGATTTTAAGACATGACCTGCGCGTGGTAATAACAAACAAATCCCCCAAAGGAAGTATTTCATTTGGTTCAGCCGTTTTCGCGTTTTAGCGCTACAATTATACACCATTTCATTTTTATATATATAGATTGTTCGATGTTTCTACACCTGTATGCGCAATATCATAAGTTTAGGTCAAGTATCGAAAAGTATCGGTCCCTAGCATGCCAGATCCCCCCAAAATTAAAAAAAAATAGCCTATAATGGGGTAAGGTAGATTGATTAAATAATTTGAGGTTTTTGGGCGATCACGTTTTGACCGATAACTCAGTTATCGATAAATATATCGACATACATATATCGAAGTCCAAATGAAACCTGGGGCCATCCCTTTTCGTTTGATACCCATATTGTTGGCCAATTTTAAGGCTTTTGAGCCATCTCCTTTTGACCGATAACTCAATTATCGATAAATTTATCGAAATATATTGAAGTCCAAATGAAAATTGGGGCCATCCCCTTTCGTTTGATACCCATATTGTCGGGCATTTTAAGGCTTTTGAGCCATCTCGTTTTCACCGGTAACTCAGTTATCGAAAAATGTATCGAAGTATGTTGAAATCCAAATGATACCCAAATTGTAGGGCAATTTTAAGGTTTTTGGGCAATTACATTTTCACGAAAGAGGATGGCCCCAGGTTTCAATTGGACTTCGATATATTTCGATAAATTTATCGATAACTGAGAAGTCCAATTGAAACCTGGGGCCATCCTCTTTCGTTCCCCAACGGCACTAGGTTGATTGACTTCGCCGCTGCTCGCAATGTGGTCATCAGTAGTACCAGGTTCCAACATAAGCGAATACACCACGCCACATGGCTGTCCCCTGATCAAAGAACTAGAAACCAGATTGATCATGTCTTGATTGACGGCAGACATAGCTCCACCGTTCTGGACGTGCGTACACTGCGTGGTCCCAATATTGACTCTGACCATTATCTTGTCGCAGCCAAGATACGCACACGCCTCTGTGCAACGAAGAAAGTGCGCACAGTAACGGAAGGAAAGTTTGACGTCGAGAAGCTGCGCATGACACAGACAGCTGATAATTTCACAACTCGACTCTCACACCTGCTAGCAGAGGGCAATCCTCGACCTAACGATGTAACCGAGCAATGGAAGCATATCTCTCACTCATTGCGTACCGCCGCTGAGGCCACTATAGGGTTCCAGCGAGCCCGCAAGAACAACTGGTACGATGAGGAATGCAAAACTGCCTCGAAAAAAAAGGACGCTGCCTACAAGGAGACGTTGCGAACGGGCGCAACCCGCAGTGTATGGCAACAATATCGTGAGGCAAAGAAGGAAGAGAGACGCCTTTTCAGAAAAAAGAAAAGTGAGGCCGAAAGGCGTGAGTGTGAGGAGCTTGAGATGCTGGCTGACAGGAATGATGCCCGAAAATTCTATGAAAAGATCCGGCGGATGACGGAAGGTTTTAAGACCGGGGCAAGCTCCTGTAAGGACAATAATGGCGACCTGGTAACCGACGTACAAAGTGTACTTAAATTATGGAGGGAGCACTTCTCCTCACTGCTAAATTGCGAGGGAGGCGTCGAACCCGATACCCCAATCCCTGACGATGGAAAAGTCGTTCCACCACCTGACTATGATGAAGTGAGGATAGCTATATCCCGGCTCAAAAACAACAAAGCGCCTGGAAAAGACGGACTACCCGCCGAGCTGTTCAAACACGGAGGCGAAGAGCTGGTAAAAAGCATGCATCAGCTCTTATGCAGAATATGGTCAGACGAATGCATGCCTCCGGATTGGAATTTAAGTGTGCTTTGCCCAATCCACAAGAAAGGCGATCCCGCTAACCGCACCAACTACCGCGGAATTAGTCTTCTTAATATCGCATATAAGGTTCTTTCTAGCGTGTTGTGTGAAAGGCTGAAGCCCATCGTAGGCAAACTGATTGGACCTTATCAGTGTGGCTTTAGACCTGGTAAGTCTACCATCGACCAGATTTTCACGATACGCCAAATCCTGGAGAAGACCCATGATAAGAGAATCGACACTCATCATCTCTTTGTCGATTTTAAAGCCGCTTTTGACAGCGTAAAAAGGAGTTGCCTGTATGCCGCCATGTCTGAACGAGGCTTCAGACAGGGCGACTCCCTTTCGTGCGATTTCTTCAATCTGATGCTGGAGAAGATAATTCGAGCAGCAGAGCTAAACCGCAATGGTACAATCTTTTACAAGAGCGTGCAATTGCTGGCGTATGCCGATGATATTGATATCATTGGCCTTAACAACCGCGCCGTAAGCGCTGCCTTCTCTGGACTGGATAAGGAAGCGAAAAAAGTGGGTCTTGCCGTGAACGAGGACAAGACGAAGTATTTGCTGTCATCAAAGAAAGAATCGGCGCACCTGCGCCTTGGCAGCCATGTCACTGTTGATAGTTACAAATTTGAAACTGTGAGGGACTTCGTCTATTTGGGAACCAGTATCAACACCGAAAATAATATCAGTCTAGAAATCCAGCGGAGAATCACTCTTGCCAACAAGTGCTACTTTTGACTGAGTAGGCAATTGAGAAGTAAAGTCCTCTCTCGAAGAACAAAGATCACGCTCTATAAGTCTCTCATCATACCTGTCCTGATGTATGGCTCAGATTCATGGACAATGTCAAGAGAAGATGAGATGGCCCTTGGAGTATTTGAGAGAAAAGTTCTCCGGAAGATTTATGGTCCTTCCCGTGATGCCAACGGCGACTATCGAAGGAAATTTAACGATGAGCTGTACGAGCTCTACGCAGATCTGACCATAGTCCAGCGAATTAGAGCCCAAAGACTCCGCTGGCTGGGCCATGTTATGCGAATGGACAAAGAAGCTCCAGCACAGAAAGTTTTCCTATCGTCGCCTGAATTCGGCAGCAGAGGAAGGGGGAGGCCTCGACTGAGATGGAAACAACAGGTGGAGGATGACTTGAACTCCCTTGGGGTTTCCAATTGGCGTCGGTTATCGCTAAAAAGGAATGACTGGCGTGCTTTGATACGAAACGGCCAAAATCGCTGAGTTATCGATAAATTTATCGAAATATATTGAAGTCCAAATGAAACCAGGGGTCATCCCCTTTAATTTGATACCCATATTGTTTTTGGGCAATCACATTTTCACCTATAACTCAGTTATCGATCAATTTATCGAAAGATATCGAAGTCGAAATGAAACCTGGGGCCATGCCCTTTCGTTTGATACCCATATTGTAGGGCAATTTTAAGGTTTTTATTCAATAACATTTTAACCGATAATTCAGTTATTGATTATATATCGAAATATATCGAGGTCCAAATGAAACCTGGAGCCATTCCCTTTCGTTTGATACCCATATTGTAGGGTAATTTTAAGGTTTTGTTCAATAACATTTTCACCGATAACTCAGTTATCGATAAATTTATCGAAATATATTGAAGTCCAAATGAAACCTGGGGTCATCCCTTTAATTTGATACCCATATTGTAGGGAAAATTTTAGGGTTTTTGAGCAACCACATTTTCACCGATAACTCAGTTATCGATTAATTTATCGAAATATATTGACGTCCAAATGAAACCTGGGGCCATTCCCTTTCGTTTGATACCCATATTGTAAGGTAATTTCAATTTCAATTTCAATTTATTTTAATAATAATTACTTAGCAACATTAGCGTATTAAGACTAAGTCTTTTATCACGCAATACAAGCAGAAAAATTATATTAAAGTAACGAATATTTTAAAACAATATATGTAAAATAAAATACAATGAAAAGAAAAACTTAAAGGAATAAAAGCAAAAATTATGAAAAAAATATAAGAACAGAATAATTTAAATATAAAAGCAAAATAACTTAATAACATAGATAGAAAATTATAGCCACCTCATGATGCATGACCGTTAGTGAAAAAATCAAAAATAAGT